>KE525349.1:1913278-1980823 GCA_000441895.2 Anopheles sinensis
CTTGCATGTGGGACTTGTGAGCGATAATATTTCGAAAAATATGGTTAATTATTAAATTTAAATGGTTTTATTTATTTTTATTAGAGGGAAGGATTTTGCCCCATTTTTTGTCCCATCTTTTTTAATAGCGTTCAAACGGCTTGCATTAAAGACGTGAAACTTTTTACATAGCTAGATCTACTCAAGATCTTTCGATTGGTATGCTATTTGCGCCGATCGGACTCATACAGCTTGAGATATAAATTGTACAAGGTACATTACCCTGTTGCCGACATGGGTTTTGCCCCAATTTTTGTCCCATCTTTTTTTAATAGTGTCCAAACGGCTTAGGTTAGAGCTGTGACATTTTTTACGTAGCCAGACCTACTCGAGATTTTTTGGTGGGTATGCTATTTGCCTCGATCGGACTCATTCAGCTCAAGATTTTATTTATCTTTTCTCTGTTTTCCCACCTCATGCCTGTGTGCCTTTCGGATATCGAATTTGGATAGCGGATTGAGCGGGAAGAGAGTTTTTGTTTCGCAGGGCCTACTGCGAACTGCGTGTAGAGTAATATGGAAAGCCAAAAACAAACATGGCATTGTATCACGCACAATTTACCAAGCATATTTATACCAAACTTGGCTGGAAAGTAACTAATTTTCCAAGAGTGAGATGTTCAAACTTCTTTTGTGGATGTCTCCTTACCTAACTATTCGTTCCTTATCTCCCAACAATTATAAAATTAGCTCAACATCGATAATAAGTTTGCGTAAAACTGCTTCATTTATTTTTGAAAAAAAAAATACAGAAATATAATGCATAAAGTAGGTTGCTAAAAATCTCATGATTAAATATTGAAAGTCTATGCAAATCTAAATTAACACCGTTTTCTTGGTTCAACTGGGTTTCCAGTATAGTTTTTCTCATGTTTGCTTCAATGGGGTAATTTGGCACGACAGCACTTAGAGGGAAGAAAACACTCTATCATCAGAAAAAAAAAGTACCCGGTTGAAATTGAGTAAATCAGCTAGTTGTTATCTACTTTTAAACGCACTAAAAATATGGATTTTGTTGTGCATACTAGCAAATTTTCATTGCCCCCCTTATTTTTGTACATTTATGTGAAAAAATGTGTCCCACGAAATCAAGAGATAAATATGACAAAACCGAATACGATTGCGAAGGCTGCAAAATCCCGAGCGTTCCACGTGATACCCCCGAAAATGTTAGGTATTTTGTGCGGCTAATAATAATCAAACTCATTCGCTTCGCCGCCATTCGGTGGTGAATGTAGGAGCGCCAACTTAATTCGATTACCACTTTTGCTCGTTAGGCGACGGGCGCATAATTATGATCGATGATGTTGACAGCCTTGATAGCGCCATCGCGTCGAACGGTTCGCGTCGTCGTCGTCGTTGTCGTCGGAGGTGGAATTTCGAATCGAATGTAATAAACAGAAACAAATAGAGTAAAAAAAATGCGCCACACGTACACGCACGATCAGTCTATGATGCCATTTCATAAAATGCGGGTTGAAATAACATCCCCATCTTCCGCCGAGGGGGTGTTTTTGGGTAAATAAACTCCCCGAAACATGTGTACCACCGTTCTCTAAGCGATGTAAAGAAAACAGAATAGCACTAGACTAGAACAACCGAACGAAAGTTTGTGCGTCTGTCCAACCAGAAACAACGCGTGCTTTTTTCTTTCGTTGCGTACCGTTGCCATCTTCAATCTAGCCCGGACACTGACACGAATGTAATTTATTATTTATTTGTGTCGTCCATTGGGATCGTGTGTGTGTTTTTTCCTTTCCCTTGCCTTACCGCATCATTTTTCTCGAACCGTTCAGTTTTCCGCAACCGACGGATCAGCCACGTTCCACGCCTTCCGCCTGCACGGTAGGTCAATAGAGCACGTCGTCGGCTCAAGTGAGTGAGTTTTCTTTTGGTTTTTTTGCAAGATTTATGATTCCCGAAAATGTTCGCCCCGCCGCCTCCGGAGACCGCCGTTCTGACGTTCTGGTGTTTGTAGGGTAGGAGAAATTTTTAACCGATGACTTAACACAACCCGAAGAGTGCCGACCATGACCAAATGCTCGCAACCCCCGGTTTCCATCCCTTTCCGGCCATCGCCACTCTTTTGCTGCAATTTCATTCTGGTGATCGCGAACGTGAAACTCTTGTGTGCGCCGGATCAGACGATGTTATAGCCGACGATCATGATGTCACCAGTGTCGAGTTGGTTCCGTGACGCAACAGAGCGCGATTTAGCGCCATCATTGATTTTTTTTGTTTATGTTTTGCTTCGCCTTTTAATTCCCAAGCAACGACGCTGACGACGTAACCGTTAGCCACGACGACGTCCGACGTACTTCGTGTATGTAAATGAATGAATTTGAATGATTCGTAGAATCGGATATTGGTCACAACGAACGGTTGGCAAATGAATTCGACACGTGGTCGACCGGATTGAGGATCATCTCGAGTTTCTCAAGAACCGGAACTGATTCACGGCTGCCCACGTGCGTTGCAAGGGAAGATCACGCGATCATAGCGCCAGACGTGGAATGAGTACGATGAAAATCAGTGGAATCAGAAAACTTAGTAGGAAGGGGTATTAGGGACTTCGTTTGTCTTCAATTAGTGTTGAATTAAATTTAGCTAAATTTAACCTCAAAAACATTGTACGTGTTTTATTTGAGCCAAGAAACATGACCTACATTGACGCTGTTTGTCCGGAGCGTGCCACGGTCTTAAATCGATCGTTAGCCAAACGGGTCGACGAAAAGTGTCATTTACGACGACAGCAAGCAGCCTCCGGAGGGCAATCGCGGACCTCACGATCTCCCAATCGGCTCTGACGCATGCGCTCGGAAGGCAGCAAATTGTCAAAAGTTCGAAAATTTATGTCTCAATCGAGCTGAAACGGTGATCGCCAGATCGAGCGGCACGAACTGAACATACATATAGAGATAGTCACCAAAAACCAAAAAAAGGTCAATTAGTGGCGCTCGATCGGTGTTGGTTAGCATTTTCATTGTTGCCATTCCATTCACCACAAACTGAGCGATCAATAGGAGAAGGAGGAAAAAGAAGAAAGGCACCTCCCCAACAAGACGTTGTCTTAAAGAAACCTGGTCGTTCGCCTTCGGTCGGAATGCGCTCGCGCGGAGTTCGATACGATAGCAATCGGGACGAGAAATGGGATCGAAAAGGTTTTGCCCAAACGGTCAATCTAGCGAGCCACTTCTCTGCATCGCTAGAAACGCTAGGGTTCAAGGTTTGGCACGGACCGACCGGGCACTAATCAAGCGGCAAATTTACTGAACCCTTCAACATCTTCTCTTCCAGCGAATCTAGGATCCTCCCGAGGCGAAGCGACAAGTGTTTTCACACCAGCACCGGGCGCCCGGAACGTGGACGGTTTTTATTTAGCTTTTATGATCGATTGTTACGAATTGATTGTGGCTTGTTTTTGGCACCGATTTTTATAACCTTCTCCACGCCCGGTCGGTCGCACGTCGTTGGGGCCAAAGAACCTCCGGTGAACTGATGTGTCGATGATAGGAGTCTTCACGCGAAGAAGTGGAAGCGTTCCAAGCGGGGCCCTTACGGGGTTGTGCCACTTGTACCTTTTTCTAAGTGATAAAAGTTGTTGAAACCCGAAAAGTTTACCACCGAACGCGGGCGAACGGGAACGTGCCATCGCGATGGAGAATGTTTTGCAAACACCGTTCGAAAATATGAAACCGAACACTTCACAGGGCTGTAAAATCTGTATTTCAACAACAATGAAGTATTACCAGCACGGGCGCAACTTTTATGCCACGAGAGGTGAACCTTTTTTTATGATTTCTTACGTATATCCAATTAAGAGAATTAGCTTCGAGTAAGTTTTGTATGGTGTTCTCTCTTATTTTATTTTATTTACATAACAGCTTTGGATGTCAGGGTTGTTGCACTTTTGTTGTTACATGACAAATATTTTGATAGCAGAATTACTTATTTTTTAATGACAAATTTAGCCTCTATGGATTTTTTGTAAAAATGTAATACTTATTACTTACAGATAGAAAACGAAGTTTATTTGCTACGTTTTATTATTTAAGTACGATTTGCTGTTTCCAACTTTTTGTTACAAAATTTACATTTGTTTTTACACAATTGCGCTTCTTTCTTTCTTTGTCAGTGCGAGATTGTAAAAGTTGTCATATTTTTATTCACAAATGAGGTTTATTCAGCTTTCTGATACACTGCTCTTCAGTTTCCAACTTTTTAGCACTAAAGTAACAATGCTACAATGTTTTCAATGAAGAATTACTCTACTTAATTTCTTTTCAAGTATGGGAATGTAAGAGTTCTTACACTTCTTTTTTCAAATTAGGTTTATTTATCTTTGGGTTTACTTATTAAATTAATGCTCTTATGCTTCCTATTTGTTGTACTAAAGTTACATTTTCTTAAATTAAGAATAGCGTTTGTTTATTTCTTTTGTAAATAGGACCTTTTCTCGCTGTTTTCATCAACACTTTAAGTTACTACGAACGCGCTTTAAAACCGAACTCGCCCAACCTCCTTCCACTCAATAGGTTTCACGCTATAATGAACTACTGAAACATGGCAGTTTTCGCTTCCATCGATCAATCATCCGTTAGCCCGCTTCTCTTAACCTTTGCACAGGACCGTTCCACAAACACATCCCCCCACATCTACGCCCGTCGGTGTCGATTGATTTGGTCCACGAACCCACGACGGCCTCTGCTGTCCACTGCGAACGTCAGCGTCTATCCTTCACCGTACCCGAGCGCCCGCGCGTAGGCGATAAAAGTGCACCGAATGCATCGAATGCACCGGCATAGACAAGCCCGTGGGGTGAGTTCCGGTGCGATTCCGTTACGCCTGTTTAGATCGCCCAGGGTCCCGGGATCGATTGTTCCAAACAATGCGGTACTTAAGATTGCATCTGGTCCTCCCCCATCGATCCCCCGTGCTCGCCAAACCCGCGGAGGTCCTCGCTGGATTCCGTTTGCAATCGATACGCCGGAGTTATGATCTACCCCCATCAGTGAGCGTGGCGCAGTGCGATAAATAAAGCCGATAATTATTCGCCATCCCATGCGGTGCTTCCCTTGATCTCGTGGCATGGTTGGATTCCTTTTTTTAATGCTGCTTCCCCATTCGTTTGCTGGTTCCGGTTGAGGTCAACGTGGCAGGGTGGCAATTGGGTGCGGCTTTCGGCAAGCGTTTGTCCACCGTTCAATCCCTTCAGTAGCCTTCTTCTGACTGCAAGCGATGTGATAGTGTTACACCTTTCTTTTTTCCCCTTCTCTTTCTCTTTTACAAAGTTCGCCCACCGTATGTTTCTTGCCATATTTTCCGTTCTTTAAGAAATAAGCCGTTTGTGCCTTCCGTTCCACTACCGCACGGAAGATTATCTTCCAACGGCACAATTTTGATATGCAACCGGATGCAGTTGGTTTAAAATTGTGAAAAAGATACCACCAAAAGGAGGAGGGAAGGAGGCCAAAGTTTGCGAAAGGTAAATTTGATGCTTTGTGGATCAAAAAATTTCAACCTCATGATGTTACTTTCAGGTACTTTCAGCGAAGCACGAAGATATCAACCGTCGCTTTTGGAGCCGGAGCCATAACTCATCATGATTTATTGGTGGTGATTTATCCAGCGCTCGGATGATGGCATGATAAAGTTTTAAAAAAATAAACCGTCCACGTTGGCGGTGCGGAAAAAGAGAGCCGGACCGGTATGTCCGGTGAAAATGGAAGACGAATTTGAAGCTGTGTACCGGTTTTCATGATACAGGTCGTGACGAGGACTGAGGGAATGATGAGCGGATGGGTGGAGTTTAAAGTTTAAATTCAATTACAGGAAGCCTCAGTCGACTACTTCCGGCGGAGTATGAAAATTAATGTACCCTCGAGTGAAGGTATACGTTAGCGGGCTGTCCATCGTAAGGACTCTTCAAATCAGAAAGTTTGTGGATCGTTAAAATGTTGTTTTGAGCTCTCCGAATTGTCATCCCTCGTTTAACAGTTTAATTCTGTACAATAAAATTGAGTGATTGCAATAATTCAGCTAGAAAATGTTTCTTTGCACTCCTAACGCAATCGTATGGCATTAAATTTCTAATTCTCTTTTCTCCCGCATGGAACATTCGAATTTTCACCCTACGGGAGTTTGGAGAAAATTAAAACAAATTTCTCTCGAATAAATTAGTTCTAAATTATTCACGAGCGTCCAACCGAGCGAGGGTGAAAAGCCACTTGTTGGAAAATATCGAGTTGGAAAACATAAGGGGTTTTTTTTCGTTATTCGGAATACGCGGAAGGGAAACGGTATAATCATTAAACATGCTCGTGTGGTCAAATAAACCACCTGTACGAGAAATATTCAAGGATAATTTTATTATTATGCCTCCTTTTTTCTATCACCCCTCAAACAAGGCTACAGCAAAGCTAGATTTCTCGTACCGCAAGGGAAGCTTTAATTGAATTTATGTGTCAGGAAATGTTTTCCCGGGGTCATCGATGTCATTCCCGGGGGGTGGAAAAATAGAAAAAATATATATC
This sequence comes from Anopheles sinensis, assembly GCA_000441895.2. Taxonomy (NCBI): domain Eukaryota; kingdom Metazoa; phylum Arthropoda; class Insecta; order Diptera; family Culicidae; genus Anopheles; species Anopheles sinensis. The sequence goes on from KE525349.1 coordinate 1,919,850, forward strand.
ACCTCCAGAGGGCATTAAGTCATGTCGAACATGTGCTGGAATATTTTATGAATCTTATGGTGTTCGGTTCGGAGGGTTTGAAAAGTCCATTTTTGGCCTTATCGGATGAAATCGTTTCGATCGATCGATCGATCTGCTCACGCCGCATCGTTGCACATTTATGATTTCCCTGCTCCTGCAATGTCCGACGATTGCCATTCGATAGCTTCCTCTAATCTGTCGAGCGTAAGGAAACGCTCAGTCGATTCTAATTGCCAGCAAGTGCGATAGTTTATGCAAATGCTCTCGAGTCCCTAATGACCGAGCAAACGAACGGCACGTTTAAGGACGACGGATGGCGTTTGGATTGTTGAATTGGTTGAAGTCGTGCCCGCCGCCCGACGATGCAAAGGACAGATTTCTCATGTTGAACAATGTTGGCGGCGTTCGGGGGGTTGTAATAAATAAAACAAATCGTACACAGTAATTGTGCAATTAGTGACTCCATGCCGGAGCGGAGCTGCACATATTTATTTCAATTGAAACTTCCAACGGTTAGCCGGTGACGTTTGTTTGACGTTTGATTGTTGTGGCGAGTGTGTTGTTTGGTTAATTTAGCACCGGCTCCAACGGGTTAATCGAAGGAAGCGTGTCGTCGTCGTCGCGGAAGGCCTTGGAACAGCTGATTGTTGATAGATGGTAAACTTACGCGAATGTGTGATTCGATTGTGTGCTAATGAGCAAAGATTAATAACGAAGGAGTTTATTTTTAAATGAGTGTTTCTTTTTATATACCATGGAGAAAAAAACGAATTTGAAGTGAAAAGTGAGTGCTCCTCTCTTATTTATCCCTGAAATTGACGGTTATTTGACTGCTTGTGTCAAGCCTGCTCTAAATGGTGTGACTGCGTGAAGCTTGAAATTTTCCTGACGCAAAGCGGTAAGTTGAAATGAAAATTAACCTCATTAATCCCGTCCAGTGGGAGATTCAAAAATCTTTTCTTGAGAAAAAATCCTAACCGGCTAGGGCACCACAGGAGACATAGTCGAATCTTTACTGCCGCCGGAGTAAGATGAATTATTTGTTTATGCCCCCACTAGATTTCTCCCTTCTCAACGAATCTTGCTGGAGGAAAACTTCAACTGAATTTTACCGGAAAATAGAACCGCTCCGTCCGCTAAAGCCTGTATTTGTTTGTCTTAAGGGTACCGTTCGTGCGTTAGAATAAATAAACGAACGATCCATTGCTGTGCTGCATCGTTTGGCCACGATTTAGGGCCCGAACTTTGGCAAATCCGTTGAGGAGCCCTTTGCACAAACAAACTGTCCGTTGAGTGAGTAGAACGTTTGGACTACCATAAAATGTGTGCAACTTTCTTGCAGCCAAACTATGTTTCAATTGCATTAACGCCTCAATGGCTGCATTCAGCTGAGATTTGATCTTTCTAAAAGAACCACTCTTTTCAATCGGTCCGTTCGAAACTATTCATATTAAAAAAAAACGAAAAATTAAAAATGCAACGTATTACAGGTTTGAACTGAGTTTCTTCACCACGGCAACGCATATCATATTCCCGTAATGAAGTGCGAGTCGTAAACGATCGCGATCGGAAGAACTGCTTTCCGGTTTGATTCCAGCGCCAGTGTTCCCATAAAGTGGAGCGCCGAAATCAATTTGGAAGTGATTTTTACGACTGCACCCAATTTTATGATGATTAATAACGATGATGACGCACCAGGCGGAGCCCGACCACCACGGTCCACTGGATGGCGTAAATGATCTAGAATTAAGCGATCGTAAAACGGTTTTGTTTATAGATGCTTAGACACAAGTGCATCGTTTGACGCCACGGGAGACGGTGCGGTTAACGAAACCAGAGATTGATGAAATTCGTTTGAATGTGATTTTTGTTTTGCCATACAATTTAAAATGATCTGGTTAAAATACAAACATCGGTTGTGGCTCGTTTTCTAAATTTATACTCGAAGGGTGACAAATTTCCATATGCTCTCAGTAGCGATTTCATCAAAATTCTTTCCGAATGACGGCAGCCTAGTTGGGCCAACTGTCGGCCCGCGCCTTCCAAAAAATGGGTTTTGCCAATAAATCTTTCCCCCGACATGATGCTTCTCTCATTCTGGGACACCCTTTATAAATGCAAGATAATTAATATTCACTATGAGAACTATTTGCCCCGTCTTAAGTGCATGTTCTGCTTTCTAAAAAGATCGAGAATTGGCAATTTATAAACGTAACCGAACGGGTTGCGATCTTGGCCTATTAAAGAAAACATGTGAAAACTACCCTAGACATATCAAGGGCACGACATTGTTGTGGAAAACACATGTCACCAGCGTGCCCAGTTCGTTCGCCAGTTTATAGTTTGTGACGAAGGGACTCATAAAAAACCGATGTTGGAGCGGGAAATGATCGCATGTTCGAGCGTTGGTAAACAAACCGTAAGCAGCTTGGCGTCGCACATTGTGTCCGTTTCGCTTCGTTCCAAGCTTCCCGATGCGGTAGTAAACTGTGGTAACTTATTTCCCAACGAGCGCTACTAGAATGTAATGCGGTGTGAAGCGGAAAACAAACCAATCGAATTGCATCTTCATTCGGTGGGGCATTAATTTCAATTATTATGCGTTCCGCAGCCATCGACTGCATCCGGTGCAAACAACATTTAAAACATTATACGTTGCAGCTAATTCCCGAATCTCCCACCGCCGGCGGCTGGGCTGACTCATCCCACTCGGTGGAGTTTCAGCGTTGGGATAAGATGGAACAAATAAACAGAAAATCAATTTGAACGCTTATCAGCGTGCGAATGCACTGGTGGAAGTTATTCGATCCAACACAACGGTTTGGGGCAGAATTCTAGAAGGGTTCTAAAAATAGACATGAATATGCATCGTCTTTCGCGGAAATGTACAACTGTGTGGATACGTGTGTGCTCCTTGCCTGCCTCTCAATGCCATGGGGTGGGATGTCAAATGGTCCGTAAGCGAAAGGAAAGCATCGGAGCAACAACGGGACGGGAGAGATGACGCTTATGCTAACAGTACAAAACAATCGTCCGTTTCGGATGAGAACGTTCCGGACGACGATGGGATGGTGGAAAACGGTGGAGTCAAACCAGCTGGACACATCCCCACACCAGCCTTGGGAGGGATGCTGGGAAAGCGAATGCTGGGTGAATCAAAACAGAGAGTTTTCGATTTCTCTCACCGCAGGTTTTCTCTGTTTCATTTGCTCCGTCTCGTTTTGTCGCTTGTTGCGTTCGAGGTCGGATGAATTTCCCGAAGCAGCCTGCATCAACACGAAATGCCGTACCCGTCGCCGTTCGGCATCGCGAGATAAATTCATCATTCTTCGCGAAAAAGCAAACCGCTGATGATGCACTATAAGCGCGCAGCGAATAAAATCGCGATGGTTCATGCGGCGTTGCGCCGTTCATCGCCCTCGTCGCGAGATACATGAACGCAAAATTTGTCTGTGACTAAGCTAAACTTTGGGAATTTGTTGCACCGAAATTTGGACAAAATTAGTATATACACTTAAATAAGCTTTAAATTCAACCAAATTGAATAACACCACCAGACAGGATAAAACATTTATATCTTTCTACACGCCCTACATTAAAAAAAAATATTTTATGTAAAGTTAGGTAGGATTAAACAGGCTGATCTGGTTTATATTGGAAGCAAAAGGATGAAAATGGATTTTATATTATGGCTAGCTTAAAGCCCCGGTGAAGCACGGGGAGAGAAAAAAATTGGACTTCTAAGATTTTTGTTTCTGGTTCATATCCTATGGTAAGTTCAGTTTTCCATGGCCATGGGTGTTATTCCAGAAATCCCGTATTTAAATTTAGAACGGGAAAAACTTTTTTGACGGCTATCAATTTTTTCTGTGATTGTTATTATATTCTCAAATTTATCACGATTCAAGTAGCGTTATTTCATATTAATTCCTTGTACTATGGTTCTTCGGCCAGACTATGGCTTCGCTCTTAGCAAATCCTTGTTCGAGTCCCTGTTCCCCTTAGAGTCATATTGAAAAGAGCGTGCACTTCGTGCTATAGAAATAGTAGGGTTTATTGCCTCATCTCATCACAGAACTCTGAAACTGAGAATTATAAAAGTAAAGATATGATCTAAAACCTACACTAGGATGATGTCGCCGATTTTGCTAGCATGCTCAAAAGAAAATAGTCCTAATTGGTATCTAGTCTTAAATTTATTCATGTTTTTTGTGTTATGGCCATGCTTATCCATCAAACACTTACTGGACTTTTTCCTTTAGGTTGTATAGATAGTTAGACTCTCCTCCACGGGGATGTTTTTTTATTACCCTGTTGACTGGGGATGGACATGCCTCTCCTCGCTCTAATTACTATTTTTACACTATTTTCAACGCTTGTTGCGTTCCCCAAAATTCCCCAAAATTTCATGAAGTATCAAAACTATGTCAATTGAAAACTATTGAAATTAGCCTTAACACCAAGGATAAATCCTTATTTTTGATTTTGTTCTATCATGCGGTTGGTTTTCCAAATTTCAACCCCATGTTTGGCCCATAGTGCGTGCTGGCGCCACCCTCATCTGGCAAGAGAAAAAAGCTCGTGCAGAGAGAGCGCAAACAGTTCATCCTCCGTCCGCGTGTTCATCCGTCGTAGTGCGAGCGCGAGTCGCGACGTATAACGTGCATGTTGGGCCCCTTCGGACGCCGTAGAGTCAGCACTATACGCGCCCGGCTGCCCTAAAACGTGAAATTGTCAGATAAAACGAATCAGTTGCTTTCCGGCGTTCGATAATTTCGCAGCTCGTAGCTGGCAGCTTGGAGCGAACGCGTAACTGGCCACCTTCGTACCGGTAGAACTGTACAAGGCCCAGAGTGAGATTAATCCCGGGTGCGCCCGGTGTTGTGAATGTGCTAACTTGCGAAGGAGAAAATATTCTATTGTGCCGTATTCTGCCCCCCCTCGAAAAGGCAGACTTCTTGTGCTTGCGTGTGCTCACCGTTGAAGTGACCGTTGCGAAGTGTCGCGGGTTTTTGGCATCGGCCCGGTGCCGGGTGGGCCTTCTGAAATCGCGCCAGTGTTCACCCACGATCGTGTTGCTGGATTCATTTCCGTGCTTCCGGTGTTTTTCCCTCCGCGCCCAAACGTTCCCCGATTGGGGTGTGTTTCACATCGGGGTGGAAAAAGATAAGGGTGGAAAAGTTACGGAAAAGTGAGCATCCATTTCGTGCCGGAGTCGCGGCATCTCGTTGCAAACACTGACGACGTTAGTTTTGTCATCAGATCGTGCAGATTCCACTATTCCTGCCTGAAAGAGGTAAAGTGTTCCCATTTATTTCAATAAAATAGGAAATAAGCTTTCCATAAGTGATTTTTCTATAATGTATGTGATCGGAAAAATGATAAAAATGTATTGAAAAAAGCAAATCACATCCAACACGATAGTGAACTTTATTCACGCCCCCTCAAAGACAGCCAGAGTTTGAAACCATTCCTATATTCGACATCGGAAAACGTCGTCGGAGAAGAAAGTGTACGGAACGGACGGTTCTTTTCGGTGTACATTATTCAACACCAAATTGAATCGGGCAGCATTTCGAGTCAAGTTCACGGTCACGACTACTCCGCTTTCCAGCCCTCATCAACCCAACACCTTCCGGAGCAGCTCAGCTCCGGAACGCCGTCAAATATCGTCTCGGGGACGGAACTTTATCTCACGCTTCCGTTTCGAATCCCCCGAGTGGATGTGATGAGCGAAACGAAAAGTTGGAAAATTGTACGAAAATAAAGTACACCCCAAGTGCTCATTTTACACCGTCCCACAGTCGTTGGGGCATGCCGGTTTCCCATTTGGCTCCGGATGTTGTGACGATATAAGACACTTGCGCGAGACAACACAACATGATACCTACCCCCGGGGGTATGCGTGCCTGCCCTTCCACCGTCGAGCATATCGATTAGTCATCGAGATGAGGCGCGTGGCATCACTTATCTATCTTTTTCGTTCCCTCTGCTTCACTTCGCTGCTAGCTTTTCACTCTCTATGAGCTCGATCGGCGATGCTAAAAATGTGCAACTGCGGCATAGAAAGGGCCATTCTCTTTCATAGACGACCCACTTGTTTCGGTCTGCTAGACGTGTGGTTTGTTCATCCCCTGGTGTCGTTCCAGCTGGAGCTGTTCTCTTGCATTTGTGTGTTTTATTTTTCCCTTGTGCCTCGGAATGGCAAAGGTGTTTATTGTATTCCGGTAGCTGCTACTAGTTTTTTGCTTTTTTGTCAGTTCACGTAAAAGCAAGCGAGTTATGTTTCTCTATTGCAAAGTAAGATAGTGGGCGTATTGTTCTCAATCTTCAACTTTTTGTTTATCACACACGCTTAGTTTATGAGAAAATAAAAGGGGGGTTAAAAATACTGAGGGTTCAACAAGTGCTAGTGATCCCATTCTTCGACGTTTGTATTGACTATACATGAGATCATTACATTAGTTTACATGATGTTATATCTTATGAAAAGTTTTATAGAAACGATATTTGTGTACATTCCTTAATATATTTTTGATTTATTTTTGAAATAACGAATCACGCTTTGTGATCTACATACACCTCTTTGGAACTCATTTAAGAAAGGATAGTCTTAGGATGGGGAAGCAGTATTTAAAAAAAAACAATCAAATTTATGAAGATGTAAAGAAATTTATATTTTTTCAGTTTTTTAGTCGGTTGTAAATCAATCCTGCGCGAGCAGTTTATACCGAACATTAAAAAGCTATAAAACAAGATAACATAAGATAAAACTACATGACCGCACGCCAGCTTTCGAATCAATCAATCGTTTGAGCGAACGATATCGAGCATCATCAAAAATACATAAAACATACTTCGTCCCCACGAGCGTGGACCTTAAAAGTGGGCTTGTGGGCCATTCTCTTTCACGTTTACGTTTATCCTTACTGGAACATCCTGCAGGGTGGACGTTGTACGGGCAATGAAAACATCGTTTAGACATCCTTCGTCTTAAGCAGCATCCTGTGCGGATTGGAAAAAAAAGAAAAGCGAATGGAAGTGGAAGGAAAAAGAAAACCGATTTTGAAACGCCTTTTATCCAACCGAAATGAAACCGGCCTTGTCGTGGTTTTGCTCTCAATGCGCCCCGGGTCGGGGTCTACCAAAACATAACCCGCCTTGCAAAATCAATCTTCATCCGGGGCTAGAACTCAATTCGCCTCCTTTTTTTGTGTGCTGTTTCCCTTTTCCGTTGTCACCACGTACGATCGAATGTGGGACAATAAAAAAAGCAAGGAAATCTAAAAATAAAAAGCCAGCGGAAGCACAAATCGAAAGGAGGGAAAGCAAAACATTGCCACACTTCCCGTTCCTGCCGTGGCAGGGAGACAAAATGGGGGGAAAAACACAAACCAATAGGAAATCAGGATGGAAACATCCTTTCTCGTCAACATCTTCGCAAAATGATGCTGCCGGCTGCGCTTAACTGGTGTGTCCAAATCCTTACGATTTTCAGTGGAGGTAGCTTCTCTGGTTCTTTGGGTTGGGAAAATCGATGAAAACCCCCTTCAGTTTTTTTTACATTTCAAGGTAGTGCAGCTGCTTGACCACACTATTTGACCAATTTCTCTCGTTCTTATTCATGAATGGAATGCCAAAAGCACAGCTCGAGGCAAACGCTTTTCTTCGAGGGATGTTTTCATCCGTATCTAAGTCCACTCGTACCCAACACCGGGCAACAGCACGTCCTTCGAAATGATATTCAAATCGGAAAAGGACTCCGGGCTACGGTATTCCAATTTTGAGACCGGCGCAATCCTGTGCACGTCGCAAAAATTATGCACTTCTTGTCGGTCACGAAGCGAGCGCGGAACGAAACGGAGCCCCACTTTGGCTGGAGCAAAATCACATCCGTTTCCCACAATCCCGGAATACTGTCCGAAACTGTCCGAATTTGAAACTAAAATGTCAACGCGGTTGTGGTGATTATTTTAGACCCGACCACTCGCTGCCGAAACTGGTTGCCTACGGACGCTGGATGGTTCCAAAGAAGGACTGAATTACTCAAACACCTTCTGCGCACCGGAGACTTATCGCACTAACCTGGGGGGAAGGCAAAACAAAAAAATAATACAATCACTGGTTATAAAGGTAAGATAAGTAAGTTGGCACCGAGGGTGTTTCGGAGCGCCACCTTGATGACACCGATGCGGCCGGATGAGGGTCATTTCCTCTCGGCATGAATGGCTAAAAAAAGGTATCTCCAGAATCTAGAAGAAACCAACCCCAAAACGAAAATACCACGGGGTGAAGCAGTGTGGTTGTGGTTTTATCTGCATCGCGCCACTCTCCTGCTGCCCGGGTTGCTTTCCATCCCACACAACGAAGCCAAAAATATATTCCGTGACACAAGATATTTTACCATTTCGTGCACAAAAATGAAACGAGCGGTAGAATAATAAACCGATATCATTAGAGCCATCCTTTTCCGGGGCGCAGTTTTAAGAATGACCGCATTCGGTACATTTTTGATTTCCATTCCGCAAACCGGGCGGTAGAGAATATAATTCGTTTCGAGAGGTTGAAGCTGCTCTTTACTTTGTCGCCATTTTTCGTGGTTTTCATATTTGCCGTACCGAGTTCTAGCGAAAGCGGCGCGGTGAAAGGTGAAACCTTCGGTGACCTTTCGGGCTTGTACGTGGCCGGGCTTCTTAGGAAGGAACCGATACGGTACGCCTAAGTTGTATCACACATTCCTACATCACTCTCGAACGTTTACGTCAGGTGAGAAGCGGAAAGATGCTGATGATAATGATGACGATAATGAGGGGGAGTGGAGTAATGAGAGTGGGGAATCTTAGATAAAAAGGTACCACCGAAACCTCCCACAGCACCAGGCGGGTGGGGGCGGGTTTGGGTTCGTGCACGGTAACAACCTTCCGACAGACATTTGATTACGTGAAGTGTAAATATTGATCTACCGAAGTCGAGTTCCGTTCACCTTCGCGCAGAAAATGGAGCCGTTCTGTGGCCCGCGTTTTGTTCTATGACGACTGACTTCCCCAAGGCGGGGTAGTTGTGGGTGCCTTTTCCTCCACTTTCCCCCGGCCGAATCCGACGTGTTATGACTCGGAAAATGGGTCACAGCTGGGCAGCAAAGGAGCATGTTGGTGGTTATGTTTATGAGGCATGTGGGTTTAGGTAACCAGCTTCCACCGGAACTGAGCTCCCGGCCCTCGGTTAGCTCGCAACCCGCAACGAAACTCCGCCAGGGTGGTGTGTTAATTTTCTCGCAAACATTTTCCTTCGCCCCGCCATCGTGGCCAGTGGCTTCCATTTATATGACGCAATTGTTTTTCTTTCGGTCACGCGTCCCTCCGAACACACCGAAGGAGAGTGGAAGCTGTTTAGAATCGGAACCTCGGTACGGGGCTTGAAATTAGCACAAGTCCATTAGAGGCCACGACACGTGTTTTGTTTTTCCGGAATATCACCACGGAATCATCGGTTTGTCTTATTTATAACACACACACGCTCCCACCCAATGAAAGGTCAACGATGATTAGTTCGGCCATTTTTCGTTCCCGTCCGAGTTTTAACGACACCGATTCGTCATCAGTTTGGGGCCGCAAAGTTTGAGAATTTTGTATTGGAAGCTCGTAAATTATGCGGCGAATTTTGTTTTTCTTCTCTACGATGTTCCGGTGTGATTTATGACGCAGCCCCGAAAACGGAAAGAGTTAGTGGCTCCCGGTTTGTGTGGACCGGTTGTAAAGCCGAGGGTCGGTTTTGAGGCTGAACGAAGCTTACACGGCTTTTATGAGATGTTTAACAATAAAAGCTCACTTTAAATTACGTCGGGTTGTGTTCGTTTCAGATAAAAGTGCGACGGAAAAAAAGCCGCCAATCAATATGAACAATATTTTCTCAAAACCATGCTCGCCATTGTCTTCCCGCCGAGGCCATCTTCAGCGCTAGAAGGGCGAGGCTTCTCCGGAACGAAACTTCTACCCCTTTTCGGAGATTGTAATCCACACGCTTTACAATGCTCCGCACGCCATCCCGATACACTTCCGAGCCGTGGTCGGCAAACATTTTCATAAATTTACCGAAGACGGGCCGTAAAGTTTTACAACTTTTCGGCGGAAGGGATTTGCGCGAAATCGATGTTTTTTCTCGGAAAATTGAGGAACCAGAGGCCAGTCGACATAAGCACCCCCCGGGTGATTTCTTAACTCGTTCACCTCCGGTCGATTTGAAGCGAGAAAGAGAGAAAGAGTTGACTTAATGATGCTTAATTCTAAATTGTGGTCCGCAAAAAACTCCCCAGCAATAACTCATCTGCGCCCGAGCCAGGTCCTCGATTTTACGATGGGCGGTTGTAATAAAATGATTTTCGGAGGTAAGCTTACCGTACTGGACTTGGGCGTAGACGTCGTTTCCGATACTTCGAGCTCATCAACGGTGAAGGGCTGACCTGTCTTCCAACGGGGTTGAGGATTGGTCGGTGGTTCGCCTCGATTCTAGGTTATATTATTCTTCTTGAGCTCAACCAGACGAGCTAACTTAAATTCAACCATTTACTTTAAGCGATGAACATTGTGTTTAAACTGCAAAGGAAATCCGAATATTATATTCTCTAACACCAAACTTGCGAGAGCCCACGTTTTATCACATTTGAATCTACGATGACGTTTGGTTTTGCGCGATCTCGTGCGATGGAATACGAATGATCAATGACTTGGGCGCGCTTGGACTGACGTTTATGACAGTGGGCGTTGGCCATAAAGCACCCGAGACAAATCTGACGATATGTGTCTACACATTTTAGCATATCAATGATCTCAGATTGAGAGTTCGCCGGTGGTCGAAAGGCGTGGGAAGCCTAAAGTCACTTCTGAATCGAGATTCGGGATTGCAATAATTTTATTAGTGTTTCATTCCTTTTTTCATGTTTCATTCGTGTGTCCAGGTGCCAAATTTCAGTCACTCAAATTAAACGAAAAAGGAACCATTATTCAGCAGATCGAAATAGCAACTGACGTCTTTTTCGTCGAGCATGATTCTTTCCCAATAATGCCACGTTTGGCTTGAATGAACTACGCCGTGTTGTTGTAAATTTTTAAGAATGGAAAATTCCAGCCAGGGCTTGTTTATTCAAAGTTTGTCAAAGTTATTGACACGACAAATATTTCATTCACAAAACGTACGAAATTACGAACAACATTGTCGCTTGCTTATTAAAACTTTTCGTCCTTACAAACTGAAGGAAAACAAATGTTTTCCAGGTGTTAGAAAAGAAAAAAAAGGCAAAATCAGTTTGCAATTCAACCGAAAGACGTCATAGGATATGCTTATTCATGGAAAGATGGAAACGCGAAAGAATCTGCAGTGACAAACAAAAAGACAAAATTCAACTGGTTTATTGATCGTGTACACAAAACTACCTTTACCAGCATAAAGCTACGCGGTAAGGCGACAGATTTCCTTTTGTCTTTTGCTTGAGTGAGTTTTCGCGTTTCGAAAACGACAAAAAAAAGATACTTGATTTGCACAAAAACGGCACAAAGTTCAAAGCCGACGAATCAAAAATTGGGCAAACATTGATCATTATGGATGCCGTTGACTTTTTTCCCTCCCACCGATTCGTTTCTATTTGGTTTTCTTCCACGGAATTTGGTTTTTGTTTGTGTACATCCTCTTTCTAATGCTGTTCGAGATTAGCAACTTGTTGTTCTACGCTAACCAATTTTTAAAATCTTCTCTTCTCCCCCATTTTTGCGATAAACGGTTTCCCGAAGACAATTGACATCGGTAAAGCCTAAGGCTATGCTGTTTCGTTTTTTTCCCCTGTTCTCTAGCATCTCCTAGCGACCAAAACGGTGTGAATTGGGAATGCAAATGAAAACTTCTTGACAGGTGTTAAAATAGGAACAGCAAATAGGTGCGATTTTGGTCCGGGAGTTCGCAGCTGTGATTTCATTGCTTTTGGCGGCCCGGGGGAGGGAAAACGGTGGGGGAAATAAAACATGAAAACTGCTACATCCAAGGCGGAATGTTGGCCATCGTTTGCGGATACCATCTGAGGAGGAGGTTTTGTTTTGACGATCCATTTGTGGTTGACAAAAGCAATGCCAACTGCGTGGAGGATGAATATTAAGTATGGTATGTGTAAAAAGTATCGAACGGAAGTCACTTTAAATATTGTCATAAACCTGGGAAGGTAGACGTAACTATGGGAAAATGTGGTTCCCTACCCAATTTGATCGTTTATCTATTAAGGAAGTAAGAGGAATAAGAAATATATTTTTATGGAAAACCAACAACACGTGTTCCCATTTTGCCGATTCGTAAGAATCCAAATACGAAAATAAATCCATCCCAAGCACGACGAGAAGATGTCGTCCACAGGCAAGCAGTTCGATTATGCAACAATCGATTCTCAATCAATACGACCTACGTCGTCCCTCGACGAGCCGATGTATTCCGCACCGAATGCGCGCATGTTTATCAGTTGTGAATTATTTCAATTATTATGCCATCCATACGCGGGGAAACATGTTGACACTGACACACGAAGCGGTGCGAGGACAGACTGACACTCTTCCATCCAGGGTGCGTTCTGACGAAAGAAGATCCGATGCCGCAGATCTTGCGAGTACCGTTCTGCAGGGCGTGATGTTAGGAATGCTGCCATGATGTCACCTGAGCCTACGGTCACTATATTAGCATACATCATCACCATCGCGTGTTGGGTGACGCGACGCTGTAGGCAAAGATATGTAACCAATAAACCTTGGCAACTCCCAACCCTCCCCGAGCTTCGAGGTTTCCCGAGGTGATAAAAGACGCCCTCCTCGCTCCCTTTTTTTTCGTCCTGACCGTTTGTCACCGACACATTTGTCACCTTTTTGTCAACCTTCAGGCCGACCGAAATGGGGCGGAATGTCTTCCGAGTTAAATGATCGTAAAAAAAAAGTCGGCAGAAACGGGAGGGTTGGCTACCGACCTTTTCCAGGGTGCCAAAAAGGCCAAACGTTTGATGAGGCACGTTTTTGCCGACAGAAGCCGCCAGGAGAAGCGGAAAAATTAACCAAAAAATAAAATAACACTTGTAAATGCCACAACCGACACACCGGCTTAGGTTGTCCATCATCGACCAACTGCTGCCCTCCCGAAAAGGGACCGTACGGAGGCGAAAGACCATCACAAGGGGGGGAGTATGTTGAGTTTTGACATGTTGGGCTAATTATTCAAGAATGAATTTATTAAAGCAATTAACATAACGCGCTACTCCGTTACACACATACACCACAACGGGTTCCATTCGCACACACGTGGGTGGGGTGGGATGGCCAAGGGCGGATGAATGAATGTTGTCTATCCCCGGACCATCCATCTCCCCCAGTCCCGACGTTTCCTCCAGCCCGTAGAAACCTTCCTTGTGAGAGAAACCGGTGAGCCACATTTAATAAAAGCATCACTTGGCGGTTTTTTGGGTGGTCGCGCAGATTTGGCCTTTTCTTTAATTCTGTGTGTGTTTGTGTGTGTAGATGTCAGTCACCCCCATGGGGTGGAAAGCACCGCTCGGACGCCGTATCAATCAAAATCTCACGAAATTGATTGATACTGTGGAACGTTTGGTTCGAAGCTCGAAGCGGTTGGCGTCGTTTGGCCATTCAGCGTTTTTCTTGTTTCCGTCAGTGTTTCCTCTTTTTTCCGTGCGTTTCCACTTGGGTGGGTCCGGTAGTACTATTTTAAGATGCTTTTGCTTCCATCGGCTCCGGTTCGTTGGGCAAAAATGTGCGTTGGAAGAAACTGAGGTCGCGTTTCGTGGTGGCCATTTCTTATACTCCAGAAAAGGAGGAAAGCAATGGTAATGATAACAATGGCCACTTTTCTTGTTGGATTCGGAGGAATATCTTTTGTTTCGCGGCTAATCCTGCCCAGTGCTAAGGGGTCTTTAGTGGCGAAAACAAACGCGAATGGGTATCTTCTTACTCATTTTCTGTGGCAATTCATTTTTTTCAAAATTTTCCTGTTCAACCAGACCAAGAAGCGTCCCTTCGGAAGCGTTAACAAATGGATTCGAGATAAATATTTCATCCGCATTCGCATTTACCAATTCTTTATCATTCACAGTTTTGTTTTTCGAACAGAACGATCAATCTTGCTCCCGTCTAATCTATCTAGTTGCGTTTTGTGGTGCAAAATGGTACACGAAAAGAAACAGAGAGGTGTACCGGAGGGTTCTGTTTTCCTGATGATGAGCTTGTGATAAAAATGTTCTAGCTCGGACAAATTGATTGCGCATCGTGTTCACTTTTCGCACGTTTTGCTTCGCGGAACGTTATCAGGAACGTGGTGTATAAATAAATAATTTATCTCGTAGCAATAAAAGCTGCACACTTTTCGAAAGGTTGTTTTATGGGTGAACCAAAGGTGACGTTAGACATGTTAACACCTTGTTGATTATCTGCTAACCGAATAAAGTTACACGTTGGTGTGTCCGCTGGAATTGGCTTCCATTTCTTACGATTTTAACCCAATCCGAGCTTCGAAACCGCCGAAGCGTGCGCTGTTGACAAAACTTTTTCCGTTAACGTCAACCGATTCAACTTCTCGGTGAGGGTCGACCCTGCTAAAGGCGGCCGCTATCTATTGCGCTCCCATCTAATTTTAATATCAACTTCAGAAACTGCTAATTGATCCGGGTACGCCACCGAGTGAGCGACCGGAAGTGACTGGAACGTCGTCGTCGGAGTCCTTTTCCTGCTGGCGAAAAAGCGTTTTCCTTCCGTTCCGGCACGAGTCGTTTCGCGGAGGAATGCCACTGTGTTCGTAGGGCCATCATGCTTGTAGATTTCTGGCAAAAACCTCTGGATAAGCACACATTTTTGGGGTGTTGAATTTTCAACAAACGAGCAAACTTCATTCTTAAATGTTTCGCACCGTTTGCAGTAGTTTGACCTTCCTCTTTGTGGGAAAAATTAAGGACAAGTACACATAATGTATTTAAGGCGTGCAAAGCACGCGTAAATACCGATTCACGTCAAGAAATTCGTACTTTCACGCTGAATCTAGGAAAAACTCATCTTAGCATCTGTTTTGCCTAGGAAAAAACGGGTTGATAAAACAACTTGCGGGATCCTTTCATAAACGACACACGAGATGGAAGCTGGATTGAGTTTTAAAGCCTGTGATAAAAACGAAATTTGATAAAATAAAAGACAGTAGTCAAAAGAGCGCAGGATAAAGAAACACGAAACGAAAGGAAACATGAATGTTAAACTTACTCTCTGGCTTATCAAATACCCACGAGGACACACGCACACACACCACGAGGCAACGATGCTCGCCAGCCATAAGTATGTCCTTTTAGATGCCGATCCATCGCTGCTTTTTCCCCCCATTCACTTTTCTTTACCCCCTTTCTTCGAGCAAAGCGGCAAAGTTTTCCACTCCAGTGTGACAACTTTATCGTTTTTCTTTCCTCTCAAGATGCTCATAAAAAAGTTTTGCACCCGCAGCATATGCGTGCGTGTGTGTGTGAGTGGCGGAGGCAGGCAACGGATCGCCGACGGAAGTCGCCGTCTTTTAGGGGTGGATTTGCGTAAACAGACCGAGCGCTCCAGTCGCGCTCCGGACGCGAAGTTTCCGATTTCCGAGTGCGATAGTCCGGAAAGTGTGGCAAGCCGGCCGTGAAATATGTCCCTCGTGAGTCATATTTGTTTTACATGCGGATGCTACCGGGCTCCGGCGAATGGGTGGCCGGAGGGTGGGAATGGAGCTGGGTGGTGGATCATCTTGTCTGCTTCCGTTTCGAGTGAGCGGAAAGCTGGTGAAGGCGCGTGGTGTGACCACGTGGGAGCACGTGGGATGGAAAAGTTCGGTTTTCGGAGAGAACCAAAACCAAGGAGACCATATTTTATGCTCGTTTCAAGTGTGTTACCAAACGAATCATAACATTTTATTGATGTATGTTTGAAGCTGTTACCAGCCGAACCGATATACGTTGAAGGGTACTTAAAATCCTTTATGTCTCTTATCTTTTCCTCTAAAGAATGGAGAAATATTGCGTCAATTTGTTGGAGTTGGAGCAATACGGTTCGATTGTTCTTTAAGTAATTCGTTTTGCTCTAAAGATTGTGCATAGAAATTTAATTTATTTAGCATCTGAGACGCATCTGGCTTTTGGTATATTAAAACCCTCTGTGACATCCAAATTTCATTAACCAAAAATACAGGAAAGTATCTTCGATTGCCTTTCACAATGTGATACACACTCCAAAGAAATCGATCGCATCTCCGTGGATGCTTTTACTGCCCATCTCTCCATCAAAACTAAATCCCTGCTGACTCACGACACGTTCCGTTGTCTTCTTCTGTCAGGCGTTCGGTAAATTCCGCCAGACAATCCGTGGATGACGCGACGCTCGATCAGTTGGTCGACTTTACGAACGTTCTTATGATGCGCCTGATCGCGTCGCAAACGTCTCAACCTTCACGGTTCGCGTCTCGCCGTGCCGACTGACTTATGGTACGTTTTTTTTATTTTTATTTATGTCTCACCACACGCTCGATGCATCAACACGCGGGCGCCGGTTATATGCACTCGCATTGATGCATCGAGGGCGTTGCCGGCGTGCGAGGCGATGAGCTGTCGAGTGGTCGTGTTCTTTCGGGTTTGTTTTGCTTAGCAAAGGCACGGATCGATTTGTCGATATGATGTGTCTCGGCAGACGAAACAATAAAACATCAATCTGCAAGACTTCTGTGGCGGTTTTTTGGCATGACAGAGTTCCGGCCATGCGCTTGCTGTTTGCTCAACTGGAGTGTGTTTTTCAAGCCCGATTGCAACACTGTTACGGCACTTGACAATCGGAGAATTGACGAAATGCAAACAAAAAAGTATCGTATAACTGCAATCAAGGGGCGTTTGAATCGTTCCACCGACAAAGTTCCAAACCCCACCGGAACACGACAACTAAATTGCAAACACTAAACAAATTAGCGACACGAAAAACGCGCGTGTGAGACACGCTCTTTGAACACAAACATAAAATAAAAAGTATCGTGATGTCATTTAGTTCTGAAAACCATGTTCTCGGCCGGTTTTCAGTTGGCTTGGGGACCGTGAGAGAAAGGAAGTGAGGGAAGGAAAAATGTGCAAACAAGTGTCACGGGTAGATTGCACCGATAACGACAACCGGGTGTTAAAATTGTTCGAGGCGTCAACAACACCACGCAACATTGAAATTGATGACATTGTTACATCGGATGCAAAAGTGCAAAGCAAATGTTTCACAAAGAAAGATAAAATACGATAAGGTTTAAAAATTAAATACTGAACGCTAAAGTTGAAAACACTCGTCACGAGTAAAAGAAGCATCAAAACGGGGAAGCTAACAATACGCTCGATGAGAGATCAGATATGAATTGACGATATTTATAATATTCATAAAATAAATTGCTGCTGCAACTTTACAATTTTATTTGCAGTCGATTGCAACTTCGAGCCAAGGTTCGTGGGAACACGGGATATGTATTATTTTTCTCGCCGAACCGAAACCGGTACGAGTCGCATAATGAAATAATTAAATGTTCTTGTTTTCTTGCTTTCCGTCTTGCGGCCAGAGTTTATGATGACAGAAATGACGGCATTGTTGGTGTCAACGGAAATTGTATATTTCAGTAAGGCGCCAACAATCGAAGCGATGAAACAATTCGCTTTTGATGGTGAACAGACACGTTTTTTAAGCCTTCAGGGTGTTATTTCAAGGATGTAATTTTTATAAATCATCTTCCGATACCCGAAGGTTGTATGTGAATTGCTGTTTATGAAATGATGCTTAAGTTTTGCCAACGTAAAATAATACCTACGGGAATCGGAAAGTATTATGCTTCCATGAACGTAAATAATATTTTAAATTAACGTAAGCGAGTTGTGCATTTTATTTATAGTTAAAAATCAAACTCAAATTAAAACATTTGGTGGATGTTCGTAATCATGACATCGCTACCATTGAATTGAAAGTAAAAATTTGAATCATAATTCTGACGTCAAAAGAGACCAAGAGCTAAATTTAGCTTTCGTATACGAGATTGAAAACAAACAGTCATAACCGTTAAGATCCCGTCAATGCCTGGTATCACATATCAAAACTTTCATTTTCTAACCCATGTTGTGGTTAGAATGGCGCTTCTAGGAAGGATGTCCTAGTTTCGCCGCTCCCCATGACGAGGGCGGATCATTCACAAGTGCTGATGAAAAGTCACCGTTCGCTTCGTTGGGAAAATTCGAGCAGTGAATGAATAAATTAGTAGCAACCCTGAAAGCTCTATCAGGAAACGGAATGGCCCAGTGATTTTCACTTCACTCGCATTATTTTCAACCAGTTTTATCCTTTAATGGATACCGTGGATGCTTTTGTCGCTCGGTAAGTTTGATACTGTTTCCACTAAAGCCTACTTTAATCCTCTTTTTGAAGATACTTTTGCCGGTAAAGTAATTTTATTCACTCCCAGTTTTATCAGAAGGGATGCTGGAAGTGAGAACAGAGGTATACAAAAGGTCATAAAGTGTATTCCACGAGTCAGGGCCTGGGAGAGTCGTAAAACAATGCCTGCGTATATGCCGGGCGCCTCCATGTAACGCTTTTTCATGGCACACGCTTTGGCACCGAGGGTTTCCTACCTGGCGGCTGATAATTGGTGGATATTACATTTACTTTCATCCGGGAAATGTGTCACACCCGAGATGTTCTATGGCCCAATAAAGGAACCAGGGAACAACAGCAAAACACCGGAAGACGCCGTTTGTGGCAAATGCATGGTTGCCTTTTCTTCTCAAGCAATTAGCAAAGGTCAAATGGCGGGTTGGTTTCATGATCGCCGCACGTGTTTGTGCGAAAAAAGTTTCCGACAGCCATTTTGTGTCCTTCCAGCGGAATCATGGTTGGACGCTTCTTATCCGCTGGAACCGTTTTCCCGGAAGCGTAACTAGGTCAGACCGGAAACGGACGCATTCCTGAACGGTTGTAGAACGTAAGTAGCAACCACAACACATGTCGCACAACATCACAACTTTTGCTTGCTGGAACTCAGTTGAGATTTTTGCATCTCACTAATGGAGTTCGTAGGAAACTGAGATTTTCCAGGGTATTGCAAAAAGTGTTCTTGATCAATTTTTGAGAAAATTCACGGTTGATAATTTTATTGCTATAACAATATCCCGTGTTCCTTTTTCGATACAAGCACATTGAATACTTTCGAAAGTTCAAAGTTCGTTCCATAAATTATTTGCAGGAAAACGGATTGCCAAGAGTTTTTGTTGCTCCATTGCAGTGAAAATTCATAACGTACCGCATTAAATATTCATCCCACGCTGCCACTGGGAAAACGTTTTCACGCTGCTGTATTGCTTCGAAATCACATCGACGAAGCCGTGTGGGAGTCGGTCGGCAGGAAAAACGGCGTGTTTTTGTGAATCCACAATCTTTGCAGCAAAAAAAAAAAATGTATTCCTCCTACTGAGTGTTTCGATATCAATCAATATCTGTTATGTGGAACGTTATGTACATTAAACCAGAGAAGAAGACTTTGGCAATGGAAAACCATTGTCGGAAATCAAATGCTGCTTAATCCAAATAGCGTACCTTTAACCTTTTTAACTCCTCGTATCTAATTCCTTTGCTTGTGTACGGACACATCCGGTAAGGGTTTATTTGTTGTTTTATGAGGTAATTGTATTTTTGGCTCCACGGTCACGTAATGCTGTTCATGCTTACACTCGTACTTCCGGGACCTGCTTTTCCCTTGCTTTGTCTTCAATGAGGAATTTAACTGTATGGAGAGCGTGAGTCGATGTACTAAACCACACATTCGTCCCTGTGAGCAAAGTTCCTCCGCAAAAGTTTATTCGTACCGAGAGTAGTAGCTAGAAATGTTACATACTCAATTAGCATTCGAGTCTATTTTCGGCAAACATTTTCACGAACCGAAGCTGTTCGTTGTCATTGCATCTGGTGAAGTTTTTCTCGGAAAACTGTCTGAAAGAATTTCCGTCTGTGCATTCTTAATATGGAGTAATTTTATGTGAATCTTTCTCTTTTTTCAAACCTCAAACATATATGAAGACCTGGAAAGAAATCCTCTTTCGTGGGGGTTTTGAATTTATTTCACCGAAGTAGCTTTGCAAACCTGGAAACCCATTTGAAGTTTTACCGGATTTTCTTTCCCTTCCATTAAACCCTACCAAGCACTTGAACAATCTATTCGAAACGAAATAGTTCCGAGCCATGGCATTTATTTAACACAGCAAGTGACATAGTAGTTCACTTCGTTGTAAGAACGTAGCTTCACAAAATCCATCCCTCCGTAAGGAAGACTTAAGTTTGGTTTGCTCACAAACGCTCCGCTGCCGAGACCGCGGACGATAAAACACCAATAAAATTCGCAGATTTAATCCCACCAACAACATTAGGCGCCACATTTTCCTGATAAGAAAAGAGTCGTTTAAAATCTACCGACCAGAACTAGAAACGCGCTCCGCTTTCGCATCGTTTGTCTATTGAATGGTGAGTGAATGTGGTTTAATTCTTTTCACGGAGAAGGATTTTCCAGTACGGTTTCCTTACACCATTTCCCGCTTGTATACTATATACTAGAGTCCACAAAACATAAGCTTAAATTGCGTGTGAACAGCAAAGCTCTCGATTAATGAGGTTTTGTTTTCGTTGCTAGAGTAATTAATTAATCCATGAGAGTGCCAAAAACACGAAGGAGTTGTTTATCCGATCGTAGCACTATATGGCTTCGCCAGATGAGAAATTAATTTGTATCACAAATCTTTTCGGGAACCCATCTAAAGGACACTTGAAAAGCTTCCAGTAATCTTTTCTTCTTGCCCGATTATCGGTGTTTGATCACAATAGGTTTGTAAGAGAGGTGAAGCTATATATTTTTTTTATTATCTGTATGACGCTATATTTTAATGGAAGTTTTTAGTAAGAAGTGCCACACTTATCGTTCCCAGCAATTATTTAAATGTGTATTTCATTATTTCTTGTTTCTAAAATCTACATCCTAACAAACGAAATATATTTTTTATGTTTCTAAAATCTAAATCTTTCAACCCGAACAAAGACGTTTGGACGTTGTTC
The DNA here is from genome assembly GCA_000441895.2 of Anopheles sinensis. Lineage (NCBI taxonomy): Eukaryota > Metazoa > Arthropoda > Insecta > Diptera > Culicidae > Anopheles > Anopheles sinensis. The sequence goes on from KE525349.1 coordinate 1,941,017, forward strand.
CAGTTTATTTGTTTTCATTAGTGCGAAATGATGAATTTCTCGAGGACCTCCTCTTCTGCACATTCAACATGACAATGAAACAACTTTGAGAGTAATTTGAATAATTTCTTTTCCGGAAAGAGCTATGTGGGGAGCAATTTTATTTTCATAAAATCTGCATACCTATTGCAATCTGCCGAGGGAAAGAAAAACCCCACCAATTCGTATGATGGAGAACGGCACAACATGACGCAAAATACGGTTCATTACTATGCATTCGATACCGTTCGGAGGTGTGTGGAATGTTGCGGAGACAAGCGTTGATGTTGTGGCGAATTATTATGAAAATGTTGGCCTTCTTCAGTTCATTTCTCTACCTTGTGGCTCTTCGCACTGGTGTATGCTGCCCTCCTTGGTAAGCACAATTTTTTGACAATGGCCAATCTCATCGTTGATTGGATGAGATCATAGCGAGTGATTTCCCGCTGGCACATGGATGACAATAAAGGTGGATGCATGCATGTTTTACTGTTGTTGTGATTAAAATTCCATTCCCTCGGCTCGAACTCAAGTACATCTTCGTATAGGTATATTGCACCGGTATGCCCTACAGCCCGATCGAAACCACACGAAGGTATTTCGTTATGCAATGCAGCCCATCGAAACATGGGATGGCTCATTTGCACTGCATGCATTACGGGGGTGACTTCATCCGAGTGTTGACTTTTGCTCACCGAGGTGACACACACACATGCACGAAGGAGGGGCATCTCACAGTTTTCGGGGGTTCGTGTGGTTTGGCCATCAACACCTACGACATACTCCTACGAGGCAATGTAGGACGTCACCTCCGAGTCTCAAACCGCACAAACCGAAAATGAATGGTTCGAACGAACGCTTCTGTTACGTGCTGTGGACATTTGGGATCAAACAAACTTCTTTCTTACCTATCGGCATGGGCCAGCTGCTCCAAAGCACGCATTGCCCAACAAACTCCGAGTATGTCTCCTGAGTAGCTAACTTTGCAGGGTAATGTTTGCTACAGATTCGATAAAATGGTGAGAAAGAGGGACGGTGGTGTTCTGTAAATTTACCTTTCAATGGCAAACGAAGCAAACGATAGGACGTTTTGTAGCGAAACGTGTATGCTACACTTGTACCTTGAAATAAATACTGGAAGCTATTTACATTTAGATAAAGGCCGCCCGCTAGTTGTTGTGCACAATGTAACGTCACTGATGACTTCATCAGGCCGCGATGCGGTTTGTTCCTCTCAGTCCATTAAAAACAAACCGAACCGACCATGATCAAGGAGATGATACACATTGCGTAAAAATTCGGTGACTCAAGCGTTGCGAACACAAACTTAACCTTGCTGGTTTAAATTTTGATTATTTTTTGTTTTATAAAATAAAATGCTCCCGCAAACACAATGGCCACCTGTGCTACTTCGGTTTGTTTAAAGATAATTAATGTTTCTCCCGTTAAACTTTACTAGTGAATTACGAACGGACACATTTGGCCAGAAGAATGCCTTGGGTGAAGAGTGTGTGCGAAAGATATATTTTGGAGCTTCCTTTAATGATCGAAATTAAAATATTATTTAATGCAGATATGTACGGCTCAGGAATGATTGTTGAAGCTTATACCAATGAAATGAAAAACGTACCAGAAAAACAAAAATTTCCATAATTTCAATTGTTTTCCTCCAAAGAGAGGCTTTGCACAACAACTGCTTAAATTTGCAAGATTGCCCATTTGCGGTTAATTTTAATGAATTCGTTCCGTTTCGTGCCGTTTCGTCCCATTTCCCATTCGGTTCCAATCAAGTAACTTCTGGGTGAGAGGTTGTTCAAGTAACTTCAAATTCATTTCAAACTCACCGTAATACGCACATACACATGCGGTTCTTGTTTGTGTGTAGTACCAACCGTCTGACTCCTTAACAGTCCCCGCTCCCCGCTCCCGGGAAAACTGGGAAATGTAAACGTTGCGGAAGCAAATATTTGCATACCATATACATTAGGCATCGCTTCTGAGCGACTCCGCGCGCAAACGGCAACAGAACTGACTGGGAAATGTCGCCGCAGGGAAACGGGAAGGCACTCTTAAAGCTGGCCGAAATTCCTCTCAAGACGTCTCGTGGCGTAGCAAGGACACACAAACGAACGAACGAGCAAGCAGCTTTCTTGACTGGCTTAACAAAATATGGTTCAGCTTCCATCCACCTTCGCCTCAGGCTGTCGTAAATTTCACTGTCGAAGTTCCAGCGCAAATACAGCCCAAGCCATTGTTTCGGCCAGAAGATGAAGATTGACGAGTGGAAGCTTTTCATCCTTTCCTTTATCCGCGCATTACAGCGCGTGCTTTCATTGCAACAATGTCCTGTGAGATCGAAAGGTCACACTTGGGTGGGAAACAATGACATCTTTCCACGGGCATAAAACAGCCAATATCATCGTCAGTGGCATTCGGGGATTAAGTGTTTTGAGGCAGCGTATGGTAACGTTGTCGGACGGTTTACACCTCAGTTTACAACTAAAAGCATTCTTTCGATTAGATTACTTGCCGGACGTGTGTTCTCTTCTGCACAAAGAAGCAGACAAATGGCACATCAGTTGGGTCCTTAACTCCCTTTGGTGCTTCATCATCGGGGTTTCGACGAGCTGGTTAAAAAGTGGCCCTTAGTGGCTTCGGAAAAGGTTCGACCGGCGGAATGTCCCAACGGGATTATCCATGGTAAAATTTGTTACAAATCCCCAGAATCAACCTTCATCCTTTCGTGCCCGGGAGGAGACCCGATAATGCAAGGACAGGGGCACGGTGTTAAAGATGACAAGATAAATGTAATCTAACGACGGTCTCAATCCCCGCTGGGAGGAGAAGGAAGCTTTCCAAGGACGTGCGACTGGGTTCGTCTTGGCTGGCGTAACCAATGGATCGATAGAGAAGCGTATTGTTTCTGTGCTTTGGTGACGAAGTTGGGGTGACGAGAGTTTCGTCAATGCGTCACGAAATACTACGTTCCGACGCATACTTAACCTTCGTGCAACCGCTCATAATTATCTCATATTGGCACTTTATTTCCGTCAGTTTTCCACCCAGTGTACCATCTGCTGATGGTGATATTCCTTGTAGATGCCAACCAATGTTTCCACCCGCTCAAGTCTGGACAATGCGGACAAACTTTTCCGCCACGATGTTCCGGATGTGGTGGAAGACAATGGCGAGGGAAGAAAAAGATGAACACTACACACGGAAGCCGCACACAAAATAAACGGTGTAATGAATGTACTAAAATTATACGAGCTCCGTTCCGGCGGAAGCTCTCCGAAATAACGCAATTCGCACTTGGGAGTTGGTGCGTTATTTTTATGCCAACGCTGTTGTTGTCCAAAAGGGTCGTCTGGAGCCCAACGGCTCGTTTTGTTGTGGCGAAAATAGAAATACTTTCTCCCACGGCCATGGTGTCATTTCTGTGTTTTGTTGTTCTGTTTTTAACAGGTCTGGTAAAGACATTTTGTAGCTACCGTTTACGATATTCAAGCGAAGGACTGTGCCATTTTAACAGTAAAGTGCTACATATAATGCGAAAAGTTAAGATACTTTTTCCTATTTTTATGAAATCAAAATGATCAGAGAAATGAATGCTTGAGAAACCTACAATAAACGTTTTCGACGTCTGAATTTAGCAGCATAGCTCAAAGTAGTAGAAAATATTCAAAGTATTTAGAATTAATTGTGAAACATCTGCTAAACGTGACTTTAGAGAGCAATTTTTATCTAATTGCTAATCACTTAATTTAACAAAAACCTGAAAATATTCAATTTTCAAAGAGATACAAAAGGAACACAAAGAATTTAGCGGGTCTATTGAGGGTTAGAAATGGTATATTACTTTTCCGTTGCACTCCTTTTCCTAATATTGTTTTTACCGTTTATGTGGTCGTCACTTTTACTATTTCCGCTCTGCACAAGCCGAATTTCGAACGCTAATTAATATTAAGCATCCGTAATGGTGATCTAATGGTCGCTAGTCGTTGGCAAAAAGTTTTCTGGACGGATCGAGTTCCACTTTTTCTCGATATCAACTCAAACGTTCATCTATTACTAAACATTAAGAAAACCATAGGCCCATTTCGCAAAAAAAAACGCCAATAAAGGAATCAGGAAACACATTTCGAGCATCGACTAAGTTGCACCTTTCTTTCTTCAAACGTTGATGAGTGGGGTTCAGGACAGAAAAAAAAACTGCGGCTACCGAAGCGAAGATTAATTATCTCGTTTTGGCCGCGGAAAACTCATCGCCGAACTCGAGAAAAGTTCTTTTATCCCTGTTGATGTTCGTTTCGTTCCGCCTAATCGTGTACCTTTCGGAAGCTTTTCTTTACTTTTTATCCACCCGCAGCATCCATTTCCGTTGCGGGAGTTCTCTTCAACGCTTGGTGGATGGTGGAAAAAAACGAACCGACTTCTGGCTCCTACTTTCAACCCGAAAATTCATTACACCGGAATATTATTACCTACCCGGGTGAAATTGAATCCTTTTTGCCAGTGCCTTCGGTAGATTGGGGCGCTTTTTTCTGTTCCACTCGCTGATGTGTTTCCCTCGCTTTTTGCTTCCACGGAAAACGTCGATGTCGGCTCGCAGTCCATTTGAGAGTAATTTAGCGGAGAACTTTTCCGCCGCTTCCGGTGCAGTTTTCTCGAGGATGGGAAATATAAGTGAAAGTAAAAGGAGGTGAACCGACTAAACACCGTGCAGAAGGTCGTTATGGGAGTGTTGACTTGGCGAACAAGTTTGTCCGGAAAAGGAACGAGATTCTCTGTATGGGATCGAATATTAAAGTATATTTTCCTATCGGTAAACTTCGCTACAGGGAAGTGATAACATGTCACATCAGGTGACACATTGTTAGTATATAAGAATACTTGCCTACGAGAGAGTTCCGTGCGCTTAGCGGTGACACTCGCGGTGTCAGCTTTAAGTCGACGTAAATCAAGTGAATTTTTGACGGCTTGTTTAACTTCTCCTCTTATCAGCTAACGCAACACCGATCCAGTGAGTTTGTAATGTCTTTATCCCGTGAAAACGGGCGTTAACGTTACAAGCTCATGCTACACATTTTCAAAATCTTCCGAAATTCCCAAGCCTCTCAAGCGAGTTCGGTATGCAGCATTATGGCACGTATTATGGTACACCGGAACCCGATGGTCTGTGGAAAACGAAACAGGTGCACACAGGTTTCCTTCATCGTTAGGAGTTTCCTTCATTTCCATGAACATTACTGCCTTTGTTTGCCTCGTCCTTTTCTTTTTTTAATGCGAAATGTTTGAGACTTACTGCTTGTACTTAGTTTCACCTCCAAGTTTCTGCCTCATGTATGTTTTTTTCTTTATTTTGTTCCCTTCTGTTGAAAAGCCACACAGGATAAGTAATTTCCGTAGCCAATTTTCTCACACCGGTTGCTTCGATCGGTCGAAGGAAAAGCTAAACTTTCTTTCCCTTTTCGGGTGCCGAGAGCAACCGGTCTCGATCATGACGTCGTCGAATGGTTATGACGCGTGGTTTTGTGGTTTTCCGCCCGTCAAACTCCGAAAAACACGCGCGCACCCGACCATAATGGAAATGCTTTATTGGTTCTCGCGCTCTGCTATTGTTTCCGTGGCGTGAGTGTGCTGATTGGAAGTGGGAAAAATAGAAAAATGGTGCTGCAAACATGTGCTTGACGTTTATGATGGTGATTACCCAGCGATTGGCTTTATTTGGAAGCTCGAGAGGGCTTATTTGGGGAGGCTGCAAATATTGGTCCGCTCAGGATGATGGAGTAAATTTTTGCAGATGAAGGTTTTCATAACACAAAATTACCTTCCGGTTTTTCCAAGGATTGGTTTTGTTTCTTACTTTGAAAATACTAAGAAAATATAGAGTACCCAGTTTTCCCCATTTTGGTGGAGGAATTTTAAGCTTGATATAATTTTATTATTAAAAATAAATATGAAAACGTTCCAGGTTATGTTTAGTTGGCCAAAAGTTTATCGTTGGATCTCAACTCTTCTGAAAACAAAAGTATTTACTCGGATTCAAGACCCTGATTGTAGGAAACAGTAGCAAATTCCGTTTACGTTCAAAGCTCCTTCCGAAAGGAAACGTTCCACGAGACAAAATGTCGCCCGTCGTGTGTTTGCACTTTGAAGAGAAAATGTCCCCCAAACGCCGGAAGCATCCTCATTCCAAGCCACCACACGCCGCCACTTCCATCCTTGTGTGCTCCTGTTGAATTCCTTTTTAGCTTCTGTCGTTCTGTGTCGTCCTCTTAATGGATTAGCTGTGGCTGCGAGAGTGCTTTTGTCCGACCGTCTTGTGCACGTTCAGATGATCATGTGTGTGCATGTGTGCCCTTCAAAACTTCGTACCAACTCCTACCCCGGGGTCGCACCAAGTAGCTCAAGAAATGTTTGTGCACATTGTGCTGTTTTCATTTCGACTAAGGAAAAGCCATCTCCGTTCCAGTGGCGCAGTTTCGGAGGACACGGTACACGCAAAGGACGACCTCTCGCGACCACCCGAGGGCGTTGCAAAGGGCTCCTGTTTATTTATCATCAAACATCCATCCGCGAGGCAGCACGTCGTTTGCGTCTCCTTCTTGTGATAATCCAGAGTGTTACGGGAAGCAAGCTGGCTGCTAACATGTTTCGCCAGAAAATTAGGGAAAATGTTATCAGCTTCCAAAAGACAACGTGCCGCTTTTTCCCCTCCCCCGTACTGCTGCACTCAAATGGTAGGAAAAATAAAACCACACTCAAGCGTCCTTGTTGAACATTCCACTCGATCACACGAACTCTACGCGTGTTTTTATTTGAGTGTGTGTGCACTCGTCGCGCTTGCAAGGCAACATAAAGCAAACCCCAAAAGGACATGACAAACCCCCCCCCGTGGGGAGTCGATCCGATTCCCGGTGTGCCTTTCAACAATGTGTTTGTGTGTGCGTATGTGCTTTTCTTGTACATTTTTGCTGTACAGGAAAAAGAAAAACATACACACATGGCTGAGGAAAAATGTCAACGGCGATTGAATTTGGATCGTGTCGATAGCACAACGAAGTAAAGTGGTCATTCCACCGACGACAAGTCGTTTGTTTTGGTGGACAACAAATTGGAATCATACTCTTTTGGGCGGAAAATTGAGTGGAAATTCGATACGCTGTTTCTCGAATTGGCTGCAAAAACAAAAGATGCTTACAACGGCAAATGTTTTCCGGCAAAGTGGCTGGGGGTTTAATTTTTATTTTATATTGATTTTTACTGAAGCTTTGAAGTATACAATATTTTTTGCTGAGCTGAGTTTAACAAGAAGGTATCAATTATTTTAACATCATTACATTATGTTGTGTTTTGATTAAAAATAATGAATCAATGGATTGTAGGAAAAATAAAATAAAACAAAATTTCACAAGAAGATATTCCGTTGCATTTCAGAGAAGATATTCCGTAGCATCTGCACAATATATTGCCGGATAATTGTTATGCGAATTCTCTAACAAAGTTTCAGTTTACATAATTGTGAACTTCTTCATAGAAACGCCCAAGAAAGTCGAAACCGAGCCCAACCAAATCATCAACCTCGTAACGTTTCCCCTGCAGAGCCCGGATTCCTTTCCCAATTCAGGATTAGTGAGCAAATGGGTTCACGTTCTACCGCATAATTATGTTTAATCGATACCATCTCATCGCTCACTCAATTACGGGCCAGACGAGAGATCCAAACCCCCCTCCTTGCGGAGGCTGCGGTAGTTTAAAAGATGTGCCGAGTCTTATTAAACACACGCCCACCTGGCTGGCTTGTTACCTTGGTTTCCAGCACGCCTTCCTCCTCCAGGTCGCAGCCTTCTTCGATCGAACTTTCAATCAATTTTCGTCGAACGTTTCGTCGCGGAGGCGTCTACACCGACGCAATGATAGGGAGGCTTTGAGAGGTGCACCGGGAGGTATCCCGTAATGTGCAGATTCATTTCCCCGAGGACGGGTGGGAAAGAAAAACAGAAAGAGAAAGCCATAAAGGGCATAACATGGAATGCTTGTTTGGGTTGTGGATCGGCTTTGGTTGGTTTGGAGATGGCAAATACGACTCGAACTCCCAGGAATGTCAAGTTCATTTTCCTTCCGCAGTTAATCAGTGCAAACTAATCGAAGGATGAGGCGGGTTTTATTCAATTTGAGGAGATCGGTTTCGTGATTAATATACTTCTGAAACCCTAGATTTGCCTACCGATACAGTAGGCTTTTTCAATTTCCTCTATAATTATGCAATTCAAGGGCTTTTGAAGGTCATTGTGTTCTATTAAGTTATCGTATTCGATAAGTTAACCATTTAGAAATGGTAGAATAAACAGAGATTTGAGTAAAGAAATAAGATTTACACAAAATTGACATCCCCATTTTTTGGATTGAGTTTTCTGTTACATAAACTCAAGTTTGCCACTCCAAAGAATCCTGTTATTCCTTTCCGTTAGCTTTTATGGCCCTCAACGTCCAACACGACGAGAATAAGGTTGAAGCTGTCAATAAAAACTCAAATCGCTTCTAGTTCTGCACCAAACAAGCAAGTAAGCCTGCTGTAGGCGGCGGCAGCTTTTTCCTGCCTCCATGAGCTCAACAGGGGGCCAATTTTCCCGGCCGGAACCGGTCATCGAGCGGCGGTTTGCCGTTTCTAGTCTGGTTTTATTTTGTTTTGCCGGGTTTTGTTCTGACCCACCGGCTACTTTCATCGCCCGCTGCCAATCTTGTTAAACGATTTTGGCCAAACCCGCGGATTGGTTTCAATCCTGCGGCGTTTTGTGAAGCAACAGGAACGTGGCCTTTGGATACATCGTCGTTTGCTTTCGCCCGACGGTTGGAGCCGAGCTTTGAAGCGTGTCTAGTTTTGGAGCGCAATTTTTCTACGCCTTTATGTTGCATTTCATGCGGGTCGGAGCAAAACGCAGCGCCTTTTCATTAGACGAATTTCGATTCTATTGCCTGGAGGCCTAACTCTCAGTCATATTTGATGGCGGTCTTCCGCAACGAGAAGTATCGACGCATTGGCTTCCTTCAATTTTCACCCACAACTATCCCCTTTGGGGCGATATTATCGATCCACTCAACGAGGCTCACATATACACGTATTTATTCGATATCTACCGGCGGCTTCTCACCGCAATCGGTTTTAATTTCGCATGCATTTCCCTTAAAATTATCCAATGCAACCGAATGCTTTCATGTGGGGCGCGAGAGTCGAATAAATTTCCACACCTCGGATGGACTTTCCTGCTTCCAGCAGCCTCCACCAGTTGATGGTGATGCGAACAAAAAAGGAAGATAACCGACACCGCGGGAAACCATTAACGGGAAGTGTGATAATTTGTGCACAGTGCCTAGCAAGAGCCGTGTTTCCTGCGGCATGGCCGACACCGTTGCATTTTCGGATGGCATGGACGCGAGCGCATAATTGAATAATGGTGTTAATTTGGGGGTATCGTCTGCAACGTCGTGCCTCAGCGGGGGCTGGATACCCTCAATTTTATCGGAGAAAGGTTTTTCACTCTACTTTTACCAGAGGCTGGCTCAATTCCATCGACTGGGTTTCAATTATTTAATTTGCGAAAAATTAATTATGTTACTTACAGTCTGATTAATGTTTTTTTTTATTCATAACTTCACCTTGTTGTATGAAATAAACAATTTCAATATTTGTTTAATTTTATTTTGGTGGAAAAGTGTAAGATTAGTATTTCGGTTACTACGTAATTAAAAATTCATTTTAAAATAATCACCAGCGCAAAGAGTATTCAGTACCAATTAAATAAAGAAAATTAAAATGTTAATAGATGTATTGGGATTTTCTTTGCCATATTTTTATTGCCTAGAATAATAATCATGCCCTGTAGATCATTCATCTGACGGTCCATTTCTCTGAACAAACTGGCAAGAGTCAATAAAGCAGAAAACCAAACGAACCGTCAACTTTACTTTGCTTTCCCTGCACCGCTTCAAAAATCGCTATCAATCATTTAATCATTTTCCTGTTTTATCTTTCCTCCCTTCCTCTGCCCAGGTGTGTGCCATAACGACCCTTGACCCCGAAAAAAAACCCCTTGACGTTGCCCGTTCGTTCCTATCCAGGTAAGCATAAAAACCCTCGACGCGATTTTTTCGCGCACGACGAAACGGCGGAAACAAAAAAGTGCCGCCAACGGACCGAAGGAAAAAGATAGGAAAGTGCCTGGCACGTGCAGTTAAAAACGTGGCCCGCGGAAAGGAAGCCACGAGGCAGTGGGGAGGAGGCTGAATTTCGCAAAGGAGTCAATAAAAAGTAGCACAATAAATCTTCGTTCTGCACACACAGCCACAGAAACACAGCATAACGGCGGTGTCGGTGGAATTTATTTTCCTGTTTTCGCGGCCTCGCGGATCGGTTTTAAAAGTCTCGGCAAGGGACGCAACATTATGCTTACAGTGAGGAAAGGGACACAGACTAAAGAAGCAAAAGAAGAAGCTTTAAAGATATACACACCCCAAAAAATAAAATACCCCGTTATCTGTTCACCCGCCGGGTTGAAGCCGGGTTTACGGCGACCGAGCGGGTTTCGGGGACCCTTTTTAATATCAATAACGAATAAAATTCACTTCCAAAACCCGTGACCTCGGGACAAGCCCATAAATGTTTTTTTTGCCCTCATAAACCCTCTTCAAAAAGAAAGTCCACAAAAGAAAAGAAAAACCCCTTTAAAGGTCAGGTCCCTCGTCCACCTGTTGAGCATTCGCGTCAGCTTTGCTGGTATTTGCATTGCATGTTGCACTTGTTGGATGCACTCACTCTCGAAGGGGGTAGACATTTATTTCCCTTCCTGAAGTTGTCGGCAGGTTTTGTTAAATGGTTTTACGACGCGTACCGAATCGAAAGCGATGGGAAACCCTTATGCTGGTTGTGAGTGAATTGAAATGAAGATTGACACAGGCTAATAATTGAAACCCAGGGAGGAAGGCCGGTCGCAATTAAGTCTCACGCTGGCTGGCCACGTGAGAGAAACCGTTACCGATTGCACTGTTCATGCAGAAGAAGTATGCAACATTGAAAGATCTTTCGAAACACAAGTTTTGTCTCATTGTGAAATGAATGCTTTTCGAGAAAGTGCACGCAAAAACGAACAATGATTATTTTTTTGCACGTTCAGAAAAAAAGAAGAAGAGAAATCATATTCTGTGATTGAAATGATGGCTTCAACCTTTTCTTTTACAGCTCTGATCCCACAAAATTAAGTTCATGACAAGCAACTCACTCGATCGAGCCTTACGCTTAATGAGTGAAGTGGGTTTCGGGTTGGGTTTCGTGTGATCAAGGAAAAGTTCAAACTTCAAAATCCACCGACAAACAGTGGGATACAAAAACAGAAACGTGCGAACGTAACCATCCCGGTCCGGGAGGTCAGGATTAAGCAAAAATTAAGCGCAAAGTGATCGTAAAATGCGGGCAACCGAGCATCAAAACATTTGCACGCAGAGGGAGTTAAAAATCCCTTAAGTTTTTATTTTCCCAACAATAAGACAACCGAAAAGCAGCTGCATGGTTTGGGGATTAACAAAATTAAACAATTAACTAAACAACGGCGTTGATGTGTGTTCGGTTCGGTTCGTTGGCCCGTTCGAAGCTTTCGGGTATGTTGTACTTTGAACATGTGTGTTTTTCCCTTGTTTTTTGTTCTTTTTCCCGCTGATGCTCTCTTCGATTTCTTGTGCACGTGAAAAATCGTGCCAGCGTATCGCGCCGAAGCCAGCAGCAATACGATCAGCCCCAAAAACGTACACGATCGCATACTGCGCGAGCTGCCCTTTTTTCGCAACCGTTCGCGTTTTATTTATGTTGTTTGCTGTGTACGCGCGTTGCTGTTTTTGATACTTGCTCTGGTTTTATTTGTTTTTCCCCCATCCCGTTTCGTTTTTCGGCACCCAATTTGGCATTATCTGTTTCTTGTTTTCTTGTTTACTTTTATTGGTCACTTATTTGGTTTTCCTTTTCGAGTTGGATCACCAAAATAAGAAAAAAGGCAGGCAAAATACATAATGAAACATCGGAAAACCTTTTGCTCCAACAGCGCGCGGATCCGTCCCGATGGCATTTGGGATCGTGAGAAACCGCCAAATTCGCGAAAAGTGTGCACAAAAAAAGGAAAACAACAAAATAGTGCAGTTATTCGGTGGGAAAGGGAGAAAAGGTTCGCGAGTGAATTGCTTAATTTTGGAGGAAACACCGCGCCAGCATGGGAAAAGTCAATGAACTTTCAACATGATGGTGTGTTTGGGGAGTTTGGGGTGAAGATGGAGCACGTTAGGGGAAACTGTACCTTCTATGTTCTATTCAACGATGTGAAAATACAATACAAGGACGAGTTCTTGGAAATTCGGAAAACTTGGTTCGTGCCAAGATCAATGAATGACCCGTTGACAATTTTGTTGAGTTAGTCGATGGTTAAAAATATTATATGGCGACATGTTTATGGTGCGCCTTTACCAGCATCTACAGCAGGGGTCGGCATACATTTCCTTAAAAGGGCCAGATGATTAAAAAGAAACCGAATACCTTAAATTATACGACTTATTGTTTTGAAAGTAATTTAAAGCAGTATCAATTTTCTAAACAATAAAATTGCAATAGAAAGTGAATGTTTGCAAATTTATCGTAAAATTTGTATACTCCTTTTTGATTAATTTTGATCTTTTTCAACGTGTGAATTACGGTTTGTTGTACTGTAAACTAATTTCTTTATTTGCATATGATTTACACAAATCATTTTAAAATATCTTGGTTTTACTGGCGTACTCTCAGTAAATAAACTAACTAAGCTTCGAGACGTTTTCAATAATGCAAATCTTATTTTATGTCGTAACGGATAGGAAAATAGTGTTCCTTGAATGTAGCTATTTTGGATGCAAAGTAAACGAGTTATAGTCGTCGTATTTTAGACGAAAGTCACGAGACTTGGTCATTTTAACGAACGTATGATTAACAATCTACGATCCCTCCTCTAGAACGATCTAAAAACGAGTATGTTGAAGGGTCCTAAATTAGTGAAATATCATCATACTCAAAAAACTTGCTGCACTTTGAAGCGATTCAGTCGTAAATCTATGACAACAAACATTTCTTACAAACAAGAACCACTCCAACGGTCATGACCTACATCCGTGCTTCTCAGCGTCAACTTTAAGGGATGATCTCAGCGGGAAAATTTCCATATTCCCATCACCGAACGAATCGGGGTGGCTTTCGGACAGCCAGACACCACCCCGGAGCACCGTTTCCGGTGGGTATGTAAATTTAGAACCGCCACTTGTCACCGGATTCCCGCCAGTAAGCCGGTACCGCTCGCGCACCAGCGGTTTATTACTCTGTTTTGCAACGTTTTTGCACCCTGAATGGCCGCAAATCGTGTTGCATTTTATGAACCACGCGCTTCGACGGTCACCGGTCGTTCGGAGCAAGTCCCGAGGCCGCTTGTTGGCACAACATTTCGCTCGATAAGCGTGCACTTTATTCATCGTTAGAGTATGACACGCCATTTAAGCTCGATTGCTAACGATGACTAACTTTCGGCCTGTTTCATGCATATGGAAAGACTATATTAAGATAAAGCCAATCATTCCGGCGCGCGAGGTGACGAACTAATCGGAACGCTTTAAATACCAATGACGCCATTAAATGAATGGCGGTATATTAATAAAAATAAAATCATATGCCTTATCGCTTTCAGTAGGTAGGTGTTTACGAGCGACTTAAAGGGGTTTTATCGTTGACTAATTTTTAATGTAAACCTAATGGAGGTTATGGATGGAGGTACTTAAATGAATCAGATTGATTTTATAATTTGGCTAGAGACAACCTTAAGATTTATACTTTTCCTCAAACTATTGTGACTGTCTTACCGAACGTTTAAAACGTCCGTGACCTTCCTAACTGAGTAAGGAATCGCGTTTCACGATCCACGGATCGTTTGGATAGATCAAGTCGTCATTGATCCGTCTAATAGCAGGCCTTGGCAGTTGAAGGACAAAAGGGCATCGTCGAAGGCGCCACCAGAATTCTAAAGTGCGCTCTTCTAGCACCTCGAAAGTTAAACATTTCGGCGACTCGGTGGCTACGACGAACTGCTTTCGAACTGGGCTGTCTTTAGAAAATAAAAATCAAAAGTTTGGGACAGGCATTAAGGGACATTCTTTGCGGGGCGATGCAACGCACAACCCCAAGAGAGCACACTGTCTTGAAATGTTTCCCGCCGGGCGAGGCACGCTGTTTGCAGATATCCTACGCCAGCCAACCTGACACCCTTTGGCGGGTTTGCGGTGTTCTTTTCTCAGAAATAGAACGAACGCCACCAATCGCGTCGTTGTGCCCTGTGTCAGGTTTAGGGCTAGGAGAAAACGCGGAGAAGGTTCCTTTGGTCGGCAGGTTTTGTTTTATTCGCGAGTCCACCATTGAACGCGCGCACGATGCAGTTTTATGCAAACGTTGCACCAACGGGAACGCGACGGGAAAGATAACCATCGTCGAGGTTCATGGTTTTTGTTTTATTTTCATTGCTGTCGAAGCGTTGTGCACTATCTTGGAATGCAGACCGGCATTCGACACGACGCAACAGGCGCTTAACGGCCGCATAGGAATCTGCAGGGTGATGAATAGTTCTAGAACAAACAGGGGCTAAATGAAAAATAAATAAAATTAAAACAACCACGTTTAACTGGTTGACAATATAAAAATATGTTAGAAAGTATATTATCAAAAAATGGACATAGCTGTAGACGAAGTCACAGTATAAGTAACCCCCCCATTGACTGCCCTTGACATGGCTCCGGAATGGATCATATTTATGCCGCGGCATGCACATTTTCTGCACACCAGACAGGTGCCGCCTGCGAAAACCCGGTCAGGCTTCCTCTCCGGCAAAACGTTAAGTTAAACGAACGTGACGTTGGGAACGTGTTGTGCAGTTTGCCGGGAAGGAAATCCTGTGCCCTTCCGGCCCGTTCTACGGCGGCTGACCGCAGAAAAGACGTACGTTGGGATGTTGCTTTGAGCCAGAGAGATTTATGCAGCTGAGTCAACCCTATCGGTCCGTCGATGGGTTTTCGGCAAGCGGAATATTTTTCCTCCCTTTGATGGAAAAGGACCCTCTTTGTGTACGAATTACTATTCACTGTTGGAGAGCTGACTGAAAAGAGGTTTCAGGGTGGCGACGGAGGCAATGTTGGTGAAAGTAAGTTGGCCAAACGATGTTCACATCAGTGGAGGGAACGAACGAACGAACGAACCTCACTTTCTTTCACTCGAGCGACAAAGGAATGTATGCAAATAAATGAGTGCACTTTTTGTGTAGCCGACCCAAGTGGTGCCGGGAACTCCAAGAGCCTTGGTTCGTCATTCCCTTACCGAAAGGGGTACCATCATCGACTGAGCGATGCAATCTTTGACGCCGGTTTGAAGCCGTCGGTAAAGTGTGTAAATGTGGATCGTTGCAAGGGTTTCTTCCGCCTCGATTTTCCCCTTCGGCTTGGTGGGAGAGGTTGGTGGGAAGCTGGCGGTTGGTGGAGCGTTTTGTTTGTAAATTTTCTACTTCAATTAAACCATCCACACCTTCAGGGAATTTCCTGATCGTACTGCTCGGGTGACGGGAAAGGGCTGGAGAGTAGCAGACAAGACGTCATTGGATTCTTGTGGTTAATTTGGTTGACTGACGTACAATGTACCGTAAGGACCTTTTTAGCTTCCTTCTCTACCTCCTTCACGCCACGTGACGAAGGCATTGAACTTGGAGTTTGCACGGTGTTGGTGTTGATAGGGACACATTATTTCTGGTTGTTGACATTTATTGGAACTCAAGTATGTGATTAATCTTGATAAGTAAAGACAACACTAGTTCGAATTGGCTCAGATTGCTCGTTTGGAACTATAAGAAGGCTTTAAAAAGGAACAGGAACATGAACAAATGTACTGGGCGAATTCAACACTAGGAAATTTAAAATAAATTGGAAAACAACTTACAAAATAGTAATGAATAGACATATAAAACATACAATAAATGTGGAAATTATAGAAAGGGATAAAAATTTAATCGTAAAAAAGGAGTGGCAATCTAATCGGTAGGAATAGGATTTCGATACAACAACATGAGTAGGAAAATGTGTGTTTTCATACCCTCTTAAATGTTCACGGTATAGAAACCTTCATCAAATATCGGATAACAAAACAACGGGCGGAAGTAGGAGGTGGTTGTAAAAAAAAACGGCAAACATTTTTGATACCAAATCAAAACACAATATAATGCAATATTCAACCTAAAACCCTCCAATTCCTCAAGGAATGATGGGAATCCAATTTTCGGAATGAAATTCTATATCTTTTCTTCACAACAGGTTTGTTTTTCTTTTTCCTCTTCATCCCACGCAACACTTTTATTACTTTCTCTTCAAAGGAAGGATAGACGTCGGTTTCCATTCTCTAAATCAATTACAATCAATCATCATATATCGACCTATTCATCCTGATCGTCACCACCGTCCTGTTTACCATCGTCATCATCATTGCTTTCGTCGTTGTCATCGCCTTCCGCATCCTTCTCCTTCGATTCCATCGGTTCGTCGGCAACCGGAAGCGGTTGCTCATCCCGTTCGGATCTCATTTCCGGTGTGCTTTCACCACTCGATGGGACGTCTTCTTCCGATTTCTTTCCCTCGTCGACGTTTGCCCTATCCGGGCTCGCCTTGCCATCCTCCGATGGGCTTTCTTTCGGCTTACCACTGTCACTTTCCTTATCCTTGTCCGCGTCGGGCGTGTCTCCCGTTTCGAGAAACTGCTCCCAGTTGCCCCGTCGCTGGTTCACATCGGCATCGGTTTCGGCGATTCTGTGAAAACGGTATGATATTCTTTAACAAATCGCAGATCGAATTGAATGGTCTCGGTACTTACCGATATTTCGTTCGCCCGTCCCAGATGGCGGCCGTCAGCTTCCGCTGGCCAAAGTAGCGCCCGTTCATGAGCTGCACCACCAGGTCCGCCTCCTCCGGGTCGCCCATCGTCACCTGGGCCACCCCTTCCGGGTGCCGGTCGTACAGCAGGACACGCCGGACCGTCCCACACTTGCCGCACTCCTCGCGCAAATCGCTCTGGTACTCGAGCAGCAGATGAACCTCCCGATCGAACAGCGACGGCTCGAACAGATTCTTGATGATGACGATCCGTTCGTGTTTCGAACGCTCGCCGCGCATCTTTTCCGGCCGCCAGTCGAAGAGGCTAGCAAAAAAACACGACGAGTAAGAAGCGATGGTTAAACACAAACATGCGGAGTCGGGGGCTTTCTTTAGGAGCCAACGTTCGATCGGCCGGTAAAATTCGTTCCCCACTTCACCGACCGGTTCGGTGGTAATTGACTCCTTGGCATTCCGACAAAAAGAAACCCCCGTTTCATAACGCCAGCACCATGCAAATACGTTCAAGTGGCGCTCCGCCATGAGGAAAGGAAATCTCAACCCAGTCCATTTCGCGAACGCGCGTGGCATTAAACGCGAGTGGCCCGTAATCCGTTTCACTTGCTAATCGACCAATTGAGGCGTGCCAAGAGGCGTGCGACTTGAGGAACGACCGTTTCGTCCGTCGCGGGAACGGATCATCGTTTTGCCTTTGCGTGGTTTGTATCATCTCGTGCGAGAGAGTGTGTGCTCCTGGTGTAATGAGTCACACTTGAAACGTGCCAGCCGGATGATTGTCGGTTGCACCTCGTTTTTCTCCTCGTAATCAGAAAGAAGCCACCTTCGCTTGACGTTTGGCGTTCGAGGCAGCGAAACGAAGACCGTTCGACGGGCGGGTTCGAACCCGCAACAAGCAAAAAAAGGGACAAAATCGAGGAAAGATTTATGGTGCAAGAGTGTTGTAGTACCGTCAGACCGTAGATCGGCGCCATCGGCCAGTACTTCAAACAACAAAAACAGGAGGGGTTTAGATGTAGTTTTAAGTCAAAGGAGCCTCCAAAAGGAAAAACAAGTGAGCTCTGCACAACACACATGTCAAGGCGTCTCGAAAAAGGCGATCATAGAACTTTGACCTCGGATCCGATGGGGGAAAATACTGCTTTCCTCGCGTGAATGCGAGGGGGAAAATGCAAACCGAGCTCGTCGTACCGGGACGGGTCATAAAGTTGCAAATTAACAAACAACATCCTTTCCACGGCCTCGGAGTTGTTTGTGAAGTAATAAATCGTTGGTAGCATTTCGATGTTTTTGTCTGTACTTAGTATTTTTTTATCACCGAACAACGTTTTATCGACATGTTCGCGATGGCAGGGAGCAAGTAAAACCCCATTTTCTTCATCACGATCTATATATATATTTAGCGCACCCAGTTAGCAGTAAGCTGCTAAAAACCGGCCGAGGGTCACATCAAAGGGGAAAGATTAAAACAACCTCTTCACGCCAACGATGCCCAGTTTGATCGGTCTTAAATCAAAGCACCACAAATTAGTACATTTGTTGTGTCCATTCTTATACGAAGAGGACAAAAAATTGGCAACGTGTTAAATGACCAAATTATGCTAAACAACGGAAATAAACGACTTACGATTCTTGCATCTTCTTGATGCGCTCCTTTTCTTTTTTGCGCATTTTCGGCTTCAGCGTTGGGTTGTACTCGCCCCGCATTTGGAACTCGGCCCGCTGGACTTTAATCTTGCGGCCGCGCACATCGTAGTTGTCGAGGATTTTCAGCGCCAAGTCCACGGATTCGATCTGTAAGGAGATGAACAACAAAAAATAGGAGAACGTGAGTTAAGTAAATTGAAATTATTAAACCGGGATAATGAGGCAATTGAAACAAAAAACTTTAATAAGAAAAACAACCGATTATTGCGCTAAATGTATTTCCATTAAACTATGGCGATAATGAGTTCTATTCTTGTTCCCGGACTCGGTCAACATCGTCTCTTCACTCCAACCAGCATTGGGAAGCTTCCTTCACCACTTCGGTCGACCGGTCGCTCTTTTGGCAGTGTCAATAATTGGTGGTTACGGACGCAACTTTCCACTACAAATGGCGTTTAAGTGGAAACGGACAGCCGTACCGCAAGGGTAGCTTCATCAACAGCAGCATCATCAACATCGTCGTCGTCGTTGTCGCTCGCTCGCAATCTGTACAAACAGCGTCGATTGCGTATCGAGCTGCAGGCAACGCAGCGTATAAAAAGGCTAGGTGCTAAATGCAGCGCAAATATTGATACTTTCATTCCACACCGGCCACGTGACACGCACGGGACGCGTGCTCTGTGCGTTCGGTTTGCCAGCCTGCATTTCGAGATGGTGCGTTTTGATGCGGGAGATGCGCGCCAACCTAGCTCAATTTGTCGTCCGGTGGTTTTCTGCGACGTGACGCCCCGGAGATTATGGTGAGAAGGGTGTGCGGAAATGGAATCAATTTGTTACACACGATTCACTTAACGCACGGGTAAATAACGAGGATCGTCTTCCCCGTTTGCGCCTGTTAAGTGCACAAGTTGACGGCGACGACGACAACGACGACGATAACAGATCGATCAAGCTTGATGAACGAAAGGCCAAAACCGTTGGCGACACGGAAGCATCGGGGCTTTTTGCTGAGATGTGGGTTTTTGGGTTTCCTATGCTTCTACCGGAATGGGATTCAATATAATATTCCATTTCAAACAAGAGTATAAAAGATATTGAATTCCCTGTAGAGCAAATAGCTCTTATGAATTGCACGAGACATTAAAAAAGTATGAGCATTTAAAAAAAAGATTCTAATGACAAGCATTTAAATGTACTACTAAATAACATCATAAAACGAACCATTTTTGAATTTAAAACTATCATGACCTACTTCGATGTTTCTTACTTCACCAGCAACCACTCGCATTTCATCTTCATCTCGACCTCCACAGTGTGTTATGTTTATTAGAATCCAAAATCATTGAGAAAAAAAACGAAAACTTCTCAAAACACACTCAGCTCAGACAAATTTGATTGACTTTAACAACACAAAACACACGTAAAATAACACATCAAATGGTTCCTCAGCTCAGCGTGACATCGGGCATGAGTTTAATAGCAATTGGCAACGGTTCAATTTTGACACATTTAAAACGCCCGTTGGAGGCGGAGGAGGGCCGTGAAAAAATGTGAAGAACTTTCTCGGCCGCCAGCAACAAATAGCGAAATTTGAGTGCCCGCCAGCGTTACGAATCAAAAGACGTCCGTGTTTGCAGAAAGCGGAATCGTGTATCATATTTCAAACCGCAAAAACCACCAAACCTCAAAGGTTAAATTGTTTGCCCGAGCAAGAAGCCAAATTTCATTCAACCGAAAACGAGCAGCTCGATTTGTCGTGCGATAAACTTGATCCACACACAGCATCAACATCATGTGCTAAATGGACCGCTAGGTGCTACGGGGTAGAAGGTAACAAGGTACCCTCGGGGTAAAAGTGCAAAGTGTTGATCGGTTCGCAAATCTTTCGTTGAAGTTTGAACAAAACAGAAAAAACGAAACCAAAACGATCCACCATTCAATCTTTCACAAGCCGCGGGCGATGCTTTGTTCTTGGTGTTGCAAAAAGGAAAACCCTCCCAGCGCCGACACGAAGGACACATTTTTGACAAAGCCACATTTTTGGCACCATCTTCAAAGGACCTTACGTTGGCTTGGGTTTTTAACCGCCCGACCAAACCGATCCGTTTCCTTTTTTCTTTCTATTGTGCGAGTCAAGTGCAAGCGGAGCTCGAAGAAAAGCAAACAGTAAGGCGAACGAAGCGTGAGAGGTCAAAAGATCGATGGGAATTAAAATGTTCCGAATTTTTCTTCGGGGCCGCCTTTTTTCCCCTTTTTGGACCGCTGCCAACATAATAAAAGGAAGGTGGGTTAAGCAACACCACGACGGGTGGTGCTTTTTCACTTGGAAATGCAATGCGAAACGAATGTGCAATTAACAGCGCATTTGTTCTAATTCACCAAAAGAGTTAAACATGTACAGTCGGTGGACGCGAGTGGCCGTCTTTAGTGTCTCAAGAGTTCGCCCCGACCATCATCAACGTCTTCGGGTCGGCCACAAGTGACAAGTGACACGACACGGGGCGAGTTTGATTACCAGACTTTTGTCTTTTATTTTTTCCTCCCCTGAACGGACGAGAAAACAGCCTCAGGCTTCACTAGATGCTCGGTCGGTTCGTTGTCGGCCCAGTCAACCATTACGAATTGATCATATTTAAATGCTATAAATCCTTCAATTAATCAATGGTCAGCACCGGCCGGCCCGAGTCGTCCCGGCGGCTACCGTCCGCCGTTACGCATGTTTGCGAGCGGGACAAGATCAAATGTCAGTGAGAAGCATAATTTTACCCCAATCTAGTCCCCGGTACCGCCAGCCATCCCTTCCCTCATCGAACTCCCAAGCCTGAACCAGTTCAAGGTTCGCGCGCTTTTGGAAGGCGGGCTTTTCGGCGGCGCCGGTTCCCGTTTTCTTCGCGATGACTCTCGAAAACAAGAAAAGAAACAAATAGAAGAGAGGAAATAAAAGGTACCGACGGAAGGGTGGGGCGGGGTTGGTTATTATTGATTTTCCTTTTATCAGATCGCTATCGATGATCGAAGAAAAAGATTCGATGCGAGGGAATAGGAAAATGGATGCATGCTCGAGAGCAGCGCACACTTTTGATTGATCGTGTCAAATCAGACGAAACTCGTCGTTTGGTGGCCTTCAAGGCGGTTGGCTCTATCGGTTAAGAAGTGGTGGCGTTGGCGCCCGACACGACAACAACCACGGTGAGAGGATGAGGAATGAGCCCACAGAAGCTTGCTTTTGTGTGAACCGTGGTCACGGATTTTTGGTGATATGTAATTTGAGATCCGTGCTTGATATTTATTCCCAAAACTTATGGCCGATATTTTTAAAAAGTTGGTCTTAAAAATCCTGATAGAAAACAAAAGGAAGGTCAAGTTATAGCTGTAATAAAATAAAATTAAATTAAATTGGTAGTTTTACAATTTCTATAACACACACTAGGAACCTTTTGGATAACAAAAATTGTCTTCGATAGTCATCCGACCCTTTTTTCTCCCTTTGGAACGGAGTAAATATTCACTGAACGGAATGCCACCCAGCAACAGCGAATCGGCCGAGTGTCAAAGCTATGTTTAACGTTTTAACTGACCCATACGCTCATTAATGACTGCCATTACGCTTTCATCATCCACGCAAGGCCCCACACAATCAAGCAATCATGCAAATTATTATGCAGTCTGCAGCACTTTTGCGAAAAAAAGGACGTTGGAAAATAAAATGAAAAACAACAAAACCTGTCCGTGAAAATTATTGTAATCAACTGCAGCAGACTGGGATGACGTGAGGGGAGAAAATATTGGGTGGTACATTTCATTGTGGCGTGCATTCATTGACCATCCTCCGTCGTGGGTGGAGTGGTTCGTGACTCATTCGAAATTTGTACCGTTGGTTTCGCTTTCCCGATTCACTGTCGGATGTCGGGTGGTCCCATCAACGCCGAAAAAGGACCAATGAAATGTTTCATGGTGGACACTCGTGGACGGTATTGAAATTTTATTATCAACACTTGACCGTAGCGGTTCCCGCTGTTTGCCACCGCCGGCGGGTGATATTTCAATTCGCATATTTTACGGACAACTGCAGCCAATTGGGTACCCCTTTTCCGGTCCGTTGAGGGTCGAGGCTTATAACTGGCATCATCAAGCTGCACGATCGGTGGCCAAACGCACCTCAGACAACGGAAAACGGTATAATTTTCAGCCAAATCAATGGCGCCCACGACAAACTCCACCGTTCGGCGAAAGGTATTTTAAATAAATAATTTATAGCATTTTCGCTGCCGGTGGCGGTGTTTTTCCTCCGCCATGATCGTGGGAGATTTATTTGTTTTCATTATCCCACCACCACCGCAGCTCGCTCGTTGGGTGTCTGTGTGTCGGGTACGGAACCGTATTCCATCAAAAGTTAGATTAGTTGAGTAAATATTAATTCCCGCAGAACTCCATGCAGAGGAACCATTGTTTTTCTTTTCCCACCCACTGGCAGACACACGTACACACACCAGGAACTAGATCGAGAAGGCAAATCTGTTCCCATTTCCCTGCGATTTTCCATTGGAAAACACCATCCAGCATATGAACCCCGCCGTCTTGTTGGTTTTGATTTTCATTTCGCATACTTTTCCCGTTCTAATTTCACTACTTCCGAGGCAGAGGGCGACACAGGGGGGACGGAAAAACTTTCCATTTCGGCAGTCACTCGCAGACGGAACAACGGAATCGAATGCTGCAGGTGAAATGGTTCGCGGAAACGGGCAACACATTATTTTCCCTCGGGCCTCGGACGCGGGATGCTCGATGGACCAAGAATGTAGAAAAAAGAATTGCGGAAAAATATGCCACAAACAAAACCGCCACCATCGCCACCGCGGGGATCGAAGGGACGAAACGTGAGAGAGTTGGAAAGTATGTATGTTAGCAAAATATTGTTTCGGACAAAAGCAAAAAGTCCCACTTTTCCATCCACTCCGGGGCAGCATCGTGGCAGTAGGAACAACATTCCCATTGTGGCCATCAGGGATATGTTTGTTAGTTTGCCGGTAGCACAACCGCGTGATCGTTTGAGGTAGGAAAAAAAGATTCGGCGTGAAAAATGATCCAATTTTCCCACTTTCCTACACCCCAAAGTTGGATTTTTTCTTTCTCATGGTAAAAGCCGTTTGAGCAGAGTTAAAAAAAACATTTCTCGGTAATAAAATAGGAAAAAAGGCTGCTTTATGTGAATTTGTTCCTACTTCCTGTATCTCTACCAGAACATTTTTTTCTTAACTTGCCCCTTATTTCGCTTCGTACTACAAAACACCAAATGGACGGACCACGATTTGACCTTTACAATGCATCAGGTGTGTGGAGCGGAAATCTATTTCAAACTTTTCCTATCACACAGACTTGCCAAATATTATGCAAAATGCCTCAGGAGAAGTGGTTTTAGATTTGCTTGCTTTTCTGAAAACATTTCTCACATCATTTTATGGGTGGTGAAAATTCTAAAACCATCAAAATGAAAGGAGTTGCAAAACAAAGTTATAAAGCAAGTTTAGTGTGTATCTATTTTGTACTACTTTTTCAAATACGGGCTTTATTTTCGATGAAAATAACACAAAGAAATGTGGCCAGAAATTTACGTCAACAGAACCATCGTTCTCAAAATGGCTAATCATCATTCGGAACCATTTGATTCATGGATTCGATGATCGATCGAATTTTTACGAGAGCAACACAAACAAATGAACGAACATAGAACGAATTTAAACCGATCTAACGGTTGGAGGGCAAATTTGTTTATGCATCGGACGAGCGATCGAGCCAACGGAGCAACATTAGCACGTGACCTGTGGCTTTCCAGAGACAAGCAACTAACGTTTCAATCAACCACCCCCTGGCAGCTTCTATTTGTCGGAAGCCCAGTTCAATTCATAAATCACACCCACATACCGATGGAGGGTGGCGGAAAACGGGTGAAAGGTTTTCAACGAAAATCATCGCACGGATTCAGTGCTCCCGCAATCGGCGGTTAATTATGATTTATCGTCTATCACCGCGCCAGTCCGGGAGTCCCTCGGTTGATCGATTCGAGGGTAATTGAAATGCAAAGTTGACGATGATGCATGCGCAGCTCATGAACGCCCGCATGAGTGGTTTTTACATTTTATAACACCACATTTCCGTTCGGGTTCATTTAGCAGGCGTTTATTAGTGAAAACCCGAACAAAATATCGTCCCGTTATCTTATTGCTTCAAATAAATTTGTGTGAAAAACTGCAACAAGATAACCACTTTTACTGCCACAGTCGGGGAAAAGAACCTTCCGGCCATCAGCTGGACACAGTCGAGTTTTGAATGCACTTCGGGGCGCAGCTTATCTTTTATCCGCATTAGCAAATTTACATAAACGAACAGCTCGCGACACATACATTCAATGGCATAGGGAAGGAGCAGAGGAGGTCGGAAAGAGTGACTTAAAAGAGGATAAAACTCGCCATATTTCCAACCAAATGGTGCCCACTGGCCATAAAATGATGCACTTCTCTTTCAAATGTAGCTGCGCCTCAAGTGGTGGAGTGCTGGGGCAGGAGGAAAACTGGCCGCATTATCGCCGCACAGCACACCCAAACAAACACCTAATGAGCCGTGACAATTTTCCGCGCTCGTTTAACAAGTTCACTGGAAAAAGATAGAAAATCCGGCCACCGGAATGGTCGGTGTTGCATCCTGTCGTTGACTATTTTCTAACCGGTTTGCCGCATCCTTTCGGGAGACCATTTTGAAAATCGAAAATTGTTTTTTAAGGACAGTAGCATCCGGAAAAGACTCGTAACGAGCTTTCAGTTTAATTACGTCGATGTTTTACAATTTTTGAACAGAAGAATGTACTGGGAATCCTTTCGGTTATATTGAATTAATTTCAAATCGAATATTAATTGTTATTCAACAACATTGAACAACTGTGGGCGACTTTATGAAGATTAAAATTAATTAGTCTTTTTTCGTGCCATTTTCAGAACCATCAAACAAATTAACACTTCCGGCAGCACCACGGAAAAAAGGACACGTTTTCAGGTGAGTCAATCCAGTTTAACCGGAAGTGGCGCAAGTGTAATTTACAAATCGGAAATGAGTTCCATCATTAAAAGTAACCGATAATGAGCCCGGCAGCTTCGGGCAGGGTCGCTTACATTCACAGCAGTACGCCTACGGTGTTGGAAGCTTGGATACTGTGTTACAATAATTAAAAGTGCAGCGTTGCGTGAAAGCAGATCGCACGTTCATTAAAATTTATTTTAATGCGCACTTTTCAACGCAACCATTTTTGCAGCGGAATGGGGCTCTGCAAAATGTGCAAGTATTCGGTGGGAGCGTTAAAACCCATCCCGAAAAACCCAACTTTGGCGACGACTCCTCGAATCGGAATCGAAATCGCTTCGGCCGGGTGGAAATAAAAATAAATCCTCCATAATAATCACCATTCCCCGCTTGAAAGCCCATCCGATGGCAATCGGTTTTTACTTTAAAGTGCCGCCCGGCATCCATTCGGTATCGGTAAATCATTGATGATATTTTGTTTATCAACCGTTTGCTTTGCGAGTTTGGTCATCGCTCGATGCCGTCGTGGCAAAATGCCGCATCGGACGGGCTTCCGTTGGCGAGTTTTTGGCGACCGGGATATAAAAATACCGAGGAATATAGCGTATTCGCGTAAACTCCCAGTCGCAAAGCTATTGCGTCCAAAGCGCGAATAGCCAGAAGGCCATCATAATCCCATAATGCTAAACCGCAACGAAGAATGCGAAGCAAACACAACTAAAAAGTCGCAGTTATTATTGCATCGGGCGGTGAGGCGAATGTTTATAAATTTACGGATTTAGATATCAACTGCTGGGCCCTATCGGGGTGGAATTTTTTTATGATGGCTAGTCGGCCATGGTGGGAAGAAATTTCATTTCATAAATGCACCGACACGATGGAGGAGTGTGAAAAAAATAGAGGAAACTACCTGAATGTGCCAAGGATCAGCTGCGGTCGGTACAAATAGGCACGTTATTTTATTTTAAGCATCGTTTGCAAATATGGTGGACAAATAATCCGACAGGTTACGACTTCCAAGGCTTTCAGTGAGAAAGGAAATTGACAAAAGATAAACTTTAAAAATTGTTACCCCCAAAACATTCAACTTTAAAAATAAATCAAAATAGCAAACAGATATAAATGTCCTAATAATGACACTATGAGACACGATCGTTACCGAGTCGAACACATTTGTCATCGTGGCAACCACCATTCAATGGCCGTTGTTGCATCCCAGACGAGTTTCTTCGTGACAGAAATGCAAACCACCATTTACAAACAATAAAAACCAACCAACTACCAACACTTTCCAGCAACACATTGAAGCACGAGGTATCAGGTCGCCGTCCTCTAAGTGGGTTGCATCTCTCTCGTGCTACATAGATGCCAATCTGTGTTGTAGACCCCTTTGCCTACCCTTCTTTCCCTGGCCTCTCTAAGAACAGATGAGAGTAGATCATAGGGAAGCAAAACGAAGCACAAAAACGGGAGGGAAAACACGAAACACGAAAAAAACCCTTGGAATAAATGGCAGCCAACGCGATTGCTGCTGTTATCCACGGGGGGTTGGTTTGTCGAGATTGGGATTTATTTCCCTATATCCTGCGCAGGGTTCTGCCGGATCGATGATCGATCGGATTGTGATTAGGTTCGTCGGTTCCCCAAGAGGGATCGTAGATGAAAAAAAGGATAGGACTTTATCCACGAGCTTGAACCACCGTACGGCAAAATAATCCTCCGACGTGGGATAAAAATATTCTCACTAGAGCATCTTAAAGGTGGGCGGTTTGCGAGATGATGAAGTATGGAATCCCGCCGACACAGGAGTCGACTGCCAGGTCCCAGCGAGGGCAAAACGGCGGCAAAAAGGGCGTGAATGTTTCCCCCACGGGTGATGAGTAAATTACTGTACTTTGTTGAAGGAAAGGAAACGTTGTTATGAAACAGATAAATTTGCTTGTCCTTGCAAGGGTACCATTTTGCAAGTTATTTCTTCATTACGACGGCTAGCCAGTATGCGAAAATTTACAACCCGAAACAAGGCCGTAACGGATGGAGATGTTAGCGTAATCTGCTCCAAAATAACGATCCACATCCATCGCCTGTTGGTGTTCACATGTGAAACATCGTATCGGCGGAATTGAAAATCAAACAACCGAACGACATTAAACAAATGCACCCGAAAACGGTGGTGGAATATTGACAAATTCAAATCGTTTGCAAATAAATCGGACAACAACGACCACACACAGCAAGTACGCATGCAAAGCAGTCACGCAGACCCACCATGGCGCCAGCAATTTGGCCGGCAATTGAAGTGTTAAATGGAGTCGGGGATGTCCCGGGGAGAAGAATTGTAAATTCACCAGCAAATTGAATTGTTCACCACGGTTGAATAGGTTTGCAGAGCACTTTAATCTGAATATCTTTTCTAAAAGTCATTAAATGATGGCGCCTTTTTTAAAGTGAAATACATTGTTAGGCACAAACCTGTGCCCAGCGTAATTCTATGTAGACAAGTTTTACTTTTTCATCGCTCGGAGCGAGACAGAAACCGATGCCCTAAATACTTCATCGGAGAGAGAGCGTGTATGCGATGCAGGGGTGTTTCTATGCAAATAACTGCATGAGAAGTAATGATGCAATAATGCACACCACGCACTCGGTCGGCCGGCTCGTCATAGTCTGACGTCGTGGTCGAATTATGAGCAGACATACATACACACCAACCTCCCGATCGCTTCCCCTCATTTGCCCCAAACATCAGCTGCCAACTGGGGGACCACGCAACTTCCCACGCCTGCTCGACTGCAGTGTGCGACACACACAACCACACTGCACTGCACCATTCACTGCAAAAACATGCACCTTCTCAGTTGTGTTAATTCGTTTTGGCAGCCGCTGAAAGCATTTGGCAAACGAGACCGGAGCATGCGGCCACGGAAACCTGTTTGATCGTTCGCCGCTACCGGTTACGCGCCATCGGCCGACCCAGGGATGGACCCACTGGAACCCAAGAGGGCACCCTGATTTGTGTCACGTGTTCCCTTAACCCTTCTTCGCCACCAACGCAGGTCCAAGATTTCTTTTCGCTTTATTCCGAAAAGAAAATACCATGAAGGTGTCAACGGTTGTAAATTGGTTTGGCTTTCCTTTTCCCGCGAGCTTGAAGGTGTCACGGGTGCAAGGAAGAGTGAAAAAGATAAACTGCATCGAAAACAGAATAAAAAAAAGTAAATTCCCTCACCGCATGAAGTCGAGATGAGATGCAGAAAAATAAACTGCGGCTGCCTAACGAGGAGAGCTAATTTAACGCCATTCAAAAGCGCAACATCTCGTGAAATACTGCATTAAATTTCGAGACAGCATAAACACCGCAGCCCGCGTCGTTGTCATATTTTAATTCGATTGTTGTTGGAATGTTGATGCTGCTCTTCAGGGGAGATTAAATGGAGTCGGACGAAACACATACCGAGCGGAACATTATGAACATTAAAACGACGCCATTATGTCCATTCAAGAACCCGTTTAATTCCCCTGAGTCATGATAAAACGCATAAAATTTTGTATTTAAAAACCATAACTTTTAACGTGTTTAGCATTTTGCAAAGTAATCGAAAAGCAGCTTCGAACGAACGTAAGCATTAAATATTATATTCTTCGCTGCAGCCTCCGCCTCATTACGGGAATCCAAGACGATCCAATCACACTCAATAAAAAGTCAAGGAATACAATTTTTACGACCCACCGGTGAAGGTCAACGAACCTACCGTTGGCCAGGTTTGACAACCTTTAAACGTCTGTGCAAATGAAATGCCTATTAAACGCCCATTAAAAAATCATCCGCCTGATGTCATCCCGGACCGGGGGCCTCGGGTAAAGGTCCCTTTGGTCATAAGCCAGAACTACACGGTTGCTGCGCAAAATAACGTTGGACGAAAGAATGAATGAGAGAGAAGAGAGTCCTAACAATTGTTTGTGCAATTCATCCCAAAATCAAACAGATGCTGGAGAAACGGTTGGTGTGTTTAGTTTCATAAAATACAAATAAAATCAATTTCGCCAACAATCAAAATGTTTGACTAAATTAAACAGCGACGCGAGCTGCAAAAATGCACTCGAACACGCCTCTGATCGCTTCCTCGGGAAAAAGGGGAGGTGGGTGAACATTGATCACCCACATCCACCCAATGAAGGACCCAGATGTGATTAAATTTTACCACCAAATTATGAAGATAAACAAACGAGTGACAGTTTGCGGTTATGTAGCTGAAGTGAAAAGGTAACATCAACACAAACAAACACGATGGTACAACATTAAATTTCTGACCATATTTTAATGTTCACACATGGTATGTTTTTTAATATAATTTGTTTGCCTACGATTTCACCGCAAACCACCGAACACAAACCTTCGACCAACACAAACTGCTGATCCTCATTTCCGCCACAAACCGGGGTGCCTATATCGGTTAATGGGAATTAATTTTCCACCATCACAAGCAAGGTACGAACCGGCCGAAAAACCCGCAAGGGCAACACCAAATTGTGGCTTTTGTTGACCGCGAGCAAACAAAATCAGGCCCGCTCTATACGTTTGGTATTAATGACACAAACAAGCCGGCATTCCAACAGACTCCACAAAAAACCACTATGTTTGCCCTTACGAACGAAGGTGCATGGTGAGCAATAAAAGGATTTAGCACAATTACGGTAAAAGGGGAGAGACACACGCCATCCCAAAAACCGCCCCGGGAACATGGCCATATTGTCGATGTTTGTCAGCGAAGAGCTTAGTCGTGCGAATCATTAGGTCCCGACCGGAAGGCCCAAACGTTCCTGCCTCTGATAAGCAAACAGGAGGAGAGCACCACAACGGTGGGTATTACAATTGAAAAGCATTTCCGAAGCAATTGGTTTCCATTGGGGGTTCGTTCCTTCGGTTGGCGGTTACTACTGGCCGGAAGCACCAACGTCACCTTCTCATCCAGACCGTTCCAAACTCATCCGTTCCAATGATGCTCCAGTTTGGCGTATAGTCCGTACACCACACGGTTTGGCGGCCTAAACACAACCCTGCGGACATCGATAATCCTAGGCAGGTGCCCACCACCACCACCACACCAACCCGAGTGGAGGATTACAGGCGGCTTAGGCCGCCCGATAAAACAGCTTCGGAAACAAATCCCATCAGAGGATCAGCGACTCCCTCGTACGGAAACCATGTGCCGTCCGTTTTGTAGTGGCCTTTCATCTCTTCAGCATGTTCGAACGGAATTGCGTTCCCTCCAGCGTTTCAGGAAACAGCTTTCAGAATGGAGGCGTACGCTCCGGCCACGTAGGGATAACAACGGATGTACTCGCCGAACAAAAGGACGCAATTATCATGTCCACCGACGTCCGACGAGAATCACCCACACACACAGAGGCATACATAGATTGTCAGATGATGTCAATGTGATGCTTCTCGGAGCGATATATTCGAGTATCTTTGTCGGAGACCGGATGGTGGCGAAAAACAACGTCGACCGGGGTCCGTTGAGATCTCGGGACTTCATTCTATTGCTTCCGCACCGGAAAGTGCCGGTTGTTGTGGAGGAGAGTTTCCCTTGATGCCCCAGTCAGAGTGTTGGTCCACGTGGAAAAAGTCCACCAGATCGGATCGAACTCTACTGTGATGGAACAGGATGTGAGTGGCAGGAAGGATGCGTTGTTGGTCACCAGGGAAGGAAGCGAACATTCATGCCGTCATTCGGTTCGTTTTTATTCGGCCTGTTGGTCATATTCAGCCTGGCGACGTCGTCATTCTGTGATCTGGTGTCGGATTGTTGGCCACTAATATTCCTCATGTCGAAGTTGGCAATAAAAAAAACAGGCAACAAGATGGTCAGTTGAAATGCGGTTGAAATGTGAATGATGTGTGTCAACGGGGATATTTCTGTTTATTCTTTCCGTCCCATGTTAGGCATCTATTTTTATTCTTTCTCTTTTGTTTAAAGCACGTCCTCGAGGACTGAAAACTCGAGACCGGCTGGAAAGTCGCCAGAAGGCGCACGTGACGTTTCTATGCTTTTCCCACCGGTTTTTTTTTATATTCATCAAAAACGCTCCCGTTAACGATTTTTGCTTTTCTGCGTCGTGTCGGAATCTGCGGGCATTTGGCAAATAGAGCCGCATCCTCCTGCTAACAGCCGAAATTCACGCACGGTTGGTCATCCGTTTTCGATCCAGAGAACGCCGGGAGCGTCAAACACAGGAGCTTTTTCCGAGCAGCACGTTTCACACGCCAAACCACATCCACGGCTGGCAAAGCGGAATGAATAACCTAGAAAACGGTTCGGCCTCCCCCTCCCCGGACCCGACTCAGTTTTTCCACCGCACGGCAAACATCACCGGATGGCCGGAAAATGCACCGGTTGCAAGCCGGACGGAAGCGCCTTTTGCCAGGAACGATGTTTGCTTGTTTCGTTTTGGGGGGGGGGGGTGTTGGATTAAAAATACAATCATCCTTGTGCTGCTGGTGTGGCCGTGTGTTTGTGAGGGTCTGTGAGGAGGGTAAAACATTCGTCAAAAAATACGCGACCAGAGCGTGTCGCATGGAGGCCCACAAACACAAACACCCCAAAACAGGCTCTTTGCAACGGAAGATCCACTCAATCGGATAAGCCTTAGAAAGGGGTGGTCGAAACGGTTTTTATTGAAGCATTTTTGTTTTACGAACGTACACATCTCTAGGGAAAAGAACATGCACACAAAACCAACACCATTGGATTGCGTAAATGTTTGATGACAAAAATAAAAATTCGTTTATGCAAACGGTCCCAGCTGGAAACGTTTTCTTTTTCTGTCGTCCTGCGAAGCAACACGGAAGCTTTTCCGGGAACGAAATGTAGGTCACATACACACAAACACACACCTCCCTTTGCTTCAGATCACGGAGCAAAGATGACATGTTTTACGTTTCCGTTTCGATGCGATTTGTTCGCACCAATTTTGAGAATTGATTGATTGTCGCTTAGAACCGTCGTTTTCCTACGCGCCGTGACCAACAAAAAAAAAGGTTTTCCCTCCCCTGGCAACCACAATTCGAAGATGACAAATGGGGGCCGTAAACATTCGATGATGATTGCCTTCGAAATTCGGCAGCTTCGTTAGGTTCGATTCCATTTTTCTTCTTGGTTCAGCCCCTTTAAAAAATGGCAACTCTTAGGAATTCGTAAAACTAATGCTGCCCCGTTGTTGTATGATATGGAAATCATTGACGATGGCAACAAATAGTTAAAGGAGGGGAAAGGCCAAATATTTGGCAAACCAAATTCATCTGGGACCAAGAAACACCCCGGGCCAATTAATAATGGACCTTGGGAGGCCACTATTTCCTGTTGGTCCGAAAGATTTAACGATTCCACTCGCATGTTTGCATTTGGTAACAAACAACCTCGATCTGGACCCAGGATGGAGATCCTAATACTGGTCCAATGGACTTTGGGCTTCGTTTACGCCTTCCATGGAATGGAAATGGACAACGTTTCGATTTCTGATCACGTTCCAATACTGGAACTGGGGCACGAGTTGGTGCTGGAACATTGGTCCATCGCTGGACGTTTATGCTATTGTCCAGCATCCAATCGTGGCATACGAACGCCAAAGTGCGGGGGACCTATACACGAACTCTGACTCCATGGTTCGGACGTCCCAGGCGCGTAGGAAAATTTAATAAACTATTTTTAAACCCGATGGTGAAGTAATTAACCCTCGGACACTGTTGCAGGCGGACACGACTGTGCGTCCCGAACTCCCGAAATATTTCCGTGACCGGGTTCGGGCGGACACAGCGTGTCAATCATCGCGAGCCACAGCACGGTTTTTGGTCTATATATCTCATTTCCTTCTCACTGGTCAAGCGAGGACGTTGGGGATCAAGTGTGGATCACGCGAACGCACGCCCGAATGAAGGCGACTGCTGGCGCCATCATAAAACCAGAAGCGCTGTAGGTGAAGCAGGGCATCGCATATCGCGTGGTCAGAGAGAAAATGAGCTGTTCTCCAAACCCTCTGGGGGAAAGCTAGTGCGGTGGCGGTTGGTTGGCTAACGAATCTCGGGGTTAGTCAAACAAAACTTCCGTCCAAACGATGGGCACGGTTTGCTCTTCAATCAAATCACCTCAGGCTACGCCTCAGTCAAACCACAAAGGAATGGGAAGGAACGTGCAACAACATCCACGCGCCATCGTGCTTGGTTCCAGAACGGAACGCCACCAGGAAAAGCGAGTTCAAAACCATTCAGCCCAGTGACGGAAATTTCACTTTCCGCCAGGCACAACAACAAATCAATTCTTCCACGCGGCTAAGCATTGTTGTTTCCTTCGAACGGCGAACACAACGCTGATTGTGGAAAAGAATAACTGTGTATGATTGGATGCTGCAGGATGCTGGCGTTGCAAGAAATCGCCCCCCAACCCACGGCCCCATCGAGAAGTCTCTGTTCTTGGGAATTTTGGAGGGCGCGTGCGGCACGGAAACAAGAAATCATTGCTGCAGCTCGTTATTATTAACATTCCTAACGCAGCTCTAAGCCGCTTCCAAATGTTCACGGAGAGTACGAGTAGAAAATAAAAGCGACGCAGCACTCGGATATCCGAATGTTTGAAAACATCGCCAACGGGTCCAAGGGGGGCGCAAGTGGTATGAATTATGGTTATTATGATGATGACGATGATACTACACGCTATTTCCATTGCCCTGTGGCCATCCGGCGAAGGAACAGGATCCCGTCAAAAATGAAGCTTCCGTAGCGTGGCTCCTTTTTGTGGTGTTTTTGCCGATGGGAAATTTATCCTAAAACCCCCGCGTGATTTAGACTTGAAGGTTGAAGGAGAATACGAAATTAAACATTGGAACAACCTTCATCAGAACAGAACAAACCGTTGAAACCGAAATGAATTAGAAAAGCGACGCAAGAAAACGATGGAGGCTTTTGTGTTGGGATAAAAAATTATTATCTTCATGATAATCTTTCAAATTACCAACTGATTTTGATGGAAAGCAAATAAGGATAAATGGAAAAAATGACAAAAATATCGGATACAATAAAGATAGATTCACCAAATTGTCGTAAAGGGTATCTTTCCCAAATCAAATTTAAAACAAAGTACCTACGGCCTAATCGATAAATAAGTAAACCCAATCAGAGAAAATGAATTCGATTAAAAAGTGCTGAGCGACGCATCAATAACTACGGTTAACCTCAACGCTCCGCTCGTAATTCATTCACAACGGGCAAAAAGACAACGGGCCACTCAAATAAAAGGGATGAAAAATCACAACACCGATGGGAAAACATAAACCCCACATCAAGCGAAGGGTGTGCTGGGTGTTAAAAGCAAACACAAGTACGGCTACTTCAGCTCATCAGCGAGTTGCGCGGAGAAAAGCGGCAGACATTCCCAACCAATAAAACGATCATAAATATAAATTAAAGCGTAATCTGGTTTGATCGCTCCCGTTGGAGAGCGAAAGAAAGGTTTTAAACATGTGGGTGGGTGGGTGAACGGACAGGTGGGTGGGGTGGGAAATCTTTTGAAAGAAAAAGGGTGCACCCGCGCACGTTCTAGGGAAAGAAAAGCGAACGGTAGTTTGTTGAACGACCGGAGTACGAGAAAAGTGGGAGCATTTTTATTAGCTTCCTCCGGTGAAAGATCCAACGGCGGAACGGACAGACCAGGATTGGGTGTGTGTGTTCATTCTTTTTCCTTTCTGCCGAACCAGATTTACAGTCTGGCCTCGCACGTTCCAATGTACGCGCTGAAAAGCAGCTCGCAAGACCAAACCAAACGCAAAGCAAATGAAAATAAATCTCTTCAATGACAGGATAATTAATGTAATTGCTGTCCGTATGCGTCATGAACGTTCTCGGGCGGCATCGGGAGCGAACCGTCGGGCCACTCGGAGCTACTTATCAAATTAATACCCTTTTGTTGGACAATTGTTTCGCATCGCTTGGACAGTGCGTTTCCCCCGGAAACTCATCGCACTTCTTCAGGGTCAGTTCTTGAGACGAGCGAGACAAGAAGTCGCGCCCGGTTCTGTGAGGGAGTAAGTCCGGGTAAGAACGGACCGAACCCGTCATCGCAAGCTGTTGCGTCCCTGGACCGGTAGGAAATATTACTTTCCGATGCCATGGATGGATGGCTAGAGAGAAAGCTGCAATCCGCGAACGTGCCGGGGCGGTTCCGGGAAAACACCGCAAACCGCCGCGTGACCGCGTGGTGAATTTATTTGTTCCAACAGTTTACGACCATCATTAAGTGTGGTTCCGTCCACGTAGAAGTACGGGAACTTAATCATTTTGGGGTGTCCCACATGGAGGGACAACAGCATTGCAATATGTCAGCGGTTGGCATACGACCAAGACATCTGAGTCGGTCCCAACTGTTGACCACGGCTTTTTTGCTGTCAACTCCCCTCGAGCAAGTGAGTTGAAATCCACTGCGACGGCCAACAATGATTTCATTCATTGTAAACTTTACCACCGAAGAGACGCCCACCGACTGCGGACAGCCCGCTTCCCGGTTAAGGATTTCCACCATGGCTATATGCGGCCCGAGCGAGGCTTTACGACTGTCGGAAGGCGAGCGCCAAAGGTGTCAGGGTTAGTCCGGGATGTGGTCTGTCGGCTGCTCGCATGTGCACATTAGGTCACTAGACACGCCAACAAACAGAGTGTGTGTGTGCGTCTGTTAGCTTTTATTTTTTGCGACCACAAGAACTGTGCCACGCAGCTTCAGGAAAGCAAGCACATCGCTATCGCTAGACAACATCACCTGGCGAAGCTAGACGTCAGCAGATTAATGGAACCTGTCTGCGGATATTAATGGACCATTAATCTGATAGTAGGTTCGTGATGGTGGTTCAAGCCACGGATTGTGCGGAGAGGAGTGTTGACATTTCCTCCGAAGCCGATGATTGAAACATTTGCTGCGGGAAATCACGGGAATTAAACACAACCTAGATGTTGGGGTCGATTGTAGCACGTGCATTACGGCAGACTGGGACGCGTCGTCTGGGGTGAGACCGGTCAAGGTGCACTCGAGGATCACCTGCGAACGCTTATCGGTGGAGTGATTTAAATTGACAACAGCTTATCGGGCACGCAGTCCCAGTACTTTGTGGTATTTAGTGACGGTATTAATAGCGGCTTAATCTTTTCATTGTACAACCCACATGAAATTTACGGGAGTCGAAGAACAGTAGCCCATGGGGACAAACTTTCCCAAATTCTTATCCGTCACGATAACCTATCGGTGGTTAGTCTCCCGATAAGGTTCCTCGCAGGTGGCATAACAACCTGGCAACTTTGAGACCCAAACCGATCAGTTGATACAGAGAACTCCACGAGGAAGTAAGGCATCCCGAGCAACAAACAAATCCAGCCCGCCCAATCGGAATCCAACCATCCACCATGCGTTCTCAGCTTGCCCTCGTTCTGATCGTGCTGGTGTCGGTCGCTTCGTTCGACCTCATCCAGGGAGCCTGTGCTCCAAACAACCGGTGCCCCAGTACCGCCAACAACTATCTGCTCCCGCACGGTGATTGCACGCAGTACTACGTCTGCAACCAGGGTACGGCCTGTGAGCAAAGTTGCCCCACCGGATTGCACTTCAACGCGTACCACCGACAGTGTGAGGACCCACTGACGGCCTGCTGTGACATCTTCCTGCCCTGCAATCCGACCGCCTAAGTCTACCGTTTCTAAACCTTCCTCAACTCTGAAATACAATAAAGAAATATGTGTTAACAAACGAAAAAGTGATTCAAACCAAATATACCAACTAAGCGCTTCCACCAAACCGCCTGAACACAGACATTTGGTGGTTCGAAATTTGAACGCGTCATCGAAGCTGGACACGCGAATGAAAAATTAAAACCCCCGGCGGAATGCAAGAAAACTTCCAGCGTCGGAAGAAAAATTGTCCACACGCGTGTTTGAAAGGCGATACTTTGTTTATGCGTCCGGAGCAGGAGTTTAAGAAAAAAAAGAGACCCCAAAACGAACATGAACGCAGTTGATTTGGCAAAACCGAGTTGAACTTTGTTCGACGCTCGAATGTTCTGGTCGGTCGGCACGTTTAGCGGCCGGGGTTTGTTCATCATTTTGTTTTCTAACACGGTTGCAGTTTTCAAAATCCAACCCGATTGTATTGTGTTTGTGGCAGTGTTATATTTTTTTTTCTCCTTTTCGGTAAACAAACCAGAACTCGTCTAACTGCTGACCACCCACGCATTGGCGGGATGTTTCTCGAATCGCTCGGAACGGGACCACATTGCCAGCATCGATGCCGGTTTCATTTCGCCAGCACATCATTTCCGGTCGCAGCAGCGGGAAGGAGGAACCCCGTATCATGCCCGCCGTGATTCCGGATTTGTAATCCGGAGCGCGATCTTTGTTGTAGCGCGAGTTTTGTTGTGCCTTCTTATTTTGGTTCGTGTTCGGCGCGAGTGGGTTAGATTTTCCATTCCAATCGTCGATCAAAGCAGTCGCTGCTGCGCCATGCAGCAATGACATTTACGCTAGCTCATTCAAGCAATCATTGTCAGCATCATCGTCGTCCCCTCCCCCTAGCAACAACGTAGATTAGAAGGCGGTGGAGAAAGAAACCAAATGTCAATTCCAAGACGCGAAGCAGATCGGAACACATCGGATGAAGATGGAGGAACGATTCGATCGAAGAAAAAATGATTTAGCACATTATGCTAGGAAAAATCATCGCTCTAGAAAACCGTCCGGGGTGTCGGCAAAGATCATCGTTTCCATTGATCGGCCGATACGCGGCTAATGCTGAACCGATCGTTCCGGGGAAAGGTTTTTAAAAATAGTCCAACGAACGCAGCATCTCCACCGTCGCGCGGGTGAGACAGACACATACATATCGATATCAGACGGTGGCATTCGCGTCGGCTTTTGGGTTCTTTGAGCTCCACCACGTGGTGCTGTGAAAGCGGTTGGCAAAATTTATTCCGCCCCAAACCCGAAACCGATCCGGAGCGGATCGATTAAAAAGGTTTTCCGAAGCACCCGGTGGTAGGCGGTAGGGAGGAGGATGGCAATTTTTCGCATTAATCTTGGCAGCTTTCAACGCCGCCTGGCATAGGCTGATGACTCCGCTGTTCGCAAACCCAATGTCAGCGACGTACTGGCACACATATGACGATCCTGAGCGGCGCTTTCTTCTACAGTGGATATGTTTAATTGTTTACAGCGTGCGTAGGTCGGTCGAATCGGTTCAGTTTTTGGTAGTGATAAAAAGAATTTGTTAAATAAACGATGTCGGGTGTTGGTTGGGAAGCGACCGAAGCATAACCCGATGAAGACGATCGATCAAGGTGTTCTATTTTTGAGACGAACACGCCTTTCTTGTGCGTCATGGAAATTCGAGAAACAGTTGAAACCACATTTTATTGCACTCGAGAACAACAGTTTTAGAATTTAAATACATCCTTCGTCCTGGAGTTTAAAAATCAAATAAGTATTTTTAAATGACCGACCATATCCGTTTCTTAAACCTAGAACGGAAGCTTGAAACATCACATTAAGCGAAATCTTTGCCTAACAAACCGACACTCAAAGCTAATCCCAACCCTCACACCATTTGGGGTTTCACCATATAATTACTTGGCTCCCCATAATCCTACAAAAAAATGTCCTTCCTCCCGGCCAAAACCCAGACTAATGGTTCCCTTTTTTTTTAACAGCAATAGGGTGCACATATTGGCCATCCGCAAGATCCCTACTCGAACCGAAATCATAATGAGCTTTTAAGCGAACTTTAAACGGACACATATTTCCCCTTTTCCATTGCGAACGTTATTTATTCCTCTTTTTTCTATTTACTCAATTATGTGTGTACTACTCTCTTATGCTTCCGAGGTGACGATGTCAACAGCGAATAAAACGGGAGGCACAGGTGGAAGGGGAGGCCAAATTTGGGTCATATGGGGCGGCACGGAAAATGGGATTTTCAATTAAGCGAAAACAAACGATGGGAAAACATAAATTACCATTTTAATAGCTTCATTTTGTGGCATTTAAGCTTCTCAGGGGGGGGGGGGGGGGGG
>KE525349.1:1980908-1996228 GCA_000441895.2 Anopheles sinensis
GTTGTCTCTGGCCATGTGACCATTCCCTGGTGGGATTCATTTTTATTCATATTTGAAAAACAGAACCCGAACATCGTATCCTTCGGTGGCAATTATTTATGGCCCAAATGGGGACATTTTGAGCCACTTTTTTATTTTGCTTCCGGTTGGTTTGGTAAATTCATCTTCCTGCAAGTGATTCAGGCTAATGGATTGTAAGTGAAGTGCCCCGGAAAGATACCGAAGATGCAAACAAACTGCCCAAATCGGGCGAAAGAGACAGGTTTCAAATTTCAAACACCTGCTGAGAACGGCGGGAACGTGTTGTCGTGTAGGAAAATTGCTTCAAATTTGAAAAGCAAAACAACAAGGATATTTCATCGCTTCAAAGAAATATTATACAAAATCGATAAGTCGAGCTCGTTAAGGTTGATTCGTTTCCGTCGTTCAAGAGGTTTGGAGGGGAAAATAAAATTCGATCTTCAACGTCCAGGAGTGTTTCTCAAACGATCAAAAATACCACCCCGGAAGGCAAGCAATCAATCGAAGCAGGAAGCAAGCTATAATAAGAGAGAAATAATTTGTTTTTCAAGATGGAGATTGTGCAAAATCTGCTTAACAATCTGTTCAGATAAATCCTACCAATAAGTTGGATTTAATTTTATATCAAATAATTCATATTTTCCACTTCATTTTTCACTCGCAATGGAATGCTGTGCGGCTAAAATCTAGTTCAGGGTCCTCGGATTGCTCGAGGCTAAGAGTTATGGCACCTTGTTGAAGTTTACGCTTGTGCCTCCCAGTTGACCGAGAAAGCAGAAAAGAAAAGCGCCCTCGTGTCATCCTCAGTGGATCGTAAAAGAAGCGGCCACCGACTACCGGTGTCAACCATCCGGTAACACTCTGGTCTCCCGCTGAAGGCGGATTGCACACCATCTGTGGCCCATTCCGGTGGCCAACTGCAGGTATAATTACCGCCGTGTCAACAAATAATTAAAATTACATTATCACATTCAACCTGGCCTGCAACAAACAGTCGCCCTTCTATCTCTCTCATTCGTTCCCTTTGCTTCCTCTTGATCGGTGCACTTGTCGGTGCCACCCGGTTTTTAGCATAATTCCCCTGGCCGGCGATCCAACCACGTCGACGCACGAGTGTTAAATCAACACCCAACACGTCGTCTACGGGATCGGCTGCAATTTTCCAGCTGACACGATGCAATTTAACCATCCATGGCGGACGAGAAATGAACCAGGTTTGGGATGTACTTGCGGCCTGAAGGAGTTACCTTTTTGCTGGTCCACTTCCAGACGATTAACACACCCGGCTGACACGTCCGGTTTTGGTTGTCTGAATGACAGAAGGGAAGGGCTTGTTAACTGTAGGCCAGTAACTCGACGCTGATCTATGGCTTGACACTTTCCTGTGCCCTGTTTGGTATAAGTCAGCAAAACAAAAAGTGCGCTGATACCGTAACCTAAGTTCAGCTGTGATTCGAATCATCAACGAATTCGTTCACGTCCCCAGTTACAACGACCTTTCCCCATCGAGATGCGTTCCGACAGGTGAAATTTCCCAGAAATTCCAGGAAGCGCCCTCCACAAGGACACTCCTTAAAAAAAAGAGAAAACTCCTTCCCATGTAGTTTATGAACCGAATCAAATAATCCCTTCACGACTCTTATGGAGTTTCGGGCTTTGTTTCGCACAACACGCTAAACTTTTTGCCACAGTAAGCTCCGGGTTTTCCTTAAGAGACGGTGTGTAATCGCAACGCGTTCGGTTTCAAGGTAAAAGATCATCAGCCCATCAGCGTCAGGAAAAAGGGGGAAATCCCGTGGAACGATAACGAGGTGTGCCGGATCGTAATCAAATTCCCCACGGATCCAATTTCCCATATCCGCCATTTTCTATTCTTAACTTCTAGCCTTCCCGTGCCAACTCCTGCCATGATGGCGTTCGGCGGGCCCAAGACAACACTCATAGAATACCAGGAATTAGGGATATAATTTGGAAATCCCTTTGAGCACTGGATGCTCTCTCGCGTGCACCTTTTCAATTCTACGAAGAAACCCGAAAAGTTGGTTTGCGTTATTTTTGCAGCACAAAACTCAACCTCAAAATCATAAGCTGACGGCTGGAAAACAAGAAGCTGATGTGCTGGTTGAATGTCGTTGACTTTGAGGTTAAAAATAGGTACGGTGCGTCCTCATAAAGCAGTAATGTTGGATATGCTGTTATATTTCATTGGAAATCTAGCAATCATATTTTTTCCTTAACCAGCATATTTTTATTCGTCGTTGAACTCAAACGAATGTTGCAGTGAATGTACGATTATACTTTTGTCTTTTTGTTTTAAAAAATCGGTTTAAAAACAAATGTTTGTATAAAGGATGAAATGCACACTCGCTAGACGCGGGCGAAACAAACAAACACCGAAAACGGATGTCTCAAGTGCTAGCCAAATGTTTATTGCCATAAACAGAACGGAGGGTTTCCAATTTCAGCTCACCCATCCATAGATTTCACACGATCTAATCCATCAAACCGGACGAATTGCGACCACCAGAATTTCGCTGCATAACATAAACATCATGTTGCCCTTTCCCCGTTTTCTTTTTGTTGCAGTGCGCGTGCAATTTTTGTGCTCCTCTTGTTTTTTTAGAACGCGTTCATACGGGCGTTTCAGAGAACATATGGTTCCAGGGTGCGTTTTGGACAAACGAAACACGACCGCCCGTCGGCCCCACGGCACTAAGCCCGGCCGTATGATTTATCCTTCCCAATTAAGTGCACGGGTCTCTTGTGTGCTCCCCTTTTTTCCGACCGTGGCCCGAATCTATTCTAGCGCCATGACTTCATATGCGTAACGAATGGCAGTGGTGTCGTCCCCATCGATATCCCTTTCCCCGCGGCCAAGGGCGACTGGTTGCGTATGTTTATTAGGCATTAGGCCGACCACCGACACTTCCCCACCCAGGGAGGAATGTACCCCCCCCCCTCCCCTCCCTTTTAGCACCCGAAAGACCACCTACTGTGCGCGCGAACCGGAGGCTGAGAGCATGATGTCTTCGGTTCCGTTAACGATTTGCCCAGCAGCTTCGAAAGCTGGTGTTGCTGGCCTCTTAATTCGGCACGTCCACCACCAGCAGATAGCGCCTGCCAGAGGGTCATGTTTCTCATTTGCTTTCGTTCGGTTTTTAAGTCATTTATCGCAACACTCCCTTCCCCCCCACCACACACACACTATTTCCCC
Organism: Anopheles sinensis; assembly: GCA_000441895.2. Lineage (NCBI taxonomy): Eukaryota > Metazoa > Arthropoda > Insecta > Diptera > Culicidae > Anopheles > Anopheles sinensis. Next base: position 1,984,144 of record KE525349.1, read on the forward strand.
GCGGGTGTTTGGAGCTTTCCTTCAACGGCGGTGTGGAATGTTCAATTTAGCAAATTGAGTTTTATAGTGTGCTCCTTCCATTGCCCACTCGTCGTGCATGTCTCCTCGGTATTTTTTAAGTCTTTGCATAGATTCTAATCATAGCCCGTTTCGTCCCGGGCCAACACGACGACGTCGGGTGGGCATTAAAAATCTCATCCAATTAGTCGCCCAACGACCGACAACCGGCTTTATTCTGAAAGAGTCTTCCCAAAACCGGGCTGATGTCATTAGTCGGGAGTCACCTCCATCCAGTCTGAATGCAAATTTTCCCAAAAAAAAAACTTCCCAAAAGCAACAATCCTTCCCCCCATGGGGACGCCTTCTTCACTGCGTGTGCCAATTTCGGTGCAGAACAGCAATTTTCTGAATGGGTTCCATTGAGCGGAATTCCCCTACCTCTCTAGGCACGTCAGGTTTCTCACCGGTACGGCTTTGAAGAAACACCACCGAAGGAAACACAGACCGCTCGTTTTCTTGCTGCGCTTTGCGTAGAGGAGGATCAGTTTTCCTTTCCCCTTCTTTTTTTCGCAAGGGGAGGATCCTCGACGAGTTTCCCGTTCGGTATTTGTTTATGAAATTATCTCGTCCCTCGGAGGGAATCAAACACAAGCCTCCCCCTTTTTTAAAAGGGGGACTCGAAAGGGGTCATATTTGTAGAAGGAATGTCCAAGTACCTCCGGAAGGCTGTAGTTTCTTCAGCTAAACCGATTCAGTCCAAGAAGCGGCAACAGTTCCTTTGACGTCCCCATCTCAAAGACCCACAGTCGTGACTCTTGGTTTACAAAGCCAGAGCTGGAATATCGTCACCGGGATGCTAACCGATGTTCATTCCGGCCTACCGACCGGGTGTGACCAGTTTGAAGATCTCGGGACAGGACATTGCTTGTGGGCATGGGTTTTACGCCCCGTTTACGTTATGTACCGACATTCCACGGCAAGCAGGAATCTACCTTGAAGCGGTGCGCGCACGTTAACTTTTAATCGCGTCAGCATTATTTTATTCTACTTTATGCTCACAATCATCGCAGGGTGACATGGACAAGCAATCATATCATTGGGATTGGTACTCACGTTTTCTTTTTTGCTGAGATCTGTGTTTTTCCCAACTAAGGCAAGGAGCTTGTTACATTGTCCTCGGTTTACAGGTTTCCGTAAACACGTTACAGTTAAAAATGGGTTAAAAATTTATCACAGCACCACCAAGTGTTCAACTTCGCTAGCGGAACTATTAAAAAACTCACCCTCACCGTTTTCACACTAAACGTTAGCGAGGTGGGTTCGTTAATGTGCAAAATAAATAGATTTGCCAACTTTGCTTAATGTGCGTGCAGCAGTAAATCAACATCAGCCACGGCAAACACTGCTCCACACCCTCCGCTGGGTGGGCTCGATGATGGTAATAATGATGATGATGGTGGTGGTGGTTGTGATGCTCATGCTGGTACCCCCTTTTTCCCCGACCGCATCAGCACATTCATCAAACCCATCAAAACTATTTCTCTCTCCCCGAGGGAAAGGTAGTGGTAGTGGTGAAGAATGGTGAAAAATTGCATCCACAACCACCCGTTGGGACACCCATTGCACCCGAAACACCCCCTTCTGTCGGATGCACGCACCCGTTGTTTTTCCCGCTCGGGTGGAAAACCAACTTTCTCAGGGGGCTTGCGCTCAAAAGATTGATGCTTGCGTGGTTAGGCGCGCTCGGAGACGAGTTCGCCACCCGGTGGTGACGGGATAAAGTTTGTTGATTGTAAAGCGTCGGGAAGGACCGAGGGGAGGACAGTTTCCGGTCGGTATAATTGTTGATCGGTTAGGCGACGACGCTGTTGCAACGATAACTTTTGATAGAATTATGCCACCGGCGGTGGAAAGTTTGTCCGTCCCCGGGAAAAGCTCGGCAGGCGAAGGCATGTCATTTGTGAAATCAGTGCGCACAATGGGATAATGAGCTTCGGGTGATGTATTTCAAGCGCTGATGGAACTGCTCAACAAGAAAAAATGTCTACCAGTAATAATTGAATTATACAAACAAAATGTATTATGCTTCGCGATAATAATGAACGAATCACGGGAACGGAAAATACTCACATCAAATAAAAAACGATTTAGATGTAACTGACACACGAAGGAAACTTTTCACGGCAGACTGAAATTCGACTTTCCCATTCGCCTGGAAAACCCAGAACGGTAATGCGGGTGCACGAAATATGATTGCAGCAAATCAAATTTTAGTCAGCTCGCAAGCGCTCCATTTGCTGGACTTGAACCAATTGAACGCAGCGTTTTCGGTTTCGGTTCCACAAAAGGACGGCATAATGAAGTTAGTACCGCTCGATGATTAAAGGAAGAACGGAAGATCGGTCGCTTCGTTGGTCGTGTGGAAAATTTGATTTTCCGTTACCATTTACAATGGTTTCGGTCGAATGCTTTGAAGTGAGTTAAAAGGCAAAAATAAATGATTTGAAGGATCCGTAAAACAATTGCGAAATCGCGTAAAAGGTAGTGTAAGTGCACGGTCGAGGTAGTTAATTTAAGGTGGTTTGTTTTGGTGTATGTTACTCAAACAACCATGTTCAAAAATTAATTATTTTCAGTTAATTATTGAAAATAAGCAATGCTTGCGCTTGAGCTTGGATAATTTCATTTCCCATCTGAAAGGAGCCAACCACCGACCGCATCAAAGCCCGGTCGACCGAATCTGCACATAACCGTCGATGTTGAGTTTCCATCAAACAGTGGCCGGGTCGAGTGAGCAAACCCGGGCGGCACCTTTCATGCTCATGACGACGACGACGACTAAAGCAAGCCCATTCATAAAGAAGCCGGTCGGTGGGGGTTGTGTTTGCGCTTGTCAACGGAAATCGATGCCGATGGTTGATAAAAACGGTCCCGGTCGGGCAAAGGGATCCACCAACCTGGGCTGGGAGACGACGGGAGAGGGCAAGCATAAATTAATATTTCGTGTGCCAATGCACCTGCCATCGACATCGTATCGGTGGCTTGGGAGCTAATTTATCCTCCAACAACCGACCTGCCTCGATGCAAGCATGCGGCGTCGTGTATTGATTTTCCCGTAACACACGTGACGGCGACGCACAGAGTTTATTTTGAAGCTCCAATACGTTATTGATATTTGTCATACACTCCATGGCGGGGAGTTGATTTTTTTTTTGTTCGTTCTCATCGTTGTTTTTGTTGCACAAAAAGGACCCCCAAAGGAGAGCCGGTGTATGCAAACGGATGCATACTCGTTATACCGACATAATTTACATAACTAATCGGTCACAACATTAGCGCACTGGGGTGAAGAAACCACCCCCAAGCATGTGCCCCGACCCCCCGCGCGCCCGAAACCATTCGTCGACGCTTTTGTCGGCATTAATGCGATTAATTATGTCGATTATTGTGTGCCGGGAGCGGGCATCATATCGGGTATCGGTATCAGGTGCTGCAGCTATTAGACCGGTGTGCTTTGGGATAATTTAATAAACTCCCTGCATGCGCACACAAACGGCTTCGGATAAATTGAGCACCATTAATGGGTAATTTAGAACATGATCGGCCGATGTTATTCAAATTTAAACTCAACGCACAACTGCATTATTAAAAGCAAACAAACCGACCACACTTACCTACCCACACCAACAGAGAGAAAGAGAAAACGTCGGATTATTCGCATCACACACTGGAGAAGGATTATTTGCCAAATAACAACCACCCACGGTGGAAGATATAAATTATTAAAATCTAACTCTCGACCTCTAGAAGAAAACGAGGGTGTCACTCTCACTTTTAAAATACCAACGGAGAGGTCGATGTCAATTTGGACGCTTCGGCCATAAAACCGTGCCACCATACACTAATCCCTCATTTGTCCACCACAAAAAAAAAGAAATCACACAGGTTTAAATTAAAACGACAACCGGCTTTTGGGTGTAGCTGTCAAGTCCAGACGCGTGAATCAAATCTATCGCGCAGATTTGCCACAAATCCACGCTCAATCCGTGATCATCGAGGTTGAAATCCGTCAAAAATTAAAAGGGAAGAAAATGAAACCAACCGACGGCAAGTTGCTAGCGTTTCTTTCGCGTCGTGGGCGATTTAATTTGTCTCTATTTCACCGTGCACACTCTTTCACGCCTAATATCGGCAATTAATTCAGCGTGACCTTCGCTCGCCACCCTCCACCTTTCACAGGAGTTGCAAATGATTGCGAGGACGTTAAGCCATCCGGGCAGTTTTCAAATTTGGTCTTCAGTCGATGGATTTTACGCTTCCATCCTACTTTCTTCTGTTACCTCATTAAACAGTTTAAAGTTTTCCGAACGAGTTCCTTTGGCAAGCAAATCAAATTGATCAACTTCTGACATGGCCACTGCTGAAAAGGCTTGAGAAACAAAACGACCCGGAACGATGGGTAGCGCTATTTCATTGCCTTTGGGAAAACCAGGTTCCAGGATTCCTTTGCCAGCGGTTGGTTGGGAAAATGTTGCGATGCTCAGGGAGAGTCAATTTTCGAACCAGACTTCACAGGAAAACAACGTCCGAGCTTCGCCGGAGGAGCTTTTGGAAATGTAAAGCTAACAATTAAATGATGACTGTGATGATCAGGACGATGATGATTCCAACTTTCCTCCCGGTCTGGCGTTGAAAGATTCTCCGAACACGAACAAATGCAAAAGTTTTCCACCGCTCCCGGACAACAAGTCCGGAAGCAATGGCAAAAGGGAAAAGCCTGCCTGCTGCATTCATTCATTCATCGTTGATGCACGGGGGGACTATCGGGGGAAAGAAAACATCTTGTAATGTAGAACATTTTCCAGCAAATAGCTCCCAGACCACCGGCTGAGCGAGCTTGCTCTAAATGACCCGAAAGAAGAAAAGGAAAACCGGCCCAAGCTGCTCCGGAGTGAACGAGTTAAGGGACACGATGTTGTGTACTATTTGCATAAATTATGCACAGTAATTGAATTTTTGTCATCATCCGGCGGCTTCACCCAGCGTCCGATGCGTCGACGGTTTGTTGGCCAAAGAGAAAAGTGGATTCACTTGAGTCCCTGTTTTCTTTCCTTCATTCTTCTTAGCCGGTCGGGAGAAACGTTGACGTAAATGGCTCCCGGAATCGACAGCCTCGATGCCCATGGTGACCATGTTGACGCATGAGATGAAAGGAAAATCCATCCATCCCCAACCTCCCTCGCCCGGCGGAATTATATCGTACCGGTTTTCGGAGGCTTCCTACCTTCATTCACCAGAAGAAGCGCTGCAGCTTATTAAGATGTTTTCCACGGCGAACATTCACGTCCGCCTCTTGTCACCTTTTATTCGTTTAGTATGCCGCGTGCACTAGAAGAAGTAATTATTGTGATTTAAAAGCCGGCGTTGTGCCCGATAGCCCTGACAAGGGGAAAATGGAAGTGCCCGATTGTCACCCGACGGTTCCCTGGCGTTTTAGTAATGCCATGGTGATGCTGAGGTTTCGCCACTCTCGGGTAAAGAAATCTTTGCCATTGCTCGCCACGCCACGCGAATTACTTCGCGCGAATCGTACGAATATCAATGAAAAACGGAGGGGATCGAAAAAGGAAACTCTCCTGTCCCGGGCAGGACATACCGGGTCGGAGCGAAACCGGTTCTACAGTGCGTGTAAGGAATGGACAAATTGTGTGACACGCTTTTAATGCGCTTCGCAACATTGGCGGCATTCATTATCGACGAGGATCGAACGCGTTCTCGAACTCTTGCATTTATTTACCTCCATCAAGGTAAATTTTTCCACGGGAATGTTTTGAACTCAATCGTGGACGAGAGAATAAGGTATGGTTATAGGTTTTTACTGCTCTGACTCCGATTTATCCGCAAGTGGTTCGCACGCGTGTCACTTTAGTGGCCGATCAACAAATAAATAAATAAAAATGAATGGTTAAACAGACTACCATCTAGGTCCACAGAACCAGAGGGTAAATTCCAGTGTTCATTTTTAATTCCAACCAATTGAGGTGGGAATCCGAAAGACACAATCGTTCGCGTTGTTTCGCAGAATGTCTCCGCCAGGCATGCATCACGCATTACTCGATTGTTTTTACACACAACGTTCCGCTTGGGTGTCGGAAGGATCATAAGCATTATGTAGGGAACGGGCAACCTTTGCGCCCCGTTTAAGCCGAACGGCACACAATGTATATTAATTCGGTACACAAGTTGAGGACCAAAATAAAACATCGGCGAGATCTGATTCATATTACCCTTTTTGGCGAATACGTGAATCACGCACCGAAACACACGGTTGGTACTGAGGAGGGAACATATTTACGAGTCAACAAGACCCACTTGAGACTTCTCTCGTGGGGGGGGGAAAAACCTATGGAAACGATAACGATCTCAAGGGGCCGGGACGCTTCATGCTGAAGAGGAAGACGACGAAGCATAAAAATGCACGAACGACTTCGTCGTCGTCGTGTCCCGAAGGTTCAATCGTGACCTCGAGCGATGCGCAAAGCAAGGACTCGACCGAATGTGACCGGCGATTGGGGACTGTCTAAAGCAATTGCTTTGATCTTGCCAGTTAAGAGTGTTTGGCAATTTTTTTCCCCTTCTTTATTTCGGTTTATTTACCTTTCAAAAGAGATTAATTTTTCGCAAAACCCATTCGCACCATGGTGGTATGATTTATACGATGCGTATGCAGATTTACGATGCTTTTAATCTCGGTCCCCGGTGCCCACTGAGGGGGGGGGATTAATCGGCGACCAGGGGGTTGCCTGGGAGGAACACGACGAGACGCATTCAGCAAATCGCAGAAAATCCCGCCACTTTCGTGCAGTCAGTAGTTTACCTTGGCCGTTTTGATACACTCGAGGGAGTTGGTGAGTCTGCGACACGAGAAAGACGACATAAAGCCCCACACCGAGAGTACTTCTACGAGTTGGCAAAGCAAAGGGGAAGAAATACACACGTCACCAAACAAACCGTGACCTTTAACATTGTCAATGTTTCCAGACTCTTCAGTGGTTGACTTGACAAGTGCACTCTTGCGTCATCCCAAGTGGCCCACTCGGAGATGCAGCTTCCGATTGGTCTTTGCTTCGCTCATCTTACTCGTCCAAAGCGAACTCCCTTCGGGTGCTTTTGTGTGTATGTATCTAAGAGGACAGCTTAGCGCCATTATTATAAGCCCTTCTTATGCACCGATCCATTCATAAATGCGATGCTACGGGAAGAGAAGGTATACACCGGGGATGCACCGGGAAAATGAAGCTCCTAAGCTGGCCATTTTGTTCTTGGATCTTCGAGGCTCGAGCAGGCAAATGAACACACAAGGAGATGTAAGGGAAGTCCCATCGTCCTCCCAGGAAAAGACCAGCTCCACGGGAGAGTTTGCATCCGCAGAAGACGCTAATGTTGATTCACGATTCGGGAGGACCGCAAAAACCACGGTATGCCGATTTCAGCCGAGTTTACTCGCTTTGCGTTTTATGCAAAACTCCATTGAAAGCAACAAGAGTACTCTGCTGAATGGCCCATACCGGGAGGATAGAATGGCCACAGCATGGGCAGAGATTACCGACCGTCGCTGGATGCTTCTGCTTCGTATAACTCTCAATAACACCCACCGGATCGAGAAATTCGCCTTACGACCCGCAATGGCGTCTCGTCGTAAGTTATACACTCGCATTTTTAACGTTATTATGATACTTTTGTGCTTACCCATCCCCGATGGCGTCTGCTGAGGCGGCATTCTGCTTTCTTCGAGGAGGATGTGCATGTTGAAGTAATAAATATAAATATAAAAAAAAATCATTCCACCCCCTTCCTTGGCCGACGACGCTGAACAACAGAGCGTCATGTGGGCTTGAGATGAGATGACTTTCATCCACGGTGGCCTATTCTCGTCCGTCTGTCTGGGTGGGTTTGCTTCGCTGAGGTTTGGTCTTTCCTTCCTTCGACCGAAACCAAACAAAAACGAAACTCTTTCCTTCCCGCACACGCCAAGGGAAACGACTAAGGCAAGCAAAAGGTATATGGTTGTCTTAGGTACACACATTTCCGGAGAATTGTCGGCCAAAATAAGCCCCGGCAATTAAAATTGCAACCCGGCAAAAGATATCTACCGGAGAGCAACATTTAACGCCGTGTATGCATCAACAACATTGCACCGGGGTTCTTCTTTCCTTTCCAACCGGATGACAGTAAAGGGACCTCTTTACCTTCCAAAGCTGTTGCAATGTAGAACTGGGATTATTTATTGCTTCCTTTCACTGTCTGCGCAACTGACTGCAAGATATATTCTGTGGAAATACAACTTGCTCCGAGAAAAAAGGTGCCACACTTGCATTACCTTGAGGGTTGTTAAATGGCTCATCGTGCGGTGTTTTTTCTATCCACAACAATATGGTATCGTTAGCAAAGCAGGTTTCGAGGGTAACCTGAATATTATTCAAATTGAATTATGAAACCAACTTCTTTTTTAATAAAAAGCCAATAATTAAATTTTCACTTGTATTTTCTGTTTTCCATTTTTTTCTTACAGGATAAAAAACCCGAACAAAAACCCCCCTCGTTGAAGCATTTGATCCTCGTAAAACGTGGGTAGATTTTTCTCCTCACGTAATTACTCAACACAGGAGTAACCTCTCGACGGTTCTTCGACGACGAAGAGTGCGAGGGCACAGAACCACTCCGATAAGCAAGTGGCAAGGAAAAGTGTGTGTTTGTGTCCGTCCATCATCACCTAAAACATCCTGCGTCCGCCCGAGCGACCGTTCCGGAAGGTGGAAGCGGAAGGAAGAAAATTAGTAGCCACTCTTTTCTGTGAAATAATTTTAATTAAATTCACTCCACGTTTACGACACTGAGTGGCACAAAAAAAACACTAGGAAGGAAGTGAAAGCAAGACGCATCGCTTCGGAGCACCATTAAGCTTTCAATTAGTTGCTGGAAACTGTCCCGTGCTTGGCTAGTTTTCCGTTTTGGCGTTGCCCGTTGCATTTGCGTTCCGTAAAAGCAGCTCGGGTGACACAAGCGTCAGCGAAAAAGCGAGGTCACAGTCAGTTTGAACTTTGATACACAGCACAGAAGATGGATTCTAGAACAGTATTACTTGGTAAGTTATTGTTGGACAGGTTTGAAGTAATGAACTCCATCATGGTGCAAATTTTGAAACACATTTTTGTTTACACAGCCCTGTGCCTGCTGGCCACGGTACTGCTGGTTCACGGTGACGAACCAAGGCAACACCAGCAGCAACAACATCATCCCCGACCCGTCAGATCGAACCTTCGCTACAAGCGCATGTACGTGATGTGTCCGCCAAAGTTTAGCCGCATCGGAAACGAGTGCTACTACATCTCGCCGAACAAGCTGAACTGGCTCGACGCGTACTTCGACTGCAAGGATCACAACAGCAAGCTGGCCGAGCCGATGAAGTACGAGGACAAACATCTGCGGCGGTATCTGCAGAAGATTCAGCGTAAGATCAACGGCACACTCCTTTCGATACTTCACCGTTTATGTTTGTTTGTTGCTACTTGCGCATTTGAACTAACTTACCGAACTTTTCTTCAAACGACCTATTTTGGATGCAGACCATGAGGACCTCTGGATCGGCGGTACCTACAACTGGAAGTCGAACAAGTGGCAGTGGGGTCACAATGGGCGCGAGATGGACTACCAATCGTTCAGCCAGATGGTGCCAGGGTAATTACGAACTCACGATTTTTTTCCAATTTAAGCCACCCACCAGCACACACACCGAGGTTCGATCGACCTCCACAAAAGCAGTCGCGTGACAATACAAACTATTCATCAATCCTCTTCATAAGAGCACTTTTAGGAGCACTTTAAATAAGCTCTCGAATTTCCCTCCCAAAAAAAAGCCCAATGACTTATGAGCATTTTTTGCAGGAGCAGCCGAGACCTGAAGTTCAACTGTGCACTGCTACGGGCCGATCTAAAGTTCAGGTAATGTCAAGCAGCCAATGCGATCCGCTTAACTTCCAGCTCATGCTTCCTTCCTTGTACGAAACCGTCCGTTCGTTAAGTACATTGGTCGGTGTTTGTGTGTATGTGGCCCATAAAAATGATGTGCAAGTCCTTTTGTGCATTCCATTCGTGCTTGTCTCCGTGTTTGTCTTCGATTGTTTTCATTTGTTGTGGTCAAGTATTTGAACATATCATCAAACAAAATTTGTATACGTTTCTTCGAAAATATTTGCATGATCCCTAGGATGATTTTATTTAGCACTTTTTTGGTATCGTTTGTTTTGGTAGTTAGAAAAGAAAATAACTTTAACACAACTGGCTCCCCATCCTGTAGCGTTTGACTTCACAAACAATGCACCTACAACTAACCAGCCTTAAATCGTACCCTGGGAAAGAGGAACGCACGTACACACATTTGTTTTTTTTTCGTAGTTTTTAGCGAGTCGATACGAAGCTTTAGCAAAATGAGTTGATTTTAGACCTGTTCTCTGTCCGATGAGATTATGCTATTCTAAACACGATTTTGTTCTATCGATTTTCCCAATTCCAAACCCTCGTAAACAACAGATGGTCGGCCGAAGAGTGCACAAAGAAAATCAATTTCATCTGCCAGCATCGCATGCCGCTAGTGTCCGAGACGAGCCGGAATCAGGTGTACAGCCGCTGGAACGAGACGTTCCCCAATCAGAAGGCGAACGAGAAGCTGGTCTACATCGTGAGCGATCCGAATAATCGGAACAGAACGTAAGAATGCCTCCTTAAAACGGTACGCTTGTGACGTTTTTACTTACAAACTTGGGGCCATTTTCGGTTTTTTTAGCGATCCGGGAAGTGTACGAATCTACAACAGCATGAAGCAGGTGTTCCGGTCAAATCCCTCCATTCAGCCACGTCCTGCTTCACACCGGCGCAAGCAGAACCGCGGAAGAAAGCATCAGCAACAGCACCCAGCAGTGGTCAACAATCGAACCGAGTACATTCCGGCCGATGTCGTGTACCGGAAGCAACAGGTGGCTCAGTACGCGCCGGAAGCCCACAACGAAAACTCGCTCGACAATGGCCATTCGCCTCGCAACGGATATTCGGTACCGCGGTTCAACGTTGACTTTACGCCACGCAACGGAAGGAACCGGGACGCGAGTTTGGCTCGCAATGGCTACCCACGTGACCCGGTGCGCCTACCGAACATGAACCATCCGTACCAGCACCCGCATCAGCATCGCCACCAGTCGGGAATGTACTCTGGACCGGCGCGAAAACCGACCAAACACATGCAGCAAGCCCCTCATTATCACACCCCGAACACCTTGCCACCTTATAGACCAGCGCCACCAACAACGACGACAACGACGACGACTACCACGACGCCTGCTCCAACCACGACCTCCTCTACCACCACCACGACGACTCGCCGGCCAACCACCACGACGGAGAAGGACAGTTACCCCACAACGGAGGAGCCATCAACAGTCTATGCGCCAATCACCAGCGCACCGAAACGCCTAAGCGCGATGTCACCGGAAGAGAAGAAGATCCAGCGGGAGCTGCTGCGCGAACGACTCCGCCGGCTGTCCCCGGAGGAGCAACAGTTCTTCTTCCAGGACCGTGCCCGGCGGAAGCGCCTGAAGGAGCAGCAGCTGCGCAAGCTGAAAGAGCAGCAGCAGGACAACGAGGTCGTCCACGAGTGAGCGCCGGCTCGATAACGCCATGATGACGCGAACCCGCACACCCGTTCCTACTAAGAGTTGGGGGGAGGGAGGCCAAACCCACAGCCTCGAGCCACAGCAGTCAAATCAGAGCGGCTCCCTTCTACTTCTTTTCCAATCACTTTCACATCCTATCAACATTACAGTTACAGTGCGTGAATCTTCGAATGCAGCACGGAGCGACGATCGACCACTTGACACCTCAATTCTGGAATTGCGCTCGAAATACATATCGAAACAAATTGGCGATGAGCGACAGGCAGGGGAGACCCGTATCCGAAACACTAAAAACACACACATTGTAACAACCCCACTGACAATTACAGACGCAGCGTTCTAAGGAACAAAACCCCACT
>KE525349.1:1996605-2231208 GCA_000441895.2 Anopheles sinensis
AAATTGAGTATTTGAATCGAAGAAAGGAAAGGAAAGAGATGTACATTCGACCAAAACAAATGAACGAGGAAACGAAAGGCTACAGAAGATGAAAATAAAAATAAAACATCTAACAATCATGCAATAGCACGGAACATGAGTGTCCACTGACCAATCGGAATACGACGAACAAAAGTTATTTCTCGGCAAGAACAAAAAAGAAACAGCAAATTTAATGGAACGTTTTAATGGGAGCCAAATACAAATTAAAAATAGAGTAAAGATAGAGGGTTAGGGATGAAGATAAGAGCAATTAATGATAAACACTTGTTTCAAATGATAGGGAGTACGAAAGGGAATGAAAATTCAAACTGAAACCGTTTTGGAAAAGAAACTCTGTTGGTAAAGCGAATTCTATGTTGATTGCTTGATAATGCAGGATTAAGAGAGACTAACATTAGCAGGTAGAACTTATTGCCATACTATTACTACTACTACTACTACAACTACTACTATTGTCAGTGCGATCGAGTCAGGCTCCCGTGGGAATAAGGATTGAATCGAATGGAATTGGACGAAGTTCGTTTCGTAACTGCAACAGTGTAGTCGAGCCAAACGCAAATGCATAACTATTTGTAAATTAACTCAACACACAAAAACAAAAACTATATTTAAAAGAAAAAAATACCAACATAGTGAAAGTAAGAAAGAACGCCAACATGGACAGACAGGCGTTGTTCCACGAAACGTGAAAAGGGAATCAATCCTGTTAGGGCGGGGGGAAATTGAGGAACTCACCTAGCTGGTTACGTGCGGATAGACTTAGATGGTTAAACAACGATTTCAAACGAATAGTATTGAGAACGGAAGAAAGTAAACGACCGGAACAACCAGTTTTAGAACCCTACAATCATTAAATTTTTTATCCAATACACCACGGAAAGGGCAAGGACGAAGGACGTTGTACGCACCATAGCATTGTTTTACAAAAAGCATCCTACTGTTTAAAATAAAGTATTACTTGAGCGATGTGTTTTTTGCGGGGATTAAATAATGGGGATAAGCGGGTAAGTATCCACGTGTTTAAACGAAAGAAATAGAATAAGAAGGATGGAATGGTGAACTTTTGAAAAGGTAAGGGTAAGGTAAAATAAATAGATTGTAAATTATATGGAAAGATGGAAAAGTCTAATAAAAACATTTCCACAATTTTTACTGACGGAATTTATAAATGGAATATGAAAAATTATTTCATTCAAATTACTTTTGGAAACGAACAATAATTCATTGGTATAGAAAAGATGAAGGACATGACACACGCTTTTTATTTTGAGGCACCTTTTTGAACCCAACCAATTCTTTTTAACAAATTTGAATGGAACTATAAACATATTAAAACTGTCATTCGTTGAATTAATGTCACTTCAAGCGAAACATCGATTAAATATAAATCGTCCCGACTATTTAAAGAAATGGTCAATAATTACAATGTCACCTACCTTGATGTAATGACACAGGCCGTCCCCTTTCAACTGGCCATCACTGTCGCGGTACAGCTTCAGCTTCAGTTTGTGCGTCTTCGGGTCCTTCATCACCATGCCACACTTGGACATCAGCTCACCGAACTCCTCCTCGGTGACATCCGTCGGTAGGTTCGAAACGTACACCTTCGTGTTATGTTCCGGCGCCAGCTCGAACCACTTCGGCGGTTCCGGCGGTGCCTTTCGCTTCTTTCCCTTCGGTTGTTTCTGTACATCCTCCTTTTCGTCGCTCATGCCATCATCATCATCATCATCATCACCGGCTCGCGGTGGAATCGGTGCAACATCCGGCACCTTCGGAGCACTGGCCGAACCCGGACCGGAAGTATTGTCTATGAACCCGTAGTTAAGCTGATAGATTGCCATAAAGTCGTCGTCCACCTTGGGGAACCAGGCCTTCCGCTCGGCGTCCCAGAAGTACACGGCCCCGTCCTTATCGCGGTACGTATGCACACCGTCCTCGTAGCCATAGTCCCGATCCGGGTCGTCACCGCCGGCGCGTGTTGGATGCTCCTTCGGGATCCACTTCCCGCTCGCTTCGTCCCACCGGTAGAACTCCGTCTCGGTGGCGTTCTGCTGCTTCGGTATCCACTCCTTCTTCTCGTGGCACCACCGGTAGTGTTCGTTCTCGTAGGGGTTTTCCGATGACGTCCCACCCGATCCATCCGGCTCCGTGGCGGCAGTCGCCAGGGGAGTCCATTCATTTTTCTCCTTACACCAACGGTACTGATACTTGGTAGCCGGATCGGTGTATATCGCTTCCCCGGCCGCATTGTACGTGACATGCTCCGCGTACTGATCCTGTCCACCCTTTGCCGGCTCATCACTGTCATCTGCCTTATCCTTAACATCTCCACTTTCCTTTTTCTCCTTCTCTCCGGTAACTTCACTCTGTTTAGAATCCCCCTTCGATCGATCACTTTCCGACACACTTTCCACTGTTTCACTGACCCCAGCAGGAGTTTCTTCGCCACCACCGGACGAGTTGGCCTCCATCTCGATCGCTCGGTTTTCGTTGTTAGCGTTCTCGGAGTCGGTCATCATAAGGACGCTCGAGGCGGACTCGGCGCTGCTCATCGCTGCTGATGCACTGCTGACGTTCACCGATGACGGCGGATCACTGTCGCCGCTGTCGGACATCGGTTTGAAGTTTGAGTTGCTGCCGGAAGAAAGAAGAGAAAAACATGACAGTAAAGAAAAGAAATCGACAACCGAAGACGTTTACCTACTGGAGGTGTGAGGTTTTTACTATTGCGATGTATTATAATATAATTTTAGACAAAATAATTTAGAAAAAGTAGAACAAAATATTACAGCATATGGAATAAATGTTATATATTCCCAAACAAACCCGTTCGAAATGTTTCTGACACTCAAAATCCATGCCTCAAAAATTGGTAATCCTTACCCCTCTATTGACCAGCCCCAATTGCGGTCACCAGTGGTCTCCGATTAGGCACAAGGTTACCCAAAAAACTCGTCGCGGTCCTATCCCTCAACGCCGACTGGCACAAAAAAGAAGGGCAAGGTTGATGGGAAACTTTCGTGCAGTTCACGCTTTCCAAGCTCAACAGATTCGTGGTTCTGGTTGACGCAGAACCACCCCATCGTTTCGCGATTTTCACCCCACCCTTTAGGGACGATAGAAGCGCGGTGAACTTTAGCAGTGGAAGTAGTTTTAGTAGCAGGTCGCTCTTATCGCGGGTTGAACATTTCTACCCCCTGCCAACGGGATAAAACAAATTAAGTCCTATTAATTCCACCAGATTTCGCATGAATGGAGCAGGGAAAATATACAACTACCCGGGTCCAACACGCTCTACCTCCCCACCCTGTCCACCGGTTCCGTGGGAGTATCGATTCGTTACGACCCGTACCGCCACTAATCTAGGTGAGGGTTAATTGGTCGGCTTCCGAGATGGACTATTTTCCACCTGCAGCCGCGCTCGGGGGCAGCAAATTAAAGCCCCCCGAGGTCACACCACAGACGAATACGTCACAACGACGTCTCTTTCCGGCAGGATTCAATTCTCACGATGAATACGGTATGTCAGGAAAAAAACAGTGGAGTGAAGTGAAAAGTAATTTGCACTAGTTCCAAGCTGCAGCAAAAAAGACCAAACCAAAAACATACCCCAACGCGAAGGAAAAAAAATCACGATCCTGAATAATAAATTCACCATTTTTGCACCCATTCCCTATACCCGGGACGGGAACATTTACTATTCAAATTGCGGTAGCGCCAGGATTGGTCCATTTTACCGAGTAATTGACACGCTGGTAGCGTTTTTTAACTGGTTTATTTACGCCACGGCCGGCAGCGGGAAATAGCATTACATCGACACGGAAACAAGCTTTGCGTTGAGATTCGGGTTTTTTCTACTACGAGAAGGAAAAACTTTAGTGCTGATAAAAAATGGAAAAGTCATTTTATTAAGCACGAACGTTCCACAATGGTTGGAAAAGTTTCTAGATTGCCTGTGGAGGATAGAGAATATGGGTCGCATGGAGTTGATTACTGCCGTGTCACTAAAATAGATAGCAACTACAATAATTACCAACCAGGACACAGAAAAAAAGAGGAATAGCTTATAATTTTCTGTTTTTTGTTTTTAAGTTCTTATATAAACTGAATGAGTAATTTTAAATGTTTAAAAACTCTGTCGTATGTTTTTCATTAAACGTAATACAATTTCTTAAAGAAAACAAGTAAGGAAAAGGACCTTTTGTAATTACTTTATATACCAAGAAAAATATCTGTTTTTTCAAAAGCCCGGAAATGGACAATATAAATGGAGAAACACAATAAACAAATGTCTTGTAGAAGTACTTTTGCTAATTGTTATGCTATATCATTCAATATCATAATGATCATCCAGGTTTACAAGTTGCATTAACAATTTAAAAGATTCCATGATCATAAAAAAGCATTGTAAAGTAAAAACTTCTCACCTTGGAAATCTCTCCTTTCTATCAGTTGCCTCCGACATTTAAATTATCATTGTATGCACACTTATTATTATCTATGATGCGTCTCAATTATGGGAATAATAACCATGAGAAACACCTGCGAGACACAATCGATCGTGCAATTTACTAGCGCCCTTCTTTTCTGCACTACTTTCTCCAGATAACGTTCATTAAGTACAGGGCTTCCATATTTTATGCTGCCGATCGTTGACCAATTCCCTCCGACCGAAGCTAAGGATGGACAATTGCTCCCCGAGAGCATACCACTAACTGTTGGGTAAGTTTTATTTCCAGTAGCCCCAATTCTGGGCATATTTATGTTGCCTTCTCCTCCTACCCAAGGATGGTTAAATTATGCATTTCTATCACACACAGACACACACACACAAACCATCCAACATCAGCCATATTAGGGCTTCGTTTTGATGAAAAAGCTACCCCACTTTCGTCGTTCGGTGGCGCACGAATGGGTTGGCGCTGTGATAAAAAAAGTTCAGTCCAATTGGCATGTTCATGGATTATTCTTTGCCTCCCCCCAACATCCCCGGGAGTGGACGGGTTCGGTGCTGGTGCTCCTGGCTACCCATGAATTGGTGATTATTGCACACTATTTCATGCATTTTAGAGTGGACTGGATACCCGCCGGCTTCACTGCACTCAAATACGTTCAAATAAGTCCCAGAGTCAGGTTTTCCGACTACCAAAAATACGGTGCGGTGGTTAGGGTCCGCTTGGAACTACATTCGGGTGTTTCTCGAACGCGGCTGGCGTTCCCGATTCCAGTGTAGTTAATATTTAAGACCAATGCGAGCGCGCTTCGCAGTGGTCATAAATAGGAAATGTTTCAAAAGAGTAATTAAACAACAATAAGGGAAGGACTGTGAATGGGCGCAATATGAGTGTAAATGCATGAGTGGATTTGCCATCGGGCAAATTATTTCTAACCCTCCAAACCCTCTCGCGTCTGGTGCTAGGTAAACAACCCCTTGGAAATGCGGAAGCTTTGTGAATATTTGTAAACAAACTTCGAACACATTTCTGGCTGCAAACGTAGAAATTCCTTCACACGAACGACACCAACAATTTTCCCACATTACCATGGTAATGTTGTTGGTTATTTGCCAACCGGGTTTTACTGGAGGAGTAATAGTCGAGCCAGCCACTTCCGAAACGGCGCCTCGATAGTAACGGACTTTTCGTAAACAAATCCTTTCGGCATGCGCTAGGAAGTGTGGAAATTTACCTTCGCCGAACCGACTCCTTTCCCGTTCGGAATCGTTTTACTTTGAGTACTTTAAAATGTTCCTCGCGCACGACATCAGGTGCAGGTGTTAGTGTGGGAATGTTGCCCTCACAACTTCAGGGAAGACATCCCTTTTCCAGCAGGTCCAACTCCTCAAGCAACTCTCCTGACTCTCTAATACTTATCCCGTTTTTTTTCGAAAACCAGCAAACATGCAACTATGCAACAAACGAATTTGTTTTGGAAACGGCGCCGGAAAACCTTTTGCCGTTGCCGAGAAAAACGGTCCTGGCATTGCTTTAGTGCGACTCGTCCCTTCGGTGCAAGCAGTGCAAGTTCAAGGATTTCAATCCGGCCTCCCTGACGTCGGTGAAACATTCCGATACTGTCTCGTTGACTCGAAGCGTTCTCCCGCGTGGGGCGTTTCCGATGAGTGTCGTTGCAAAAGGGATCGCTAATGAGAAGCTGCAATTAGTCTATCGCGACCAGGACGAGAATTGAGGATGAATATAAATGTGTCCCTCCCCCCGCGCGTGGCGGGACATCGAGTGCAACGGAAAGAAGGAAATGGAGCTCGTTATCCCGTTTTGTGATTGTTGAATATTCATGGTATAATATCAGTGAGGATCGATGAATAAAATAGCTTTGGTGCTCTACATAACTTCTTCGCTTCTAAGGGGAAAAGTAGTAAAGGTGGTGTGTATTAGAAGAAAAAAGGAACTACAATCCGATCGGAATCTAGCGACAACCAGTGCATCAAAGCCGGTCGGAAACCCGGTGGCCGGAACTACTGCCTTTCATCGACCCGCCCTGGAGCATGTCGATATAAATATGTTGATGAAGAGAACTTGATTAAGGCCCCCTTTCTCATACCAATTCTGTCTAAAATTACTCCACTTTTACCCCCGATTAATGGGCACACGTTCGATCGGAAGTTTTCCATCGGGGTTGTGTGACACTTTCCCCGGGACGGGACGAGCATTAGTCGTTGGCCTATTTTGTGGGACAAACACACGCCCGGCGCACGGGGGGTCAATAGACTGGACACTGTAGTTCTTTCAACTTTACCTCCTTACGGGCGAATAAAAATCGATTACGGTAGCCTCCTGCATGTCCTAGTTGGTCGTTCCCAAAGCAAGCGCAAGTTGCACCCCGGAACGGAACAGGGTGGAATGTGGGAAGTTTTCCCGAGGTGGTTACCGTGTACACTTTTCACGACCGGCGCCGGTGTCGCCGTCGAAGGATAGCACTGACAATATGGAATACATGTTGAACAAACGAGTAGTAGTAGTAGGTGGTTCTCCATGGCAACTAGATTGTCAACCTCGGTAATGTTTTTGTGATGTGCCTCGGTGAAGTGTGCATATGCAACATGGTACGATCATGTGTTCTATTATTTATGAAATACTTCTACATTATCTTTTGTTGAATAGTTTTTTACTAGAGTAGAGAAGAAGGCGTAATTCACAACCTTTTTCTTACGATTGGATATGTAACAAATTATCAAACTAAGAACAAACATTTAAAAAAATAATCTTTAATGTGAGAGTTTTCTTACCGAGGCTATACAAAACTCTCGAAAAACCTATTTCAACACTTGGCGCAATAAACTGTTACGCATCCAACACACTCAGTTGTCTACGGAAAAACAAACGAAAAATCTTTCAACCATCGTCAATTATACGACACCAACCAAGAAGTCCAAGTCATCCTTATAGCACCAACAAAAAGCAGAGTATCCCCAATGAATCATTCATACTAGAAAGACTAAACCAATGAACCAGTTGGCTACCAGCAACGCGTCAAAGCTATACCTCAATTAGAAGACAATCAATAAAACCCGCCATCGACCCACATATTAGGCGACATGCATTCCCCTCGAAACTTCCTACCGAATTAAAGGACATTCCTGGCCAGTTGGACCCCAGCACACCATCTACTTGTGCCTTTCCCATTAGAATTTAAGCTTAACCATTTTTTTGTTTCCTTTGTTGTTGACCCACAGAAAGAGAGAAGGTGACGGCTAGGAGGCAAGTCGAGAGTATCATTCATGTTTTCACCTTCGGCCACAGGTCTAGAGGAGCGCACGGTGTATGGCGAGTACCGCAACAGACGGATCCTTCCCACAGTCCAGCGGTCACGTTACTTGGTTTGGCGTCACCGTTGGGGTTGGTGTGCGTCGGGTGACCTACAAGTGAACCACGCATCCACCTTACCACGTTGGCAGGAAAGCAAACGTACTCGCCCGGTAGCGGCACTCAGTTGCGAACGGACCACCAAAGGCACACCAGCGAAAGCACACGACTGGACGGCACAAGGATACACCCGGTGAAGAGCTTTTCGTAAAAAAAGGAAGGTGAACTGTACGTCGGAAAAGTGCGCCAACCGTGCCCGGAAAGTGACAGGTCTCAGCGTGGGAAATCACCGCTACTTGAGGGTTTTTTAGTTTTATTTTCTGCGAATGTGATGTGTGGAATGTTGAAAATCAGAAAAGTAATAGAGTGAAGTGCAGTGCTTTCGGGATTAAAAAGTAGAACACAGCGAATGCATTCTGCTGATTGCCATTTCCTTCGGTAGACTGCAAATAACAAAAATGTGCAATACGACCGACCAAAACGGAAGTGACATGCACGTGGAAATAGAAGTTCCAGGTAGCTTAGCAACACTAAAAAGTGTTGTACAGAAATATTTAATGCAATATCCTTTCGTAAAGAAGGATCATTTATCTGCTGAATTTATCCTAACAATTCTTCCGTCGTTTCCACGTCTGCTCCTTTCGCTTCCAACACAGACACAGGAGCGGTGTTCACTTTGGGTAAATCGTACCTCTACGATGACACCATCAGGGAACAAACGACACCCATCCCGAACGGAAGCAAAACCCCAGAACCGCCAGGAAATGATGGTGAACGACGAAAGCTGCCGACGCGCCAGCAGAGCTACTTCTTCGTCAAGAATGATCCCATCGTGAAAATTGTGTGCGGCCACAAGCAGAGTGGCGTCGTTTGCGGTAAGCATGGTTTATTTAAAGTGTGTTGCAAGAAAATTAACCGTAGAATGGCTTTTCCTACAACGATATTCACCCACCACGTGGTAAGGGTTTCCTGAGGGAAAAATAAATGAAAACGCAATTATTCTAGGTTAATTGAAAATAGTTTTCTTGTGAGCATTCTCAAACAAAACTAAGGAAATTCGGAAACCTCATCAAATTCGGAAGGACTTTCCTGAATAGAAGAAAATTTACCGCTTACCGGAAAGGAACTGTTGTTGTTATGCTACCGAAAAGCGAAACAAATTGATGCTCATGTTGCCCATTGTTATCAAAACCAGGAAGTAAATGAATCGGCCATACCCTTTTTTAGCAACTCATCATAACAATGACGAAGCATATCCACATCCAAACCACTTGAATATTAATAATTTTTTTTTCTTGAATACAATTATTGTGATTATGTTCAGTTATAATCAATAGTTAATGTTTGAAAAAAATCGATAGAGGTATTCTTGATACAAAATAACATAAAACAAATGGATCAAATGTTTCGACAAAATAATTAAAATCGCCTGCAGCGTTCTTCGCCATAAAATCATTGGTGTCAAGTACAAACTGGTCCACTTTCGTCAGTTTTATTGGCCGTCATGAAGCAGCAAAAGAAAAACATAGATCCGCACCACGCGAAGTTGACCTTTGCCTACCAATTAAGAACGTTCATGAACTTGACTAAGAAACCACCCACCGGGCACAAGCTGCTTGGCCATCTTTGCACGGTCTATTCACCTCGAGGATAATGAAATGATTTCTTTTTTCCCAAAGTCTTATCGACAACATGAAGAGGGAGGTAAAAGAGAGAAACCTGCTGCACGAAACCCTTTACGTGCCACCCGGGGGCGATTGTTGTGTCCACCCACCTGGTACAGCTTTAATTGTGTCCATATATCTATCGCAAAAAGGCGAATGTACATGCCAACATTAGTCTCTGTTGCTATCACCTGAATCGTTCTATGGATTTATGGTACGTGTGGAAAATTCCAGTCCTTTTTTCCAGTTCTCACGCCGATTAATAAACCAGTGAAAGTTCAGTCACGAGAAGTCAGTGTGACACGAGCTTTTCCTTTCCCGGCGCTCAAATGTCAACGCTGCACGCAATCTTTCGATTAGGACGTAGGTAGGAAACATATTTGTCCACTTGCAGAGGCCCTCCAATGGTTTTGCTGTCGAAACCTTTCCCCCTGGGCCGTATCTAGACATTGCTTTGGCGTCTCTTCCGTCACTTAAAGTCATCCAGACGAATAAGACGCTCTCGATATTCTTCCAACATCGCGTGGTTCTTAACCTTCTGTTGGAAGTTATTAATCATCAGGACCTTTTGTTGTTCTCGCTCTTTGTTTCAGAATCTGGCCGCCTGTTTGTATGGGGATACAGCCAGCATGGACAGCTTGGGCTGGGAAACACGGACACCATCCATAAACCTTCCTGCGTGCGTTCCCTGAAGCGACTGAAAGAAAGAGTGCAATCGTTTTGCTTCGGAGGCAATGGCTTCTGCGTGATCCTTACAGGTATTTTGTAATGTTCTCATATTAATTTATTAACACCTAATAAACTTCTTCTTCCATTACGTTTCAGAGGCGGGAAAAGTTTTCTACAGTGGGAAAAGTATTTTCCCGTTCAACGCGAAGGTAGCCTCTTTGCTGGAGGCGACAACACTGCATAAAAATCCCACCGACAACAGCGAGTTCACACCGTTCCCGGTGGAGCTACGTGAATTCTCCGATTGTCTTCAAGAAGAGGGCGAACGTTTCACGGAAGTCGTTGCTGGTTTCAACCACTTTATCCTGCTCAGTTCTGGTGGCGTTTGCTACGGTTGGGGACACAACAGCCACCAGCAGCTCGGTGGAGTGGATTCGCTAAAGATACTCTCCCGACCGGATCAAATCGCCATCGAGGGAACCGTCGAGCGGGTGCTTTGTGGCAACTACTGTTCACTCTTCGTGACCACAACGAACGAGCTGTTTTTGGTAGGGAAATTTCAGAAGATAAACATTCCCATCCTCAAACCACTGTCGAATGTGATGCTCCCGGCGAAGGTGGCAGCGGGGGAGATTACGGGCTGGGATTGCATCTATTTGCTGCTCGAAAACCATCAAGTGTTTCGTTCGACCCGCGTTCCGAAGGTGGACGATTTGCGGTTCGAACCGTTTGAAAACCTTTCCGGATTGTTGGGCGAGGATGAGTATGTCACCAAAATGGCATCGGCAAATGATTGCATTTCCTTCGTCACCAGTCGGGGTCGGCTGCTGACGACGTACGACGATGATTGTCCGTTTACGGTATCGGAACACTTCAAGGAGTTGAGTAAATTTAAAAACTTCAACGTTACCGACATCGCTAGCGGCACCGAACATTCCCTCGTGTTGGCTTTCCCCGCGGTGGAACGGTTGGACGTGACGCGCGCCCTGGAGCTGCTTCGCAATGGTACTCCGATTCCGACCGACCTGCAAGCCGACGCTCAGATGGCACAGGAGTTTTTGCGCAACGAAAAACGACGCCTTCGCCGGGAGCACGTGGAGCGGGAGATTTCCAAGGACGAATCGATCACGATCGAAACAGGGGGCGATTCGGAGGTGCGTTTTATCAACGATGGCATGGATATTACGAGAAACCGCACGCCAAACGGGAAACACCACGGTCGCCATCACCTAAAACCGTCCGAAGAAGATGAAACGGATCGCTTCTCGGCGCACAACGAAATTATCCCCAGGAAAACGCACACGCCCAACATCAGTCAGCTGATCGACTACAGTGACGATGATAACGATAGCATTTCGTCGCAGTCCACCTTCAACGACGAGGAGGAAGCGGCAGAGAAAGCGGAAGAGGCCTACAACAAACAGAACAAAAATGGCATGAAAAACGACAGCAACAACAATAACCACAGCGACGACTCCCGGAAGCACAGCCTCGGGAGTAAACTTAACGGGAGCCTGGGAAGCACGAAGTCCAGCGACAAGATGAGAAAATTCTTCAAGGAACTGAAATCGAAAAGTATGGATGTTTCCTGCAAGAATCCGGGCGTCGTTTTGGACGATGGTGAGTTCGGCCGGGTATCGTGGATTTACCTTGATTCGATTCTAATGACGGCTTCTGTTTCTGATTTCTTTCCAGACGTGAAATACTCCAAAAACGATCAGATGATTCAGGCGGAGGACCGAGCCTCAAAAGTATGCACAGTAATGTAGTTTCACTTGCTCTAGCTTTTGGATACTGTAAACATTAAATAAATCACCTCAAAAAACACATCGTGCTCTTGCAAATGAAGTCCTACTTTTTGAATGGAATGAGACACGGTTTACAATTGGAACACTTGGTAGAAAATCTCTTACTTAACACTTTGTATTTATACGAAACTACTTTTCTTTAACTTTTATTCAACTTTCCAACCGGCATCACGACTGTTTACAAACATCTGGACCTGCTGATTTCGACTAGTGTTGGGAGAATCGGGATTCGGAAGATTCGCTCCCTAGAGGGATTCTAAAGATTTGTTTCGATTGGGATTTCAATCAAATTTGATTTGTTTTGGACTCGATTTGGTTAGATTCAGGCTTGATTTAAATCTATTAGAATTTGATGGGAATCGATCTACACGCGAGATGAGTCGTATTAGTCACGATATGATGGATTGACATTCGGATTTGGAGTCCGGATCTTTGAATGGAGTCCGGATCCCCATCACTAGTTTTGACGTTTCTCTTTGCTTGCATGTTGGCAGCGTACGTACGTTACCAATAGGCTGCGTACATATTTTGAAGGTTTGGTCTTTATTGATCCCATGGATGACATTCCCATGAAACACGTGGAAAGCTCTAATATTTCTGTAAAACTTTTAAATGTTTTCAAATATTTTCACATTCAAAGAAAAAAGTCAATGAATGATTTTATGACACATATTCATATATTTCCCAATTTTTATGTCCACAATTTCATCTATCATTCCGTAAAGTTTAATTTCAAAATTGATCAAAACCTAAACAATCATAGAAAATACCAAACTCGGCTACCTGAACCCAATAAACCCATGCGTGTTTGATAACAAACAAAATGAAAAACATTGAAACAACTCATCATTGTACTCCGCAACGAAGATAAATAAATAATAGTATAAACAGTAAAAGTTTAATATAAACTACCATTAATCTTCCACCACTCCCGAGGCCCCACGCCATTAAATCTAGTAATTTCAATGCCACGCGAGTGAGTATAGATTTTCATCCACAAACAGTTTTTGATTTGAACTATACATCGAAACAGAAATTTCACACCACCCAATCGAATAATGCACCAAACTGAGCTGTGCTGTGCCTCTTTTTTACCATCGACCTCTGACTGTACAAATAGCTTATTTTCAAATGTGCCCAATTTCCTTACCAGAACCCGCTAACGCGGGGAGAGCACTGTTTAGACTACTTAATACCTAAATCACAATTTCAACTTCCCATTCGGCCGAAAAGTAATTTTGACCCCTCGGGTTCATTCCTCTATGGTGGAAAACGGGACCCCTTGCTTGGTGAGGGGGCAGCGTTTTTGGGGATACATAAAACCTCGCCTCGTTCGGAAGCCTAAGGAACTCTTACAGCGACACGACATAGTACCATGCAATTAGTGAGCCATCTATATCTTATCCGAAAGGCAATCCGGTTTAAATACATGCACCAGCGAGTCCCAGCCACAGTCGGCAAGCTGGTTCCGACGGCGCCGATTCCAATCCAGACCGTATGTAAACTCCGAATGATGTTTGATCGTTTCGATGGCTTCGTTGCTTTTCTTGAAATCCCATATCCTGGCGAGGTAAAAGATGTGTGTGAGAAAAAAGAACCTACACTAATGGCGTACAGTTGGAACCTACCTGGTGGTAAAATCATATCCCACGCTGGCCAAAACGGACAGGTTGTGCGGGGAGAATTGTACTTTTCTTACGGCAAACTCGTTGCCCTTCAGCTCCGTGATCGGAACACCAAAGTTTCTCAGGTCCCAAATGCGAATCAGCCCATCCGAGGCACCGGTTGCCAGAATGTTGGAATCGTGCTTACACCAATCGACCGTTAGAACCTAAAATCGAAAGGAATATACTTCAGCATCAAGAAAATTGACAGCCGGATCCAAGACTTACCTCTCCATCGTGAGCCTTGATGCTAGCGATCGGCAGATCGTAGCAGAGAATGTCCCAAATCTTCAGATATCCATCGCCACTGACGCTGGCGAAGGTGTTGGGGATGTGCGCCGCAAACACCGCATTGTACACCAGCTGCGTGTGGCCGATGTACGTGCTGAGCGAGTTGTTCCGGATCGGGTCCCAGATCTTGACCGTGCTGTCCCAGCTGGCGCTGATGAAGAGCTGCTCGTACGGAACCTTGCTCCAGTCCACGCTGTAGATCTCCTTCTTATGCTCCCGGTACACCATCGACGGTGGCCCGTTGTTGCTCGACAGGTTGGTATTCCACAGCTGAACGCTTCCATCTCCGGAACCGGATACGATGATCTCAGGGTTCGATTCGGACCATGTCTGGAAACAAGAGACAAAAACGTTGAATATGAACTATTTCAAATCTTCCAACGATTTTTTGAATAGGAGAGATGATCTTAAGATTTTGGCCAAATTAGAACATGTAATTATGACTTTCATAAATTCAGATAAAATAGAGCCAAACAGATGTGTTCATAAGTTGAATTTTAAATATTCTAAATGGAAGATCTTAATGGTTCCTACAAAGTCTAGGGTGACTAGAGCGATTTATTAATATTTTTGAAAAACAGGAATAGAGATGGTCACTATTTTAAAACGGTAGATTGCCGCTCTGCTGGTGAACAGTTCATCTTATCTTGGCCACCTTAGAAGATTGGCCTTGTTTGTGCCTCAGACCCCGTGCTCGGGCGCGCAAAAGATTACGCTGCACAGCGCCCGTCCCCCTTCTGTTTACGATAACGTAAATTACGCCGATTAAACAAGTGTCACGGTACTTACCACATCGAACAGTCCGTCCGTCCAGTGATGGGTCCGCTTCTCGACGATACCGCACCCGTCCGGTGTCAGCTCGAGGAAGTAGAGCGTACCACCGCCGGCCAGGCCATAGAATTGGCTCGACGCTACGACGAACTGATCCGGATTGAACGGCGAGAACCGTACACTGTACCCGTGCCGGTTGGTGGTAAAAAACGTGGACATCGTTCCTAAGAAGGCGGCGGGGCGGGAAAGAAGTTGTCGATACGACGAAACGAAATAAATTAGGTTAAACCGTTTATCGATAGCCAAACATTCCGTTGACCTAAAATTATGCGTGTCCCCCAAGGGGGCATTTTGCGTGACCGTCGCTCACGGAGGAACCGTTCGCCCGGAACGACGAGGGAGGACGACTTTTAAAAGAAACTGTGCCTTACTTGTGCCTACACCACACGGCTACCGACTATCTTAAACAACGGCTATTTACACCACACCACATCGCCACACTCCGTCCGCAGATGATTGGTGGAATGTTATTTCTTTTCGCGCTTCGCGGAAGGCTTTTCTATACAACTCTGCCTTTGATAACGCGCGCACCCACAAACACACACAAGCACACACGGAACCCACCCACCGGTCTTAGATGGAAGGAGATTAGGTGGTAGGATTATGCTGTTGGTTGCTTCTAATTGGCTGGACTAAAACCGCGGCACCATGATCCCGGTTCGGGTATCGGTTTTGGCGGCTCGGTTCACGGTCAATCTCTTGCGATCAGGCTCCGGTTCGATTCGGGAGCCCCATGGGGGCAGGAAAATCGAACACCGACTGCTTGTAACCGACAAAAAGGAAAAAAACAAGTTACACCCGAATGTAGCGAGCGGGAGACACACGCACGGCTCACGACACGACCTCCGTAGGAAGTGCGTTGACGGAAACTGTCGACCGCGTCGTGAAGAAGCAACCCCCACTCTCGGCGCGGGAGAAGAAAAAGATTTCATTATTTATTAAACAACCACCAAAAAACCGGGCAGAAAAGAACTGCTGCCTGCCGAAGCGCGCGCGAGTGCGAAGAGGGCAATTCCATCGCGCGAACCCCGCGGACGATACGCGAGCACGTAATCGTCGGTACGCCCAAAAGGGTGGAAAAGGGGTTCCGAAAAGAGGGAGCATCTCCGTAAGACGACCGCGAATCGTCGTCGTCGTCGTCGTCGTCGGCATCGTCATCAACGTCTTGGTGTTGCCCCGCGCGTCGGAATTCGGTTTGTCTTGGTCTCAAGCACACTATCGGCGCGCACGCAGGGCAAAAGGCCGGACATTTAATCAAAAATCAAGAAGCAATAAAGTTACAATCCCATGAGTTTAAATGTAATTTCTGCTTTGAAAACATACACCAAGCTTTAATCAAATTTTTGAAATATTAGGGTAATTATACCAATAATGGCGCACTTAGTCATCTTACTAATAATATGATGTAATTTATAAGTGTCTATAACAGAATATTTTACATGTTTATGCCAATTATGATCGAAACACCATTATTCTTCGGAAAAACATTTCTTTTCACCGTTTATCATGAAAAATACATGAAAAAAGCGTTAATTCCTATAATGGTGGTATGGTTCCTATAATGGTGGTATCGTGTTCCTACAGTGGTTTTGGTAGCTCTTGGAGAACTTGGAAAATACTGAATATATTTTGACTGTAATTTATTTTTGAAGCAGATTTCAAACAGAACGGCCAAATTTCTCATAGACCAATGCATTTTCTTAGTCATAGACCAATGTACTGGTCTTATAGACCAATGCTTTTTGCGGTGATTTATAGCCTTAAGAAACTCATAGCACTCCTGATAAATTCTTAAGGAATCCAGCTAATATAGCACAACCTGTTTGGTAAATATAAATCTTGGAGCTTTAGTATATTACGGAGTGGTGAGGTTTATCTTCTGATCACTCCGTAAAAGAGCAAAGAACGTTTCATACAAGAACAAATAACGCTATTGTATTTATTTCTTCGTATATCGAGGATTTTATTCCACTACCTCCACTATTGGTACTAGTACCACTATAGGAGGACTTAACACAACTTTTCAAGCTCGCCTCAACTTTCAAACTGAATTAAAATAGTTCAACTGGCAACGTGATACAAGAAAAGGATTATCATCTCATTTCTCCAACGGTTTGTACGATATCTGCCTGATGTGCAACATCAAGTAGCGTTTTGTAGTCAAAACAACATCTTCGCTTGCATCATCATCAGCATCATCATCGTCATCGGAAACGCGAGAATCGCGAGAAGTCGTGATCCGATGGATGCTGCTTAGCCGAGACACAACCCAGAGACGAATGGGATGTAAACGCAAAAGCCCTCAAATCGACGTTGTAAGGATGTCGGCGCAGGAACGATAAGAATTCCTCAAGTTTAAAATGTATTTTTTTTTATTCTAGGGAAACAAATTTACTTAAATCTGAATTCGTCCAATTCGGATAACAACAGACGTGACAGTTACCAAAATGAACAAGAAAACTTTTAATTGTTGAAGGAACTATTAGTTCACAAGATGTAAGGAAGAATAAATTCACACAATTTTAAATGACTCATGGTTTTGGCTGAGTCAGTAGCATTAAAGTATTATGATAAACACTTGCTTTTAAATCATCTTTTCTAGTCGTTTGTTAAACAAATTCGCTATTAAAAAATGTATCATTTTATTTCGATAAACATTCAAGCACGTGTAGCGTTTCTAACACATCAGAGAATAAATAATAATAAGGATTCTAGAAAGTATTGTTATGTCTATTTCTATGTAATTTGTTGATTTCAATATTAACACTCCAACCACTGAACTAACCTTTGTTAAAATATTTTTCAAAAAATGGATGTATTACAAACCCTGACTGAAATAATTATGCTTGTCTATTATCTGATTTCATTAATTAAAACACACATAGCTTTAACAAGTACTGAGCCACCCACTTATGACAATTGCTTTGAAATAGGTAAATTGAAGACTTATGACACAAAGCAATCGAACAAACAATAGGAAATTCACCAGCCTACGCACAACTGCAACCGGAACGATGCAACCGATCGGCACAACTATGCAACAGATTAACTATGCGAGCTGCAGGAGCAGCGGCTTTTCCCGAAACGCACCTCACAACGACTTCGCGCGAATAGAAAAACTAAATCGCGCGCGTGTCTGGCGCACCGTAAGCAGAATACCCTAGCAAAGTTTTCCATGTGTGTCCGGTTGCTTTTTTCTTCCCTTTTGGAAAATCCCCTTTTTAACGTGGTCGTTGTTGTCTTCTTGTGCCTGTGCTCCCGCGCGCTGCCGTGCCCGTTTGATTTCGCACAGGCCAGCGGCGGGAAAAACTATACTTCAAACTCCTCCGCTCCTTTCCCGGTGTTCGGCCGTCCGTATGTGGCGTATTTATGAATAGAAAATAGGCAAACGAGCGTAACCCCGTACCGGAGGGAGGAAAGGAGAAAGGGTGGGATTATGTAGGAGAAAGGGACGCACTGGGTGGAGTGAGCGTAAAAAAAAGGAAGCAAAAACCCGACGAGCCACAGCCAGAACAGTTGAAAATAGTTCAACACGAGAAGGTTACAAAAATCATACGCTCACGCCGGGGGAAAAAGATGCACCTCGTGTGGATGCAGTTCAGGCAAAAACCAGGCCCTTTGCGTCTTTCCCAAGTTGCCGGCGTTGCCCGTCGAGTTCTCCAAGGATCTGGTTGCGCAAAGCAGGGCGCGAAAACACAAATCTGCAGTTCAAAACCGCGAAACAAAATAAACGTTTCGAGCAACACGTACAGAGTAAACATGAAAAAATAGTGTTTGGCTAAGATGTACTCTGAGCAGCCGAAGGAGAATAGAAAGAAAACCTTGGCTGGTGAAATAAAATTCACCAATTTATAGGCCGATTGGAGAATGGATTCAAGATTGCTCAAAAACTGCATTCGCTAGTTCCAGCTCTGACGGCAACTTCCACCCCCTGCCGAGATCGATAGACGAATTTCCACAAATGAGTCAGCCAAATGTCTTCCAGGCTGGCTTTCGCTTCGATCGGGGCCATATTTATCGCCGGGCAGCTAGATAGTTCTCGCCACGCCAGATCACCGATAAATTAGCAGATTGTTTATTTGCGAATCATTTTTCGATCAACCGATGGTTTACAGCAAATCGCCACACGTACACCCGAATGGCAGCATTCCCGCGCAAACGAGGGGTGGGAAAATGGTGCGCAAATAATTTGTAATTTCTTTCCATCGGGGCCTTGTGGCGTTTGGCACGTTGCGTGTGAGAAGAAGTGTGGGGTTTTTTTAATTTTATTTTGTAGTTGGTCTGTTCTCCCTATGTCTATCGTGGCTTTGAGCAACGACGGGGTCCCGTTCGCACTCGCGGATGGCTTCCGTGTACTATTTTTAGGCATAGTTTTTAAACTGTTGCCGCACGTAAGAAAAGAATCCGCCAACCGGTGCCGGCACAATCTCGGGCCGAGACGTCGACTTGCTGTCATTTGATGCGCGGAGTTCTGTTCAGTCGGGGTTTGGCAAAATATAGGTCAGGCCAACGACTTTCCTACGGATGGAAGATGATCATTTGTCATCCGAGGCTTGCGATGGAATGGGTTTCAATACTTTTAGATGGTTTTGGTATAACATAATAAAGTTTGGAAAATTAGATTATCATGAAGGGAGGCAGATTGAAAATATAAGCTAAAATAAGTTAGATCATGTGAAACCAAAATAAAATCTTCAAGTAGTTTACAATTTTTTGTTGACTGTCAAACGTTTTTAGCACAATTTTTTAAAACGATCTTTTTTGATTAAATTTGTTTCTAAAATATATTAAACAGTCGGTTTTCGACGACTAATGAAAAACTAAGCTTGCCAAAGAATTAGTTTTTAATATTACTATAGTTTTTATGAAGCATTTTCATATTTTTATGGTGCTAAAATTTTTTATAACTAATGACAGCTGGCTATCAAAAATGATACCCATGGCAGTCAACGTGTTAAAATATATTTAAATCTTGCAATTTGCACTAAACTTATAGATTTATTGCTCAAACCATGTACTTAAAATTTACATGAGTGTTGCAAATAGAAATTTACAATTTTTACTGTTAACTTCTTATCCTTTCCAACTCACGCGATTTGCGGGGAAAACACGTGCTACAAACAAACTGCGCAATATCCGACGCCATATTCCAGCGAAAATAGTCGTTTTCGGTCACGCCGTGTGCGATTGGCGTCGGCTAGGAAAGGATAGCCGCTAGAACCGTTTTTCTCTCCAGCAAAAGGAAGGGTTCGCTCTAACAGCATCCCTAGCATCATCGTCGTCACCATCACCATCATCACCATCATCATCATCACAGTGTTGTTGCAATAAGGGAATACATTTCCATAGCGTCGGTTGTACGGTTTAGGCACGCAAAATTTAGCGCGTTCTGTTTTCCGCGCATTTTCCTTCACGACGCCACCGGTGGACCGGATGGTGGCGGGCGCAGCAGCAGCCGTCCCGGGAGCCGGCGACGCCGGGGACGCCGAAAAGACCGCGCGCGCGATATTATTAGAAAATTAGGTTTTTGTCCAAAAGAGGACAAAATAAAGAGCGCCAGAACGGGGCGCTCGGAACGGGGCGGGTTAAATATGGCATCCACCGAGGCCGAAAATCTTCTTGTCCAACCGAAGCCCGGGAATGCTGGACTGGCACAAGCAGACGACGCTTGGGAAAGGTCGTCAGTGCATCGCCACATCGGATGGAGGTCTTCGTGCGCGAATGGGGACCCACTCGTGGATGGTGCCTTATTTTTGGTACGCCAAAAGAGAAAAGCAAGTGACAAATGGTGAAGAAGAGCCGAGCGTGGCGGAAAATTGGAAAACCGTGTTGTGACTGTGTGCACCCGATGCGGGACCAACCAAGTTGAGGGCCGAGTTTTACCAGAAGGCAAAAGATGCCGCCCTAAACGCGACGACGAAGCAAAGGATTGTGAGGATATGGTAATGGAGAAGCAGGAAAAGTTGTTTCTCAAAGGAAACGCAGTGGCATGGAAGATCAAGGCGCGGTGAAAAGTGATGGAGTGTAATGAGAAAATGTTCCTGTGAAAACGACTGCTCGAAGAGCTTCACTGTGAGACAAGTTTGCTGTAAAATAAACTAGTCCGATACGTTGTGCTTACCATGGTTAGTGTTTTTTTGTTTTCGCTAAACGGTTTGGGTTTTTTTTATAACAATACGTTAACAACGAGTCGTTACAATGGAGTTACACTAATGCCATTGGCAGAGCAAAGGGATGTGAGGTGACAAAAGGTAGGCTTTTATCTTTTTTCAAGTGAATTTCTGTTGCTGTTGGGAAGGTGAAATTATGGAATTGATCATACAAACAACTAGCTCTAGTGAGTTGTACGATTTAATGCGCCGCCAAACACCGAAGAGTCTCACTGTCTCACAGACACGCGCACACAAACACACACAGTTGCTGCTCCGTGCGTCCTTGGACCGGAAGTGCTGGCAGCCGTTTCACGCACACAGAACGCCTTTGCCAAAATGGTTAGCACACACTAACGGGCTGCTGCGAAATCGTAAGAGCTCGAGGCAAAGGATCGAAAGGAACCACCACGAACGCCTTCCAGACGTCCACTGGTTCGGGTGGACCGTGGAGACATCGACACAAGGCCATCCGATGCGCTTCACCTCTTCATATGTGAGATCTGGCCGTAGGTGGGTGAGTGGGTGGGGCGGGCGTATGGATTCCACCCTTCGATCACCCAAGAAAGGAGCCCGCAGGATTCAGCGGGCGTGAATCTGTGGGTGGGTTGCGTCTTGACCTCCCCCAAAGTCGAGGGTGGTGAGTTTCTTACGACGATAGATGGTCCCCTCCTCCCAACGATCCAATTGGGTTTGGGTCGTGTTGGCAACGTTGCCAAATGAAGGATTTATCTACCATCGGAAAGAGAAAGTGAACGCAGGGTTAAGAAGGATTGCAACGAAACGAGTGAGAAAGAGAGTCAACATTAAAGTTCCAGCTCGAAAACTCGGTGGACGTGAAGGAACCGGTTGGGGCTTGGTGATGGGTGGGGATAGGTAGGGAAATTGTAATACACGCATCCGTTTTCCCAGCATTAAAGCATCGCCTTCGATTACGCATGCATCCTGGACGGTTCTATTCACCACGAAATGCATCATGCACTTTCACGCGAGGTGAAAATCTCTGCGTGCATACGCGCATTGACAATGTATACGCTCAATAGAAACGGTAGGAAATATAAAAAATGTAACTGTACACATCTAACACATGCGGGTGCTTCTAGAAATGCAATTTCTGCATCCAAATATCGATTTTCCAACCCATCGTTTGATGTAGAAGTTATTGTACCACCTCACAAAAAACATACCCAAACACATACACAGGCAAACATCTCGAGGAAATACGAAAGCATTAGCCGGAAAACGAAGGGTAAAATGAAATGCAAATGCCCTCGCAGATGAAAAGATTATTCTTTTACATACATTTCTGCCCGTTGTTTAATAGAAAAGTTTTTCCCTATCTCGCAAGCTCGCGGGGTTGTTTCGTTTCGTTGCCTGATGAATTGTTGTTTCTTTATGATAGAAGGCATATGAAAATGGATAAACGTTCAGGTAAAATTTCATTTTTGTTCTCTAGTTTAACAAAATATGTGATGGAGTCGTAAAACAAGTTTTTGGTGCTTGAAACGTCTTTTATGTAATGAACATTTTTATAAAACAGAATTTTACTAATTTCAATGAAAGGTAAAAGAAAACATAGCTTGATCTTTTCATAATTTCAATTCTTGTACGATACACATAACACACGCGAAGGTACATTGTATCGATCGATTACGACAACACGACAATTGCAACAGCATGTAACAATTCGTTAGCTAATAAATGACTAACCTCCAAATCTAATAAGCACCCAACACCCGTCTCGACGGTATTATTTTTCGCAAATGCAACACAATTACAATTCTTCAGGTCTATTGGGTTAGATTTTGGCATTATCGGATAAATCCAAGCATCGATTGCATTCGCAAAGTCTGCACATAAAATAAAGGCTTAAACTCTTTCCTACGTTTCATACAATTC
The DNA here is from genome assembly GCA_000441895.2 of Anopheles sinensis. Classification (NCBI taxonomy): domain Eukaryota; kingdom Metazoa; phylum Arthropoda; class Insecta; order Diptera; family Culicidae; genus Anopheles; species Anopheles sinensis. The sequence goes on from KE525349.1 coordinate 2,019,449, forward strand.
GCTTTCAGCCTGTGGTGCTATTTTTGCATTTTCAACCTTGACATTTGAGCCTCTGGAATTGCAAGAACCAAGTACAGTGTTGAAGTATTTTTATTCACAACAAACGGAATTTAACCCATCGTAAACGAACTAACAGCGTGCAGCAGTAGCACGAAACCATAAAAGTTCAATCGCTAAGCTGTCAATGATTTGACAAACTGTAGCCTAATCCAGGGTGCTTCACTGTTGGGCTTTTATAACCTATTCAAAAAATGCTCGTGAACAAAAATATAGACAAATATTTTACCTTTGCAAACCAGATTCCTGCATGATTTCCAAACATTAGGCCTTCTTCAGGATAATTTTGCTTCCATCTTGAAATGTTGCTCGCCTGTGACGCAAATGCCTCAACTGACGGGCTCCACTCAAACGTGACCCACAGGCAACGTCCTTGCGTGTGACGTCACACGGGGCGTGAAAACCCGGCCGTGGAAAATAGTTCCACGCGTGTTCGAACGATGTTTACGCGACAGCATCGAAATAAGATTACGCCGTACAGAAAGATGGCTAACAAAAGGTTGCGACTTGGTGGTTAACGCACATTCGTTTGTGCCCGCCTCACTATGGGAGCGTCCGGTGGCCAATTCGACACCAGAGAAAATGGTACTATTAAGAAATTTTTTTTATTTTTAAATATAAACCATTCACATATTGGGAGATTTGATTTTGAAATTAACTATTTGTGTTATAATTTTTTTTATACAAACTTATGCTTTCGTATGTATCGTAAAATTCAAAGTAAAAAAAACACGAAAATAATAAATATCGTAATTAATGTACCACCGTGAATAATAATAATTGTTTTCTTAATGCCATACAATTCCATACAATATTGTTTAGAGTTTTATTATGTGATAGGAACTGCAGATAATTCTTCGCTAATGTATTATAGAAAAAAATCTTCAAACAAGCATTCGTCAAACAAGTTTATCGAAATGTAATTTTGCCTTCCGTAAAACTCATTGTACATATGCGTTTGCTATTGCGCTATTGCGTATCGTCCTCGCAAATGCATGCGACAAATAAAAGAATTGGTAAAAAAACCCAATGTTGGCACCTGCTCCCGTCACATACATAAACACACCGAGAATACGGCAGTAGGGCCGCTTGCTAATTCAGTTAATGGCTGGATGGCTCGACCCGTGTCCGCCTGTCCGATCGATGGACCGTTGCGGCATCCAGGGAAACCTTTTCGGTGGCCGGGAAAAGTATAAAACGGCCCCCGGAACGGCAGAACGGTCGCACTTCTGGTTGTTCTTTCAAACCAATCACCCAAGCACCGGTTTTTATCAGTGGTAGAAAGTTAGTGTCTGTAAATTATTATAGTGCACACGAAACCTAAGAAGACAAACAACCACGACGACACCTCGAAAAATTTCAGGTGTAAATTAACGAAACGTACTGAAAGGTACAAAGAATAAAACGTAACCAGTGTTTCCCAAAGTGTTCTAAGCACCCACATCTCGGCACCGAGTGATAAGACACCGTTTTCTGGAAAAAAGTTATCAACCGAAGAGTTATCAGTGATGGTGGCTTCGGTGAAAGTATTCAAGAAATCCGCCCCGAATGGCAAGCTGACCGTGTACCTTGGCAAGCGTGACTTCATCGACCACACGGACTACTGCGACCCGATCGATGGCGTCATCGTGCTGGAGGAGGAGTACCTGCGAGGCCGTAAGGTCTTCGGGCAGGTTGGTTGAGCACACGAGAGTCCTTTGGGGAGCGATAAAATCGGGATCGAAAATTGTGAAAATTTGGCAAAATTGTGATTGAGTTCCAAAACATCGACAAAAAGAAATATTGGTCTTGATGAATTTGGAAGTGAAAGTTCTTCAAGATAACAAGCTTTGAAAAAGATTAATTTTCTTTTCATATCGTATTTGCTTCATTACCGAACCGATAAGCTCTCACTGGGGACTAATTGAATTAGCGCTGCCCGTGACTCACATTTTCCTTCCTCTATTTTTCGGTCAATTTTCCACCCCACCCCAGCTCATCACCACCTACCGCTATGGGCGCGAGGAGGATGAGGTGATGGGCGTGAAGTTCTCCAAGGAGATGGTCCTGACGAAGGATCAGATCTACCCGATGGAGAACGCCAACATGGAGATGACGCCGATGCAGGAGCGGCTGGTGAAGAAGCTGGGCGCCAACGCGTTCCCGTTCACCTTCCACTTCCCGAACATGGCGCCGAGCTCGGTGACGCTGCAGGCGGGTGAGGATGACCACGGCAAGCCGCTCGGTGTGGAGTACGCGATCAAGGCGTTCGTCGGTGAGGACGAGAACGACAAGGCGCACAAGCGCAGCGCCGTCACGCTCACCATCAAGAAGCTGCAGTACGCGCCGGCCTCCCGAGGCCGCCGGTTGCCCTCGTCGCTGGTCAGCAAGGGTTTCACCTTCTCGCAGGGCAAGATCAACCTGGAGGTAACGCTCGACCGGGAGATCTACTACCATGGCGAGAAGATCGCGGCCAACATCGTCGTGACGAACAACTCGCGGAAGACCGTCAAGAGCATCAAGTGTTTCGTGGTGCAGCATTGCGAGGTACGTAGGCGAAGGGCAGAAACCACGCGTGTCCGATTAGAAATAGTTTGGAGTATGACAATTAAAGAAGTCTCAATCTCAAACGATCGAAGCCCTAAAAGTCTTTCAAACTTAGGAGTCTTCCATAAATATGTATTATGAAACATACATCGTGAAGAACTAATGACCATCTCTCTTTGTCAACGACATTTCCAGGTAACGATGGTAAACGCTCAGTTCAGCAAGCACATCGCCTCGCTGGAGACGCGTGAAGGCTGCCCGATTACGCCCGGAGCTAGCTTCACCAAGTCGTTCTTCTTGGTGCCGCTGGCCTCCAGCAACAAGGACCGCCGGGGTATCGCCCTCGACGGTCACCTGAAGGATGACGACGTGAACCTGGCCTCGTCGACCATTATCGGCGACGGCAAGTGCCCATCGGACGCGATGGGTATCGTCATCTCCTACTCGCTGCGGGTCAAGCTGAACTGCGGCACGCTCGGTGGCGAACTGCAGACGGACGTTCCGTTCAAGCTGATGAACCCGGCACCCGGTAAGGCGCTGACACTAATGGGGACATCGAGATTGGGTCTAGCTGACTTTGGGTCTTGGTTTGTTTTTTAGGAACCGTCGAACGGGAGCGAGTGAACGCGCTGAAGAAGATGAAGTCGATAGAGCGTCATCGTTACGAGAACTCGCACTATGCCGATGACGATGATAACATCGTGTTCGAGGACTTTGCACGTCTGCGAATGAACGAACCGGAGTAAGGGAGTTGCCCACCTCATCCTGAGGGACCCGCTCCAAAACACCACCGTTCCATCTTACCGACAGTCCACGCTCACCCACCTGCTGTACCCTCCTGAGGCTGAGCTTCTTCCGATAAAGAAACAAAAAGGTCCCATTGGGACTATGAAGCATTCCTATGAGAAATGAGGCTAGAGTAGTCTCGCTAGAGCAACTCCGGCATTCCAACCCCTGGGGGGATTTATTGGGGATCTACCCAGCCCCAGTGTATACATACTAGCACCCTGCGCCACGTAACAGTGTCCATGTGATAAAACCATGATGATACCAAGTCTAGTCGAAAACAAGGTGTACAAGACACCGTAACGAAAGCAACCTAAAGAATGAAAGAACAACGTTTTACAGTGCATAACCTTACCCCATAGCGACATTATCGAAAGAAGGAAGGAGAGAAAAAAAACGACAAAAAAAACTACTATTAGAGGAAATAAAAATTTGGTTCATCGATTAATTACCCTCCCGCATCGCGATACCGGGGGCAAGGTCGGGGACTTACCGCCAAAAACAAAAAAGTAACAAACGGAAGTCCATCACGACCCGGTACCGGATGCAACGTCGAGTGGCCAAATTAATCGATCAACCAAAAGGCAACGAAAAAAGTAAAAAAAAGAACTAAGTCAACCAAAACATCCAGAAGTGAACGAAATCGAAACAAACATCTAGTGCAGCTCGATTGGCAGCAATCGTTCGCGGTCTGATTCCGGGACCGGGAGCGACTGCATCCAATCGCCCGGCGACAGCAGCTTTAGTGTGTAAGAAGACGATCAATAATTTTCTACGCTTTAGTGACGTACAAAAGGACAAAACGAAGAAAAAAAAACGAACACACGTCAAGAGAGAAGAAAATCTAAACCAAAATGTTTAGGATTAGAAGAAACGACTTAAAACACTGCTTGAGTACGCAACGAAAGTAGACAACGAATGGAGGGAGAGAGAGAGAGAGGATAGTTATCGTAGAGTTTAAGGGACCCTTGCTAGGGACAGACGGTGGCGGCAGAGTGGATCATCCTTGGACAGGCTCCATTACTAAGGTGACACTCTACGGTGCTGGTCCCCCGTCTTCCTTCGGGCGCTCCTCACTGCGTGTCAATTATTGTTTGAAGTTTCGCCACACACACACACACCCGATTGGTTGGGCTTACTTTTAAACGCGTTACATTGGTTTGAAGTTGTATTATCAATCTAATTTAATCATTCCAGTTGTAGCGTGCGAATCCGATTCGTCTTAAAAAATACGCGTATTAACAAAAAAAAGAGATAAGAAATCATATTTTAAATACAATTAAATTTAAACAAACCACTTATTGATGCAGTGCAATGCATTCACTTTAGTACTGTTGTTGATGGGCCTTTTTTTTAAAAACGACAAATAATGCAGTATAATCATTACCTACCATAGTTGTATCATTAGGCAATGTAATTTTAGATTGGATATAAACTGCAAACCAAAGCAAACAAAAAAAGCAACACGCTAAAATCAAATTTGTTTCCATTTCCGTACCGTTTCTGTTTTCGTTCCACTGTGTCCAAATCGATTTGGTGAAAGAAATCGTTCCCAGTGGTGGAATCCACCCTTGTAAACAGTATACGAATGCACCGGTATTTGCTCAATCTGTACAATATCTCAATCCAATCCGTTTGTGATTTGAATAAGACAACCCCAAATGATTGCTGTCATACAAAGATTGTACAAACATGTCATTGAAAAAACTTCACCAGAAAATTTTAAGGCACCATGTGATACTCGTAAAGATATACCAACTGTTGTTTTAACCACCGTTTCACCTGTACAGTGCATAGTTTCAAATCTATAATTCCATCCAGCAAAGTAAAGAAAACTTTCATCAAACAAACGAATCCATACATAGATAAAATAAAACAAAATCAATAAATATAAAGGAGGCATAAGTGAAAAGAATATTATGTAACATTTAGATATTTCACTTAAACACTAGTGATAAGCAAGAAATTGAAACCAATGGTTGTATAAAACGAAAATCAAAGGAAACAGACTTATTTTTATCGTGTTATTTGAAAAAGTAAAACAGAAGAAAAATAATGAAAGTATAAATAATATTCATAAACATGAAATCATAGAAGAAAACTAAGAAACTGAATTGAAATGAAACAAAAAAATAATAAGCTCAAAAGAATAATCACACAAACATTGTTGAGGGCCAACGTTTTTCACGTGCGTCACGTGCTGTTGTGATACAGAATCTCCCATGAACGACCTGTTGCCTCAGAACATAACAAAGTCGAACGAGCGGAAACGATGGAAAACTAGTTTCCAACATACGATCGATGGCATTTGCCATGAGTTTTTGTTGAATAAGTCTTCTTACCTTCAACGGCACGTTGCTGTTCAGTTCTCCCGAAGAAAAGGGGTCGAAAGAAGACAGGGCTTGGGGTAGTAGATCCTGACCTCGACCTCACCCGTCCGGTGATTGATTCCGATGGGCTCAGAACGCGCGGCTCCAGGGCAAAACTGACCACTTTCACTTCACACACTTTTAAAATCCTTGCACCGCAGAAGAGGTCTCCTGCCGACCTGCACCAACACACCGTTAAACACGAATGTGTCGGTGAACACGAAGCTTAACGTGGACGATGGCCAGCTGGTGGCGAGGCCGGTTTCGGGAATGTCCGCATTCACCGGCAACGCGGCACATTCGGCACTCGGGAGCACTGCTTCCGGAAGCTTCCGGACCGGATAGAGACGCGCTCAATCACGTCACACCAAATCACCACGTGTTGAGCCGGAATCGGTGACCACCAGCGCGCTCGAATACTCGTTCCTAGTTCTTGCGGCTTTTGCGAGGGTTTGCTTGCTGACTTGAGTAAATCTCGTACGAGACTGGCTCGGTGGAATGTTGCTCGGTCGGGCCGAGCGTACGACGATCCCGGGAAGCCGGGTACACTCGGGGTGGGGTGTAGCACCGACGGGGTGATTTAAATTTTTCCCAACCTCCCGAAACTTTCACCCAAAAACACACCTCGTCCTGTTTAAAATCCCCGACCCGAAGACACGCACGCACTTTGTCTCGCTGGGCGCGGAAAAGAGACGCGCATCGTAAGGCGACTGTCTTCTCCGAGGTGCAGCATCTTCGCAAGGACCCAAACGTAACCAACGCCCATAACGGTGGCGCGGGAAAATCCTTTTAAAATTTAAAAGTCTCACTATCGCCCTTCGGCAAAGGTGAAGCTCGGTGGTGGCGCCTTATGTACATGGCGCGAGACCCTTCGACGGGTTGGGTTTTTCCTTAAGGTGCGGGATGGGATAAGGGCACATACACACGCACACGCACGAAGAACGAAACAAAGGAGGCAAGACGTAAGAACTCGGGGAAAAACCACCGAAGCGCGAACGCGAAGGAAAAAGAAACAGAGCACGCGCTCGAGCGTTACTCCGGCAACTGTGCGTGTCCTTGCTTGGGAAAAACAGTAAGGGGAAACGCGAGCGACCGCTTCTTCTATCCTTTCCGATCCTGCTTCCTGGGACGAAGGAGGCGAAGAACATGTTGTACTAAAAAAAACAGGCCAAGAAACCAAAGCAACCAACAATAATAACATCCCTTTCGGTTGGCACGAAGAAAAGCACGAACGTCGTCTTCGGGTAGCGCCGTCTTCGGGAAACGCGCAAGGATCCTTCGGACCCGTCGGGCAACCCCTACCCCTTCCCGCAGCAAGGAAGCCTTCCCCCTCGGGCGAGTCCTTGCGCGTGTGCTAAAATCTTTCTAGCTCCGCCTTTTCTTTACGCCATCTCGACGGCACCGCGCGACGGTAGAGGGAACCGGGAAAAGCTCAACCCGCAAGGATGCTGCGCGAAGAGCGCATTTTTCTTCCCGTCGTCGAGCGCATTTTTCGGCATCTTCGCGCTTCGCATTTCTTTTTCCCCCTTTTTTCCTCCACTAGGCGAGCAAAACCAACTCGAACCAACTCTTTCGGGCCGGTGGTTTTTCCGTATCGTGCCGTCCTTTTCCTGCTCAGCCCCGCCAAGACGTTGTAATGAGGCGCGAATTTTTCTTCCCCCTGCACACCGGAGGCCGCGTGTGTTTTACGTGCGTGTATGGGTGCGGTGGCACATCCAATCGGAACATTTTATTTTACCGACGCGGCTGCTCGAGGACACGGCGAAGGAACGGGTGAGCGCGAGGAGGGAATAAAAATCACCGAAGAAAAAGGAGGTCCTGTCGCGAGCAGAGAACGGTTAAGAAAATGAAGGCAAGATAATGCTTCCGATGTACCTGACGTTACTTTATTTCTTACGGTATATATTAAAAGTTATTTTATGCTCCTTTTTAAATTTACTTTGACACGAACGGAGCGTAAATTAAGATTATGAATAGTATTTTTGGTTTACAAACTAATGGTTTTCTTTTACAAATTCTCCAAAAATAATTATTTTCCGAGCAACGCTTACTGCGATCAAGCGTCTTTGGAACTTCGGCTCATGCGTTAAGAGTGTAGTTGTGCTCGCAGCAGGATATACTTTCTTGCGCGCACTTTTCCAGACTTTCTCCCGGTACATAACACCACACAAGCACCCCCACCGTGAGCGGGTGGTTAAGATTTTCCCTTCTCGCGGAAAAAGGGAGTCGGTCGGAATTTTTCGGGTACAATTTTTCGCCTCGCTCGCCGGCAAACTATCGCCGTTTCGTTCCGTCGCCCGGTTCGGAGCTTCTTCAGACGAAGCATGCTGAAGGAGCATCTTCGCCTTTTTTCTTGTGCTTATTTCCAGCCCAAAAAGGAGTCGGTGCCTTTTTAAACGCACGAGCGCGCGGGAAAAGTTCATGTACCAACCACCACAAGGTTTGGCAAAAATATACAACACACTACAACGGTAGGTTGGCCGTAGTGCCGTTTTTTGGGAGCGCGAACACGGCCGGGCTCGTGTGTTTGTGTGCCTGTAAGGATTCCGCCGTGCGACGTTCGGTGCGGGAAAGGCCAAGACGGCCGACGATTTTCCAACGGACAACAGCCTGGCCGGCCAGAAGCGGCCCGTTTCGTTTGGCAGGTTTTATTTATGCAAAGATTTCAACCGTTAACGGACGTGTGCGACGCCGTGTTGCCGCCTTTTGCTGCGGAAGAATTCTAGAAGGTGAGAATAAACTGGATTTTTAAGGTTTTTAGTGTGTGTGTAAACAAGTGTTTGTTGTACTCGACTTACCTGGTCAATTCTAAAGCGCGCATTTTTCTTCATCAATGGAAGGGGTCGCCTGTTTAACGGTCACTTTAGTGCTTTTTATTTTATGGCTTCCTTTTAATAATGTTATTATTTAGATTACACCTTTTCCATTCGTTTACCATTTCGCCACAGGAACCTTTTTAAAGGTAAAAAATGGGCTGCTCGGAGTGGAAAACGGTTAGATACAAAGTCCGGTCCGTCCCGACTCGGAACGAAAAGTAAGTTTACATAATTCCTTGAATTAATCGTCAACGTTTTCAACACGTCCTCAAACCGTTGGCCATCAAAGACCAAAGCAGAGGCGAACCCTTGGCGCACCTTCCCATTTTCACGACCCCTTTTTTCTCAGCAGTAACCGCGTGGACTGGTTCCGGCCGGACGGCGATAACCGGCCACCGGCAGCCGAACAGCTGCTGCAGCGATTCGGTCAGCTGAAGCTGGACCAAACCGGAAGCCACGAAGGACGCGAACGTCCGAACGGTTGGCTTGCGACGCTGCTTCAGTCGGTCATCCTTTAGTCGCCTACCGATGACCATTCGGTAAGGACACGCGGCACTCACGAGGACGCATTCTCGAGGCTCTATCTGGGTGTGTACGTGTGTTTGACTTTCGCTCGGTGTCGGTGGTTTTGCTATTCGGATGGTCGAAGTACTCGAAACGGGTCTCGAGGGCTTCACACGTGGAAGTGAATATCCTGCATTAAGGACACTTTGTGGTCCTTTTATCCGTTTGGATTACATTAAGCTCCATTAAATGAGCATTAACTGTCGTCGTTCATCTTCACTGTAAGTTTAATAAGTGGTGTGACATAATGGCAACAGGGGGGATCTGTAAACCAAATCATTGTAGCAGCACGTTAAACTATATCAATTATAACACAAATAACCAATCGCTAGTCGTAACCGTGCAATCCTAGGCTTAACATTATCAACCAAACAGAAATAATAGTAAACATTGACAGTGAATTGAAAGCAAAAATGGTCACCACCGTCCGGAAGACGGTCAACGTGCAGCAGGCAAAGGCAGAAAGTTGTTTCGTTAAAGTTGCCCATCTCTTTTAGTTACGTCATTGAAAATTCTCCGAACGTGCCACGTGGGGCCGGGAGCCAGCGCTCATCAGCACGTGCTTCCGAAAGCCGTTGCTCGATGGCCTCGGGCGGCCTGCTCCACCGTGGCACTGCGAGGGAATAGAAGCAGCGGCCAAATGTTCCTTCTAGAATGCGTAACATGCGTACTTAAACAAAACCGAATAGTAATCGTAAGGCACATTTTCAAGTTAGCAAACAGTTTCAAGCAAATAAGTAATGACTTATTTTGACTAACGTGTGAGAAAACGTACCCGTAAGTCACGAGAAAAAGGCACTGGATATTATCTATAAGCGATCGTACGATCGTAATGTAACACGTACACTGTACTCACTATAATAATCCATCTCTATCTGCGTGTGTTTGTGTCTTCAGTTGTACTTAGAATGATGTAAACCAACAAAGTGGAATATCTATAAACAAAAACAAAACGTTGCACGAATATGAATCAGTGAACCACTTTCTTATAAATCACTATATATATGTAAGACATTGGAAAATTCTTAGAAATATGTCCAAGTTTTCGAGTTAATGTCACATATTGACCTGCCATAAGATAAATCAAATGAACATGTACTTTAATATTGATAATTGTATAAATATTTGAAAAATAATAAATATTGATCACACATCGAGTCCCAAGAAAACAAAACATGCACTATGTATTTTGATTGCTGCTAATTAATTGATTGAATTTTGATGTCATTTGTGAAAAAGATAAATTTTTGTAAGTAGAAAGTTTTTTGACCATATCGGTATAATATTTAATATTTTGTATTTCGTAAGTAAATCTTTATTTTTGTATTCGTTAACAACACATTCAATTTATTTAAAATGCTAAATTTTCTAAATTTCATTTTTATAAAATAATGTAAAAAACTTGTAGACTTAAGACCTCATTTTAATTATCATTCATGGAGAATCATTTACGAAACTTGACTTTTATGATAACTTCTTTATTTTTAAATTAGTCACCAACTGTTAACAATTTTACAGTAAGAACAACAACAACCGACTTCTAGATGGTTCTCATCGTAAATCAGTGTTAAAACAACCCTTGCACAATTACAACCCGAAAGCAAATAATCTTCTCTCCCATGCATTCTACACGAATCACTTCATACGCTCGACTCATTAAACTCAGACGGCTCAGACCGTTTCGCCAACCGGCCAAACTGCATGACCATCGGTAGGATTCAGGAATTCCATCACGTATCCTTCGCCCTTGCCTCAAGGGAACGGCACGGAAGTGACATCAGCGCGGGCCTGCACTCGCCACGTTAATCCTTCGAAAAATCACGCTCTCGCAGAGGGGTTGTCTTTGGGAAAAGATTCAATTGCTGCCGGTATGCAAAGCGAAAGGACACTCGCACCCTTTCGTATGTGTGTTGAGATGCTACCGTCCTGTCCTGGCTCGCTGTCCGTACCTGTTGAGGCGCAAGGGGTTCCTCCTTGCAACCGAGCCGGCGCCTCATTCTGGTCATCTGCAGGAAAGGGTTGTCCTGCGTAGGGAAAATCGTCCTTCAGCGCAAACTAAAAAAAAAACAACGTAACAAGACCGACCGAGGACCGGTCAAACCGGTTTCAATCAGAGACCAATATGCGTTGGATTGTTGGCCGGTGGCCCGCATTTGTCCGTGTAGTCCCGGGCTTCGGATGACCCGTATCGGAATGCCCTCGAGCTGGAAAGCATTTGGGCGAAGTCATGAGGGTCTTATCTTAATATATCATCTTGCTCGTCCACCGAAAGGATTTTTCCTTCCACACCAAGCCAGTGACCCGGTGGAAGTGATGAGAACGGTTTTCCACCGGAATCGGTGGGAAATAAAACTGGTTTTGGACATCGACCGGACCGGGTGTCAAGTTGATCGTTAGGACATTTTTACGGAAAGAATGTAACGGGGTTCCTTGAGTTTATAATTATTATCACAGTGTTAGACTTGCTGTTTAAGATTATGAATGTTTTTTGAGAATTTTAGATTCCTTTTACTTATTATAGATTTTTAGGAAACAAAACATATTGATTATATTTGATTTGTTTAAAATAATGTATGATTTTGAAACTCATTCAAAGTTATTGTCAGATACACATACTATAAGATTTATAGAAAATTCGCATCGAACGGGATAAAACATAAAAAGTTAAAATAAAACACGGAAACAATAAGAAAAGATTTATAAGAAATTGTTGCAAAACTTATACCACCGATAAAAATGCCTTCCTTGTTTCAGTAAATTCTAAAAACTGACTGAAAATTTGCACCAAAAATAAAAAGAGAAAAAAACGAAAGAAAATGCTGCACGATAATCAAATCAAAACAAATGTTTACTCCCGGCGTCTCCTTTGCCTGTTGATCTGCATATCTTCCCATCGGTCCCTCCGGTCGGCCCTAATCCTTTCTTCCATTCAAGACGTCACAGACTCCGGCCGTACGTAAATTTTCGAATCCCAGCCCGAAGCGAGCGCCTAGGCGTCCCATTTTGCGTAAGTTCGTTGATGACCTTTCCCGTTTCCAGGTTAACCCCTTTCCGCATTCGGTCCGGTCGAAATGGTCCGGACCGAAACTATCCCGAGGCACAGTGGACGGGAAGGGGAGGGGAAGGGTGGAAGGGGACGGCGTTGTCCAAACCGGTCCTCTGGGTGACGCGGGAAAATGCGACCAAAAAAATCGGCTGGGGTGGAAAACTGGACTGGCTACTTTTGTTCGGACGCTCTGGGAGATATGCGGGATTGAAACTGTCTGTCTGCTACGTTTCGGGACGGTTTCTTTATTTTTTCTCACCTCGGGAATCCTTCCGTCGAATATTAGGTGTCCCTTTTCCGACGTCCGAGTGCGTGATCGGATCGTGGGAAACGGAAACGCTCGGCCGTTTCACGGAAACGGGTTATTTGTTGGGTTTTCATTTGCATACGTGAGGCTGTGGCGTCCAGCAATTCCGGGGTGAATGGATTTTATTGCCCAGCCCAGCTGCCCCGATCTCAGCTCATCCCGGTGCAATCGAGAAGCAATTCGGTTCCGCTTTACCAGCGAACGCTAACTTGACCTTCGCTAATTAGTGTTGAACTGTTGCTCGATGTGGAACGTTGGTCTTCGCTTTTAATTTTCGTCAGTTGTGGAATTTTTGTAGACCGAATTTGGTTTGCAAAACCGTTAGAATTGAAGAGTGAGTTTCTGCTTTGCCTCGAAATGAATTAAATGAGCGAAAAGAAATTTATAAATATTATAAAAGTTGTAGATTGAAAGAGAGAAAACTTAGAAAATCAGATTGTGTCTTAAAAATGAAAAAGTAAGTATCGTTTTACGGTAAGAAATATAAAAAAATCAGGTTCAAAGTAAAATTAAACAAAAATGATGGCAAAATAAAAGAAGTAGCGAAAAGCAGATGTTGAACTCTTTCGTAGTAAATTTGTTCCCTAGGTAAATAAAAAAGTATTTATTAAGTAAGTAAACTTAACGTTTCTTCATTAATCATCAACCAAAATTATAGCCTGCATTTGAATCATTTGTCTTGGTTTTTCGCTTTCGATTATCGAAAATGATGTATGTTTTATTTCATTCATCGGGCGTACTTTTTCCCAACAAAGTGCCGCACGCCCCACTTGAAGTTGGCGTTTTTGTCCGTCTTTATGTAAGTGTGAACTGGTCCGCTCGTGCCCCGGACCGATGCCAGCTTCCGAGGCGCTTCTTCCCGCTGGCGACTCCTCCGCCCGGGTGCGCTCAGCTCCCCCCGGTGCTCCTTACGCTGTCGATCGGAAGATGCCGCTCTGGGTGCAATTAAGGCGGTATCATCTTCATCATCGTTACTTCGATCGCCGATGAACCCGCCCGCCAGGTGGACCCGTGTCCGTCCGGAGCTATCCATCTCTCTGGGGCGCTTCGGTGGTACCAATGGAGAAGGGGCTGGCATGGTGATGGTGAAAGATTTATTAACCCCCCACAGTCGGACAGTGTTTAGCAGGAAGTTGAACGGTGCTTTGATGCTTACCCTTCCCGAACGCAACCGTGGACGCCGTGGAACGATTCGAGCCAACCGTTAGCTGCACCAGACACACCACTGACAACACGAGCAAACATCGCACATTCATGTTGCTGCTGGAGTTGCAAAGCACGTAATTTCAACGACTCCACCCGGGTTGACAATCAATCACAATCAGAAGCCACGCACCGGAGTGATCGATATATTTATAGACCTTTACGAGCAAACCGTGGACATTTTCGCGTGACGTTACTTCCTACCTTTTTTATTTTTTGTTTTCCTTCTTTTACATTGTACTTTTTTTTACCGAATGTTTCATTCTCTTATTTTATCTTATTTTTTAACACCCCTTGTTTAGTTCACTTTTACATTGGCTTCGGTTTTCCACGCCATTATCAGCGCATGGTTTTCTTCTATGGCCGTTGTTTCACAACCAACTCTCCTTCCCCAGTCGAGTCGAGCTTTGATTTCCATCGTACCGGAAACTCAGCCAATCGTAAAATCGTAACCAAAAATAGAGGAAATCACAGAGATTTCGATCAAGAAGATGAATTTAAAAAAAATTAATGGAAAAGATAGAGCGCCGAACGAAAGCAGGGAAAATTGGGTGTACGACGGAAAACAACGAAAATTGTTGGCATTATTTTTTTTATTCCTCCCTCTTCACGCAGGGTAAAGTCGGGGAACCAATCCGAAATGGTAAATTTTGTTTGCTTTCTTTCCTTTTTCGGCACAAAACACAAAACCCCTGCCTGCGGTGGCCATTTTCGCGGGAAACAGGGTAGTGGTTTCGCTAATGATGAACTGTCCATAACGAACCGGAAAATATTTCCGCATGCATGGTGCTCTAACAAATTGATCGTTCCGCGCGATCGTTCGGTTGGTGGACGATGAGATGACGGTGATACGGAGTTGAATAGAAAAATAATACCTACTTTCTGAATTTATTGAACTTATAGAAAAAAACTTACTGTTTAGTTGATTCCACAGAAAATTTAAACACTATTTTTTAACCATTATGGTGTTCATGAGATTTTATAAAAAGTCAACTTACTTACCAATTACTCGTAAACTTGCTTTAAATTTACTTCGTACTGATTATAAAACAGTGATTTATTTATGCAACCGAAACCAGTTCGAAGGTGTTATCCGTCACATTAACCGCATGAAGTTAACCGACTTCGGTGGTTCACACGCCGTAAGACCGCCAGATTTGTTCCACTTTTCTGCTTCACTTCACCGGGGGAGACAGAGTCTTTGCCCCGGGAGGTCTCCAGCAGTTCCCAGCTTGCTAGTCACGTTTAGTTTCGTTGAATAAATCTAGCTCATATAAAACTCATTTCCATATTCTCCATCCCGGCCAGTATGGGTTGATATTTTGCATCAGGAACAGTGCAACAGTGCGGGGTTTTCCCAATCTTCCAGTGGACACATACACACCTTGGTTTGCAAATTCAGTGCAGAAAGTGCATCGGAAAGTGGGTTTTGTGCTTTTGCGAAGGGCGATGGCTGTGCCTTCGAATCGCATCCCTTGTGCCGTGCTGTTGTGCGCGTTGGCCGAGCTGGCGTGCCTTGGAGCCGTCACCGGAAGCTACCTGCGTGACGTGGAGCTGATCGCACCGTCACCGCAGGTCGACTTCAACACCGTCTACTACTACCCGAGCTACGTCAAGGGCGAGGACCCGGTCGAAGAGTTCAACCGAAGGCGTCTGCACGTGGACACCGCGATGTTCATGGACGATGACGTAAGGCCCGCGAAACGAAAGCGCAAGACGTTCCCGACCGCCATCGCCAGGCGCAATCCGAAACTGCGTGCTCAGGCGCCGAACCGCGTTGGTGTCGAACCCTCCGACCACGAGCGCAATTATTTGAAAATTCGCCAATCGTCCGGCGTGCCACGGTACATCCGGGACGATGTGGAAATCTTTGACATCAAGCAACACGCAGGCAAGAAAATCACCAAGGCAACCGATCGAGCGAAGGAGCCACGTTCCCGGAGAGCTCCGAGAACGGTCGCCATGGAGACGTCGGAAGATCCGCGACGTTACGAGGAATCTGATCCGCAGATTTTCGCATACGAACGTTCCGACAGTCCGGAAGTGATCGCTCGGACAAATCCTCGTCGCACCGAGGACGGATCAGAGGATAGTAAATATTTTCAGTAAGTCTCGCTGAGTTATCATATACAGTCAGTTTACGTTATTAACATCATATCCTCAAAGAGATACCTTCCAGCTGCAAAAGTCTCCCCTGGAAATAGAGTTCGGTCACTTGTTTGAGTCAAACGATGGCTGGGAAGAGCGGTACGAAAGGCAGGACCATCGAAATCATAGGCATCAAGGAAAAGTAATAGTTCTTTCTATTCATTGTCCATTGCAAATAGACAGATCAACTAGTAGAACCTATAAATCAGATCTCAGATATTAAATCTCTTCCGAATAATTTAGCTAAATCTTTAATGAATAAAATTTCTTAACTAATCACCTATCTGCTAACCCCTACCTCTATCTGCTTGTTCTATCGCACCGTAGATTCGTTGAGGTGTTTGGTGATGGTTCGCACGTAGCCAGCTCGAGGCGTGGAAACGATCGGCACTACGTAGAACAGTTTGAGCGTGGTTCGCACGATGCGGGGGTGTTTCAGAAAAAAGTAAACTATCCTCTAATGCTAACTCCGATTTGAGAAAAAAAAACTCTCAACTAAAATAACACCACACCGTACCGACTTTTCCGCAGGTCAAATGGGCCGACAAGCAGGGAGGCTTCGGTGAACACTACTGGGACCTGAACCACATCCAAGCGACCGAACCACACGATGGCTAAGGCGCAACGGATTCTCGAGGCAACAGCCGT
Source organism: Anopheles sinensis (assembly GCA_000441895.2). NCBI lineage: Eukaryota > Metazoa > Arthropoda > Insecta > Diptera > Culicidae > Anopheles > Anopheles sinensis. Next base: position 2,035,919 of record KE525349.1, read on the forward strand.
CCGTTAGCGTAAAAAGATTAGCGTGTCGTTTGTCCCAATTTACGCCGATTCGCCCCTCAGGGCAGTTCCAGGCCCATCGCCGTCGCCGAGATCGCCGGATTAGCGGAGCAGTTAAGCTACAAATGTCAAGATCACGTCGTGGCTCGCGAAATCTATCGTTCGCCGTTGCGTTCACCAAAGCGCGGTCCGGTTGACTAAATGTTGAGCTATAATAGGTATACCATGCCTCCTTCTTCCCTGGAGGATTAAACGTTTCGGTATTGTGCTGATTTATGCGACGATGATTTATATAGCAAATAAACATTGCAAACGGACCTATTATTGACCTCATTACCGGTCTAATGATGTCATAGGGCAATGTCTTTCTTTACTTGGCACTCCAAGAAATGTAGAAATTGAGCATCACAACGTTCTTTTCAAATAGCGTAAATGTATCGAATAAATATATTTTAAGTATCTTTTCGAGATAAAACTCTCCAGCCCTTTGAGTCATCCAATAGTTCATATTAAGCCCAATCCAGCCGTAACCACCGCAAGCATACCGTTATGATGTCCCACATTAATTATGTCACGGGTTACATCAACCCCGGCATCGACTTGTGTCCCATTAGTTGCAGCTAAAAACAAAGCCAAAATCGATTGAAAACAAATCTGAACGAAAAAGCGAACTCGAAAAGGTTGAAAATAATAAAACATAACCGAAATGGATATAATATATAATGCTCTGGCCAACATGCCAACGAGACTACGTCGCGGATTCCCTCGGCGGACCACCGAAGCGTATCGTGGTGGCTGAGGGTTCGTCCGACAATGTTGTTTTTTAGGCCCTCCGAAAGGGAGTAATAGCACGCGATATATCGAACGGTACGTAAAGGGGGTGCTGTTTTGGTTACCCATTTCTCCCGGCCAGTATTTTTTCGTATGAGCTGTTTTCGCCCTTTTTTTGTTTTACTTTTGTTTTTGTGCGTACTTTATGATTATGTCATCAGGTTGGCTGGTCAGACAAGGGTGAAGTGCTGAAGGGGTGGAAAAATAAACTGCACCGAGAACACGACACGATCGCGAAAACGCGAGCAAAGGAAGGGAACACGTGGTTGCGACTGGCTGTTCGCGTAGACGCCGGGGTACCAACAACTTCAAGAACCGGTTCGAAGGTTCATACGTAGACAGACACTTCTACGAACATGCGTGCAACTACCTTCTTCGATATGCAGCGCGTAAGTCGTTGTGCATCGCCGAAAAGGGCTCGTTCGGATCAAGGAGTTTCCCTGCAAGAGAAGCGAAAGCCAACACCGAAAACTAACACTTTAAAGCGGGCAAATGTTCAGGAAAGCGTCCTCCTTCGAATCGACACAACGTGATGCTGCGAAATCGTTCGATCGTACGCGCAATCTGCAACTGGATCAAGTTTACGCTCTTCCACGATGGACACATATGTACCATATGTGTCCCCCTTTTAGACAGCCAAAGCCGTGGAACCACTTTCGTGTGTCAATTACACGTGAGATCTCATTTGAGGGTGCCCGAACGAAATGGGGTGCGAGATTTGAGTCACATTTTGCCAACCGCATTCGCTCGTGACCACGAAAACCGAAACTGGAGATCTTCGCCACCGCACGTGTGGAAATGCCTTTCGAAAGGTGTTCTTTAGTTTCCACTGGCGAATCTTACGCAGTCGGCAAGATAAGACAATGGTCGCTATTTCGAGATGAAGTGATCATGAAAGCGCAGCCACCGACCGGGGTTGGGCGGACTGGTTGTGATGTGTGAGGCGTACACATGTGTTCACATTTTCCACCCGACACGATTGGCCAATGTGGCATCAAATCCAGACCGAGATCGACCGAGTAATCGCGGGTAATTAAGTACGGCTGCGGCTTAACCGGGGGAGCATTCCGACACGATGGTCGATGTAGGTTCCATTTTTTCCAGCATCGCTTCTAATTACGGACGTTGCGAGATGATAAAGCAAGAGCAAAATAACATTCGTGTGGTGCTCGTGAGATCTTCATGTGGTTTCGTGCAGAAATGATCGAGTTTTCCGGAGAGGAAGCAATAGAACTGAGCTTTCATCAATGTATCAAAAGAATTATGATATGGGAAAATATCACATATAGCTAAATTTAATTAAAAATGCATATCCTGTCCTGTCTGTATTCAAAGTATTAAAGTTCCTCAAAAAATATTGTAAAATTAAATAATGAACCAGCTATATTATGAACAAACTGTTAATTATTTTCCCCCTTTTGAAATTTTCCATTTAATTTCACGCTCATTTAAAGGTTAATTTGTGGTTATTTTTAGCCTTCGGACTTACTTTTTCCGCCAGTTGCGAGTCTTATTCAACCCGGTGCCGGGCGTTGCTGAAACAAAACGTTACTGAATTCGAATTGGGACCACAGTTCATCGCTCCACTCAGTCCATGCATATGCGCGCATGCAACCGCGAGCCGAACGAATGAATCGAAACCTGGCTATTAAAAATCGCAACATAAAGAATCACCCAGTTTGCAGTGTGCACCCACAACATCGTGCTGTGGTTATATCGATCGACGATCGCCCCGAGAGGAGGCAATCGATGAGTGTCTTCAACAAAACCACTACCAAGCCACGATGCTGCCCGCCATTGAAGTGGGAAAATGTTTTCATTTAAACTGCTTACATTCGCAATGGGGGCGGCTTTGGTCAACATAAGTCAAGTTGCTCCGGTCCGACATCATGTGGGTCACCGTGTGAAGCTGTCGAGCACCTTTAAAAACGTTGGTGGAAAAATCCGGGTCGACCGTCGATGCTCGTCGGTGTAACAACATAATTAGTGTTGCCCAAAACAAGATCGATCGCCTTATGCGCGGGGGTGATCAACCGGGCCGCGCGGCGATGATGATAACTGAAGTCAGTGAGAAGTTAGCCACGATCGCGATCCCAGCGTAAGGGTCGCCAACCGGCGGCCATCCGTCAAGAGTCGACAATGGCGTAACCGGCCAACCGCTGGCGAACTTCACCCGAAAGGCAAGATCGCGAATCAAAATGGTCTTGCGATCTTGCTGGGCTGATCTTCAACCCTCGTCATCTTGAAGTGCCGGCTGGTATTTGGCGAACCCTTTCCGCGAACCAGCCCGGCGAAGACGAAGGCCGCTCGAGATTGTTTTGCCTAGCGGCCGCGGATTCGGGGATCAGCCGGGTTGTACTTATGTAAACCTTCGTGCCCCGGAGCGGGCGGGCTGAAAATTGAACCACCGAAAAGAAAACCGGGACACGATCGAACGAGGCCAGGGAACGAACGAAATAATAATAACAACGGTGGCACGTCGATCCGTCCGTTGGCCAGCGAGGTAACTTTTCGAGAGGTTCATCGGCAACAGTAACTCGCGCGCAAAAAGAAGTAAACCCTAGTCCCTGCCATAACTGTTGTAACTATCTTCTGTTACGGATGACAGCCCGCGTAACGACAGCGTTGGGCTCACTTGGACCTGCATAGTACAGATCGACAAAGGTCGACATACTTATAACAACAGAGCGAAGCAAAGTCGACTTGTTTCGTTCTCGCTTTCGACGGGCGGAATTAATCGCACACCGTGTCCTTGAATCGAAAGTTATGTCAATTTCGCTCAACCCCGCCAGCTGTCCGCTCCCGTGGACGATGATTACGTAGCCGCAATCCAATCGGGAGAATGGCAAACATTCACGAACGCTGGGCTACAAACTGTGTAGGAGTTGCGGGAAAGTGCTCCCACTCGTCCGGTGTCCGGTGATAATGATACCGGTCAGGTCAGCTGTTTTCGACTCGAACCGTGTCAAAATAATGTCGCTGAAGTTGGGCACTATACATCATCCGAAAGTAGGGGAACTGCAAAATGCGAAAACTGTAGATCATTTGTGATAGATAGGATGTGATTAAATCGTAATTTTTGGGTAATTTTTAACCGAAAATATAAAATGGCACGGAAGACTAAATTCATAAAACATTACGACATTTCCCTAAACTTGTGTGTTTTGCCATACCAATTTATCAAAAAGGTTAACAACCGCCTTCATTACCAATTCTATATTGATAAATCCAGCTTAATATAGTTATTAAATCACCCGACATTGTTGTTAATCGACGAAAACGGGACACAATCGTTACGCAATCGAACCAGTTCTAGGAAAAATTTGGTACGCACAGCGCGGTGTCGGCGTAAGTAGATCGACCGTTTCCAGCGCTGGACTAGAAACCCGCCGTCGGGTCTTAACAAGGGGGCACCTTTCTCTCTAATGCTGGCGAGTAGAGTGGAGTTGGTTTTCTTTTTTACTTAACTCCTTAGCAGTTAGGCTCCGACCCTACCTAACGCTCCCACAACGCCTTTAAATGTCACCCTCCCGAGAAGCCTCCCCTCAGCGCTCTAGGCATCGCTTCTACCAGACCAAACTTATCACCGCCCGTAATCGACCGAGAACGCAACGGCGTACACGCAGGCGTTCGTTCCCTTCAAATCGTGGAGGCTGGTGGACGAACAGTTGACAGAAGAGCGGAGAACGAGGGAGGGACCTACCCCTGTTCGAAAGTAAACCAATCAACGCCCTACTGGGAGCCTTCAAACTCGGACTGTGCATGAAGTGATAGTGCATGCAAGTGCGAGATGGTCTATGACTACGAGACCGAGGGTCAGAATAACCATGTATGAGCCATATAGTTTTTCTTCTTCTTCGAACTTCGTTCCGGAGTGACCTTAACTTCTACTTCACGGGGGTGATCCAAGACCTGGCGCACCAAGAACTCCCAAGCACCAGTCACTTGGTGTGCCAATACTGACTAATTGATAGAGCTTACAACCGCTAGAGACCACACCCGTCTGCCGGAGTCACCGTTGGTGGACCGTTGTGGAATGTCCCCTTTCCAGAGGCTACATTCTAGGATGGGCTAGCCTCCGGCATCTCGCTGGGAGATTGATCGATCGTCCAGCTTCTGCTAAATCTGTACCTTCACTCGTGAGTTGATCGTTCTAAAAATGTTTACTAAAGATTGACTTACCGAGGATAAATCTGTTGTTGTTTTGCCCTGATGAAACCTTTGGAACATAAGAAAAAAAAGAGCTTGTCTAAATTAAATTTGGAAGGCAGAAGAGTATCAAGTATTCCAGTAAGGAACTCTAGTGCAGCAATGTTTACAAAGCTCGGTCCACAGGAATAACCCAGTGCGACCAAGCTTCACACCGTTTCGTGTGAAGGGTCCAGTGCAACGGACTCCGCAAAGAGGGCTTGCCGTCTCGGGTTCCCGCGAACGACGGTTGGAGGTGGTATCGGAGCCACCCGAAGTACCACGTTCGCGCCAGGCCGCTTGTTTCGGGCCGGCGTGCGTCGGGGACAAATTGAGCGAAATTTAATTTCAACCCAATGGTGGTGGTAGACCCCCACCCGGTTGGTCGAACCGTTGGCGTCATATATAAACCGTCCCGTTCGGCACAGCTGTAGTTCATTGTGGATTGTCGACGTCGAGATCGCAGTAGGTAGATCAACGCAACGGAACGGATCGAGAACGCGTGTGTGCAACGTGAAAGTGAGCTTTTCCAGGAGCTCCAATAAATATCCAAAACAAAAGTGAACGATAGTGTAGCGGCTGTAGTTTGAGTTAGTGCAATCATGCGTGCCTTCATAGTAGCGTCGATCTTGTGGGTTGGATTCGTGTCCGCCTACCCGCAGCAGGCGGTTGATCCGGCGTACCTTCGCCAGTACTATCAGCAGATAGCGCAGGCTGCCGGTGCACAGAATGCGGCTCAGGGACGTGCCGATGCCACACCAATCTACGAGCAGGGAGCCCAGGAGCAGCAGCACATCCCACAGTATCTGCCACAGGCGCAACAGGTGAGGCTCGTGCGAAGATGTGTCTCGTGTGTTTTTGGTGGTGAAATCGAAAGGATTACTTCTTCTTCATCTTCACGTAGGCTCAACGACCCCAGTACCAGCAGCCTCAGGCCAGACAGTACCAGGCTCAGCCTCAATACCAGCCGCAACAGGTAAGATATAGAGATATCCCAAGATATGTGCTTTTCCCGTTTAAGAAACTTTGTGAACAAAAACAAGGTGATCATTTCCTTGTTCCGTATGAGCATGGAGTTTGGTTTTTGTAAATTAACTTTGTACTCTAAAGCGCCATTAAACTTCTTCCTAATGTGTTGAAAACAGCCCCCGTTACGGAGTGCACGATCGTTCGTAACGATCCACTAAAGCGGTTTTCCAGGAAGCTAACTTTCTTTATTGCCCACTTTTTTAACACCTCGTTTTTTTCCTCCCTCTGCAGATCCAGTACGTCCAAGAGCAGCAGTACCAGCAGCCGCAGCCACAGCTGAAGGTGTCCAAACCGCGACCGCAGCAGTTCCACCAGGGAGGTCAACGACAGCAGGAGGAAGAAGACAAGGAGGACTATGACGTAAGTTTAGTAACCGCTCGTGTCTTGACATTCACAATTGCAGCGGGAAAGCGAACGAAAGCGAAAGTCAATTAAAGACTGCGGGGTCCGATCGTAAAAAGAGGAGCGAAGGAGTGCATGATGTTGCATGCAGACAATGTAGAGAAAGACCATCGGGAGGAGAAACTTGTATTTCCGTATTTCCTCAAAGACGAGCCGAGAAACGCCAAGCGCTAGTTAATTGTATACAGTTTTTCCCTCGTGTTCCTTCCATGACTCACCTGCTTGCCCGGTGGAGGACTCTTTGATGGAAACGAGTTGTCCACGAAATGACCATCTTCGCCCGCCCGGACCAGCTGTGTACGTTGAACTTCAAACTCAACCACAAACAACAAAATCGAAGCGGTCAATGGACCCGGCACCAGGTTTGACGGGTTTGCCAATTATGTAGATCTCCGATGCAAAAGCACATCCGGACGCTGCCGGCATAATCAGCTCGGAACGCCCTGAGGTAACACCTTTCCGGTTTTCTTTGGTTTGGTGCAAGTCTCGATTGCTTTCCGGTTACGGCGTGCGTCAAGCAAGGCCTAGACCGAGACCTACTGTGCGGTTTGGCCTCGGGGTGATCATGCAGATGCTGTTTTCCCACCCCATTCGACCATCCAAGACTTGATTTTCCCTTTTCGAGAGCATCGAAGATGGGCAACGGCGATGGATCGATGACCGATCTCTCCGATCGCTTCAACCCTGATTACTGCATCGGATCGAACCGGGCGGAAAATGCAGCACCGTTTTCACCGTTTTTTTTCTGTGGCGTAATGTGCGCACCGCCGGGTAGACCATGATGCGGTGTTAAATAATCTCTTTTCCCTTGTTGCCCATTTCGTCAATGAAACTGCTTTGGAACGGACGCCGCTTACGAGTTTGATGAATGAACGCAACGCCCGCAATGATTCTCGGTTCCAATTGCATTGTATGGTTGTTAACGAAAGTAAAAGGCGTTTCAACCGCGGAAGAAATTTGGCAGTTTTTCACTCACATCTTGTGCAACAATTGAGGTTACGAGCGGTAACGGATGACCACTTAAACATTCCCATGCGCCAAGCCGGCTACATGCCAAAGAAAAGATTTATTTGAACACGAGTTTTATTTATAGCGGTTTTTGGCCTTTTTCTTTTCGCCGTTCGATTTGATCCATTGTAATTCCTGGTCCCTAAGCCCAGGCCAATGAATCAATCAAACTTTCACCCGCCGGCCCTCCTGGGCAGCCTTTGCTGCGACATGCAAATACATCGTCATCGTCGTCGTCGTGGTCGTCGTTTTTCCTTTCATTGCTCTCAATCCGCGCAATCTCCGAAATACGCCGGGCACGGGATGGTGAAGGTTTAACCGTTGCATAAGAGGCCGGCGACGCGCGCACCACATGAACTGCAGTTCGCGCCGCTGCTCCAAAACCGAACCTGGGGGAGGAACCGACACTCGCGACTCGTGGTTAAAAGGTAGCACGGTACGGCAGCAAATGTGACAGCTGTGACGCGGCCCTAGCGACCCCTATAATGGGGGGATGACATAATGGCGCGGTGCAGTGCCACAACCACGTGAAACTCATGATCATGGGTGCATGGTTTGACATGGGTGAGAGGCGAAAGGCAATTTCCCCATTCTCGTTGAACAAGAAGTGATTCGAATAGGAGTTCAGTCCAGAAGGAATTTTGATGATCTTTGGAGATCTGACGCCCTAAAGCGTGTCGCAAGATCATCTCATAGTGAAAATCTCTTCAAGAGCTCTCATGACAGCTGGTTTTAAATGTTGGGAACCTCTCATTTCAAAATTTTGGATTGGATTAGTCAATTGGAAAATATAACTGTTGCCATGAATTCTAGATGCCTTGACAAAATTGTGGTTATCCATTCAGAATTCTTCTACAAATGCTTCCTCTCTAATCGTCGCTCACAATCTCCCCCTATTTCAGCCAAATCCTTCGTACCAGTTCGGTTTCGACGTGAAGGATGACGAGTTCACCAACTACCAGAACCGCAAGGAGACGCGCGACGGAAACGTGATCAAGGGCAGCTACTCGGTCGTCGACTCCGATGGCTTCATCCGAACCGTCACCTACACCGCCGACCCGAAGGAGGGCTTTAAGGCCGAGGTCAGCCGCCAGCCGACGGACATCGTAGTCAAGATCCCGACGCCGGCACCCCAGTCCGCCCACGAGCGCTTCGGAAGCCAGCCCCAGTCGGGTGGAGCGTACCGCGTCCAGCAGGCTCCCCAGCAGCAGCAGCAGCAGCAGGTCCAGCAGCGTCCGAGACCGCAGGAGTACTCGCAGTACCAGTAATCGAGCCAGCCAGCAACTTTAGTTCCCATAACACCCCGAGGAGAGAGCAGGAGAGCGCTGGTTTCTCTTGCCGCTGGATTTAGGAGTTCCAAACTCGCACAATTATCGAGTGCGGGGCCTTTGGGGAACTACTCCTTAACTTATACGTGTTGGAAAGTGTTGGAACTTGCAAAAGGCCCGACTAGGAGGCTATCCCTCCCTATAGCCGAGCCGATCTCTCAAACGTCGCGGGCATCGCCTGTACTGACTGAACACCAAATTACTAGCTGAAACGGTCTGCTGCAATGGAAATTCTCTGCCAGCAGCTTCTCTTGAAGATGGACACAACACTTTTTTCAAAACACAGCCTCTCTATACTGAGGACATGCGTTAGGTGCAACTGCTCCTTTACTTGTCCTCGTCTTAAAGTCATGATATTTAAATAAAACAAGTTATTACTTAAATATACCAATATCTCTGTGTTAGTATTTTCTATTTTTCGTATCTTATGGACAGCACAGAAATAGCATAAGTTCATCTCATATTTCATTGGACCAATAACATTAATCGTAAATCCTCAGTACACCGTCGCAAACCTTCTGACAGATGTACAAACAGTTTATCATAAACAATTTTCCCCTTGGAAAAAGAAGAACCCCACCCTAACCCTGCTTTGGCACCACCATCACAAACTCATCAATCATTGGATGAGGGGAAAATCCGCATCAAACCCCCGACGCGACGATAACTCGAACAGATCGCCAACAACTTCACCACGAGCGCATCGTAAAAACCGCCCGGCCTCGATCGTCATCGACATTCGGTGGACGCCGGAAAACTTCAGTCAGAAGAGCGAACGGCAAAAAGAATGTTAAAATAAATGGAATTTATTTACTGCCCGCCGAGGGGTTTTCCGGACGTTATCGTTCGTGAACGCAGACATGCCGCTCCTGAGAAACCGCCAAGCCAAATTCGTTGGGAATGTCGGGTTTTTGAGGTTAGCTCGTTATATTCCGCGTCATCTTGCGCGTGTTCTCTCTTTCTCTCTAAGTTTGCCCTCTGCTCGACTCAGGGACGAGGACACGCTAAAGCTGGGAATCGTTTGCGCAACCGAGTTTCGCTTCACCCAAAGGGAACCATTTTTCACCTCGCGACATACTGACTCACGGCTCCCTAGGAACACTACAGGCGCAAACGATAGTCGACCTGCGCAAACGGAACCTAGTCGACTCTGCGTTTTCCCCATTGAGAAAACCCCCAAACCGCACCATTAAATTCCCGGCAGCATCTGACAGCCGATCAGCCAGTCGCCTCTGAGACGTTCTGAGTTGACCGGCAAAGAACGTGGGCGTCGAAGTAAAACAATCGCGCTATACATTGACCGCGAACGACGAGCGTCCTTCAGCACCCAGCCCTTTAGGTCCTCTCCCCCATTACTGGGCGGGAAAACGCGTGAAAAACGATCCTCTCGGTGGGCGCAGTCAGTCTGATAGGAACGCTCGGTGGTAGACGTTGGACCAGGTTTGAAGCTAGCTGCATCGAGAAAAGCGTTTGATCACACATTTCCTCACACTGCTTTCCGGTTTGGGTGTTTGGGTGTACGTCATCGAAAAGGAAGGTCAAGTTTGACACCTGATCTCAGGTGGAGAGACAGGTGAAGTTCAAGTGATCGGAGCGTGTTCGCAGCCGAAGCGTGCCAAGTCATCACCTGTCCCGGCGCAAGAGGGCGTGCTGTAGACGGCCGGAAGATGGACATCGATCGTCACCAGTTTGAGCGGCCCGCGTTTTGGAGACTCCCGCAGACGAAAACGTTCGAGCTGCCGTACGGAAGGAAGCGGGTCCACTTCAGCGAACAGGTGCGTATCCGATTGCTAGACGAAGCTTGTTTGGTTTATGTGCTCGTGTATGTGTTGGATGTTTTCCCACCATGGGGAAAAAGAAAAACCTGTCAACTCTTGCCCACAGATGATGCCGAATGCACAGAATGCAAAGTGGTACATCGTCGCGTATTTTAATGATCATCTAACGGAGGTGAACTTGCGTTACATTTCGGCTACTTATCGCCTTTATGTTGCCGGTTTAAAAGTGGATCAGATTTGTCTTAAAATAAATTGAAACACAGTACAAAAATAATGACACGACCCCGAGCACTCTCAAGTGTGTGTCATCTCGCGCTCCCGAACGACCAAAACGTTCGTTTGTACCCTTGAATTATGGTTGGAAAAATTATCGTTCGCCACTTTTATTGTGTCATCTATTTTTGTGAGACGGGACGCTCGAACGCCGTGCGAACGCGTTAGCATTAAATAATTTTCCGCTGACAGCATGTACACGATGAGGTACCCGAGATCGGGATGTGTCGTTTCGTAAACAAACTTTTCAATCAATGCGGTCCAATACCAATCCGTTCCAACTTCCGACGCTGGGAAAACAGTTGCCAGGTGACGCGACCACGAATCGTGTTGTCGTTGGCGACGTCAGAGTTGCCTCGTCCTGCGTCAGCCAGGAACGATAACACACACACAGCTTTTACGTAATCGGTTTCGCAAAACGTCGACAAGAATCGATCACGATGGGTGCGCTGGGAGCGGGGAAATTCTTCCTTAGTTTTTCCCGCTTGCGGTCAGTGCTGTGTTTCCCGAGCTCCGGTGTCGATAGGGGTTTCGATTGAAAATTCGCCCAGTGGTTTCCTGAAATAAAACCACCGGCCGCTGTCCGGGAGCTGTCGGATAGTTTTGAAATGTTTGCGCATCGAACCATTTGCACGAACCGATCCAAACCTATCTTTCCATTAGTGAGATAGTTTGCCATCTCCCCGTTGTTTACTCGCTGTACGACAATGTATTAATTGAATAGCTTTCTTGTGCCCACTGCAGTTTAATGCGTATCTCTTTAATATTACTTTTGTATTATTTTCATAGAAAATGTGAGCCACAGCATCAGAAAGATATTAATTTTAGTTTCTACACTTACAACATGCGTACGTTTAGTTTTGATTTACCCTCGTATGTCGAAGGTTTTACATTTTATGGGAGAAATTTCAGTTATATTCAGAGTAGTTTACTAAATTATGTTATTTGAAATGTTAATTGGGATAGTTGTTATAATTGTGGAGAAACCTAATCCCATCATTTGGTCCAACAAGAACAAATGTTTCTTTGATTGTCCATTTCCTTCTTCCTATCGCTCAAGGATCGGTTACCCCTAAATGTATGCAACACACAAGACGGTAGCAAGCTTTTTCAGGGGTGAAGAACTCTTTTCTTATGCTTTGAACGACATACAAGCTTTCAATAATATGAAAGGGGTAAAAAGAACCCTAGAAAAACTATAGATTTTATTAAAGGGGTGCGCGACCCTCTTTAAGGTCTCCTCACTTCGTAATTATTCGTAGGTACGAACGCGTGCCACAAGGCATATTTGTCCGTCGGCATCTCTAGTGTATGTTGACATGATATTTAAAAAAGTTAAAAGAATGTAACTAAAATAGGTTAGAGGATATTCCAAATCTTATGCATACTAAACACAGTCAATATTAATGGACAACATAGTCAATATTGACTAACTAATATATCGTTGGTTCATAAGCTGTCTTAAACAATTAGAATTCACGGAACATTTTGAACTCATATTTCACATTTCATTTAACCAGTAATTTACGGGCATTCTCAGATATTTTTTCTAAAAACAGGTTTCTGTAATTCTTTCTCAAGAAAACAACATTTGTACACGAATTGCTCCTGATTGCTTTCACATTCTATTTTCCCACCCCAATGCCTAATCCAACACTACAGACGATCCAAAGATATTTGTCCCAAAAATCGTCCCAACGCGATGCACCTCGGGTCAGCAGGATTGACCTGCCGGAAAAATGCTGTCCGGAACCGGAATGTGGAACCTTCAAGGAGCCCATAATCTTCGCGTGCTTGAAATGTCCGACTTGAGAAACCACGAAGGACGTCGTTCCCATTACCAGTTGTTTAAAACTTGGTCCGTGGTACAGTTTTTAAAACACCGAACGTAATTTCCATGGGACTCGATTTTTTGGTATCTTATCATAGGTAGGTTCTGGGACTTATTTAGAGTTTTATGGAATCACTTCAGTTCAGTTGTCTCGATCACAGAGTGAAGATCCTATTTCCTCCAGTGGTGTTTCAAATTAACGAAAAGGTTATCACTAGGTTAACATTCAAACGTGAGGCTATTTTCATAAGAGATAAAAACACATTCTAGCTTAAAAATGATCTATTTACCATCAGCAAAAATATAAACACGTATAATCACGCATGTTGTCCAATCATTATTGTGAATCATTAAATCAAAAGACTCAACCACTGATCGATCGTTTCGTGTTGACCAGCAATCGTCAATCATCTGTTCGCTCGCATCATCGAGCGTTACTCGTGTGTATAGCTCAATCTCGGTAAGACGTTTGTTAACGCCGCCACTTGAACTGACCTATATTTAGCCGGGCCGCAGAAACAGATGCCATCCAAAGCGCTGTAGATTGTTTTCCTTACTGCTACGAAGAGTAGGAAACGGCATCTTTAAAGACGTAAACCCGAATCGATTGGACCCTAAATGGGAACCAACCAACCCACCCCACTGCTCCCTGGCCAAACCACTGGGCAGCCACGTGCCCAGAAGCTGTCTGGGTGAGGTTGAGGTTTGGCTCTCGTCTGGTCGGCGAAGTTCAACAGCCACCGGACAACCGAACCCGTTTGCCGTTTGTGGACTCAACAATCAATCGAAGCTTGCCGGACAAACGAACGGCCCTTCAAGCTAGTGAACGCTAGTGAAATAGGTCGTATTTTCCAACATTTTCAATGCCAACCTTATGTCGGAGCATGTGAAGTTATTGCTGCATCTTCAAGCGTCGTCTACATCTGGTCTCGTAGAGGCCGAGTTAACGGGAGGAGCTGGAGGTGCATTGATATCCGGTACGACGGGAAACACATGTTGATCGACTTCCTTCTTACGTCTACCAGTTTCTACCTTCTACTGAATCGTGCATCCACCTACGATGAACTCTATTAAAGAATAAGGTATTTGGAACGATGAGGGTACACACGAATGCTCCGTGATGAATGCAATCGGATGCGTTTCAAATTGAGGATTGGTGAATTACCAAGCGGATGATCTCATGCTAACAGCATTTGAGCAAATTTCCCTCTTGATATATTTAAAGAGGTCCCTTCTTAACGTTTAGTGATTTTGAGATTCAAAATCTGAAATATTTTGCTTTAATTTTCATAAAACTAAATGTTTTGACCGAATTGAGATCTCATTTATTTTGGGTTAATTTTACTTGTTATTTTGTCACAGGCAGACTATTGAGAATTAAACCTGCATTCTTTTTACTACAAATAAGAGAAAGTTTACTTTTCTTCATGAATTTTTCATGCGAAAATTATTTTCATAACAATAAACCAACACGATTGTGTTGTGTATAGGGCTTGGAAAAACCGCGGCATAAGTCTAAGAAAATCTGTGTCCCAACTTGAACCCACGCCACGAAGTAAAATGGCTCCGAGACGTCGAAAGGATTCGCGAAAACTGTTATGAACCGCGCACGAACGCACCCGCGCTTCTGTATTGGTGCACAATACGCCCGTTACTAAGATGGTGGTGGTTGAACGCACCCCATTCGCAGGACGGCTCCTTTCCTTTCGTGTAGGGGTGAACGCAAACCACCCCAATGGCTCGGGAAAACCCCGTTTCACCACCGGTCGCTTCTACGCGCTTACTCTGATGGTAGTGGTGGTAATGGAAAAATTCCGCTTCACCGTGGGTGTGTTGCGTAAGTGCGCGCAGGAAGCCATCTTTTTCGCGACACTGTCATTTTAGTACAAATGATGATGGCGGCCACCAACGCCGCAATCGTGCAGAGTATCGCGTACGAATCAAAATGGTTCCAAAATGGTAAAGGATTTTTATTAAAACTTAAAAATACTTCCTCCTTTCCTTTAAACTTGAAATAAATTTTCAGAATATTTGCTATCTTTAGCCCTTAATAAAAACAAAAGAAAAGCTTCCCCTAGCTCTCATTCATCCCGCAGTAAAACCTTGTGTTTTCATCATCAGAGATTGTCGGATACAGAGTAGATTTTTATCTTCCTTTAATCCACCATTAAAACCACATAAACCCGGATCGAAAAACACCACCACCTCCACCCATCGCACAGTCCAAGGCGTCGATGGTGGGTTAGTTGGGAAATTTCCTTAAACTCACCACATTTACGGTTATTTATGTATAATCTAGAACTGTCCACCAAAATCACTGCCCACCCCAAAACACTGGCTGCATCCCCATCGACTTGGGAAACTCCGTGCAGCTACGCTTCCATGGGCGCTGTTCGTGTTCGAGTACGATGCACGATTTTCCTCCACATCAGCATCGCCGAGTGGGGAACGATTTTATTTTCGTCATCCACAAAAAAACCCCGTCGGAACATGGCCTACCGGCAGAAATCCAAATGCACTACACCAACTCCACGTCGAGAGAATCGTGACGATTATGAGTCTCGCCGTTTCGGATGACGATTATGAATTTCAAAACCATCAATCCGATCGTCTTTCGTCAATTTCTACAGCACGGTGGTGTCTCAATCGATACGGAAAAGTATCTGAGATGTCTTAAGCAGATGAGCGATCTATTTGAATTGTCCTATGGTGCTAGTGCGTGTCTTTGCGTGGGTTAAGTTTGGGGAAATATTTTTAGAACCCCGTCTTGCAACCGTTGCAACAGGTGTCCATGAAAATTCCCATTCCAAATTGCGACTATTTCAAGATGTTCTCTTTGGGGCGCCGGTCTTGGAGAGTAGCATTGGGGTAGTGCTTTTCGCAGTTTTTTGGAAAATGTACGCATGCCTAACTTGTCTGAATTGTAGTCGATTTATAAATGATTTGTTAAACATTCTAGATGCATTTATTATTGACAGTGTATCTTAATGCAACACATTAATTTGGCAAGCGATCACAACCAATACGTTGATGTTGCATTTTCCTTCACTCTATTTAGAGCATCTGTGATTCGTTTGCGGATTAATCCGGAATCAATTTAATTACTCATCTGTCTCTGGCCTAATTTCATTTCTTCAGTCATGTACCGTCTAATCTCGATCATTGATGAAGTTACTCAACAGGACTAAACCCCTCCAACACTAGAGCAATGTTCAGTAAAACCATCGAAGATTATTCTGCGCACCAACTACGAGGAAAAAGCCGATTCAAAACCATTCCACATGACATGGAAAACGGTAAACATTCGTTTTCATGCGGGCTCAATTGCAACACTGTCTCCTCGCTCGGTCACCTCCCAAAGGCCACCGAAGCAGTTTGATAGCAATGATTCACGAGCACCGTGTGTTCCCCACCGTGTAACGTAAACACCGGCGGTTTTCTCGAAAAAGAACCATGTTATGCCCGGACCTTTCCGTCAAGCCAGTCATCGGAGGATCATAACGAAAGACGTGGCAAACAGTGGCAGTGACTGCCTATGCTGTGAGTTGTATGTACGTTTGACTCACTCCTAGAATCTGTAACTCAGAGTGAAACGAAACCTGGTCATATGAGCCAAAGGAATGCATTAGCGTGACGATCAGGTCACAGAGTTCGTTGAGATGAGCTGTGACTTGATCACTATTGATGTGAATCATTTTAATTTTACTTCGATAAGGCGATCTAGTAAATTCCTAAATGCCTTACGTAGGTACTAAAGAGTTGATTCTTTATCATATGTTTCAATTTGTATGCAACCACATAAGTGGATATTTTGCGATGCAAACAAAAATATCAACTCATTTTCTTCCTGGGGAGGAAAACTCATCTGTGGGTGCCTTCATCTGCATCCCCTTTCGATCAGCAGATGACCACGTTTCTCTCGGCTCTCGGCGTAACGCTGAGTAACGCGAGTGCCCACCACCTCAAGATCGAGTTTGGTTGGCAGAGATCAAGCTGTCAACAAACGGCTCGTATATTGCTCCTCAGCACCGGTCGATCTGGTGGAAAAGAAAAACGATACACTCAACTCGAAGCGCATGGGTTTTCGCGCAGGGAAAATATGTAGCACAACCACCGTCCGATCGCACTCACAGGCCGTATGTCTCAAGCGCGGCCCCTAGCGAGTGACCACGTCCGACGGTGATTAAAATAAATATTTGAATTTTCCTCCCGCATGTTTCCTCCTCACGGGGAGGTGGGATCCTCCCGTGAAAATCAAGCATCCCGCCTGCTCCCCGCTCGGGTGGTGAGTGCTTGGTGAGTAAAACCCACAACAAAAACGATCAGGAAAAAGAAGCAGAACGAAGAGGATGGCGGGGGGCGAGATCACTCGAATCCCAAGCTGGGATCCGAGTCCGTCCGCAAAGGCGAGCAAAAGTGCAACCAGATCAAACGGCGAGCGAGATTCGAAACGGTCGAAACGGAAGCGAGTTCGGTGCGAGCGCGTGCAATTCATATCTGGTGTCCCCAAAATTGACTGAGTGAGTGCGATTGTGTGTGGAAAATCGGCAAGGAAAACCCCGGACTTTTGTTACCGATTCCAGTTTGCGGAAAACGAGTGAAGTGGAAAAGTGCAACCCTTAACTGGCCTTACTTTCGTAAACAGGAAACCCTTGATTTCCCTCAATCCGAGTTCGAGCCCGAGAGTTCGGCTCGCAGGTGTGTGATATAATAAGGTGGGAAGTGAAAATCAAGAACCCCAACCGTCGCTCCGGTGCGCTGGTGATATTTTTACTGAACAAATTTTCTCGACCTTTCGACCACGCAGTGTCGTTGGATTTGATTCTCGGTCGCTAAGGTCGGACAATAACTTGCACGGTCGACTGCCGTCATTCGTCGGCGCTTGGTGTTTAGAAGAAGTGAACGAAAAGTGTGCTTTCAGTGTCGGTTTTCCCACTAAAGGCTAGCAAGCAGCTGCGTCCCAGCACGGGAATGAGCCCGAAACCACACGATTTCCTCGTCACACTGCGGCGTCCTTCGCCGCAGGTCGCTTGGGGCATCAGGCTCGTCGGTGGCACGGACCTAAATGCGCCCCTCATCGTCACACGGGTAGGTTTTTCCGTGGGGAAGAAAGGTTTTTCCGGGCCCACAAAATATACTTTGCTTGCTTTTCCTTCTCGATCAAAGCTGGCGATGACTTTGAACGATACAAAATAAGCGAAGGTTATGTCCGATTGTCACACAAAGCAAGAGTTTTTCCCCCCACACACACATACACACAGACACTTACACTTAAGCATAGTCTCGAATGCCATCCTGTGCCGAGAAAAACAACCAGGCACTCGGATGGTCAACATCTGCAAACGGGAAAAATCTCTCGATGGGAAACGTTGCGGCAGCAGAAGTATGGAAGCAGGATGCGCTGTCAAAACAAATCGTGCCTGCTTTGTTCGATGCTGGGTGAAGAAAAAACCGAGCGACGGTTGCCAATAAAATTTAAGTACCGCTTGAAGTGCACCCAATTTTTCACCGGGATACGCTGTCGGGCTGGCGACACCCGCGGGTTGCCAGAAGTGATTTTCCACCAACCGCTGCTTTGCAACGAACAACTCACCAACAACCGACAATCGGTGGAAAATCGTTCACCGAAAAGGAAAATGGGCGTTTGTTTTGTTTTTCTTTTCGCCCGTTATCCTTTTCAGGGTTTGCTCTATCGCCAGCACGATTCTTTTCGGGCGATGGTATAACTGCATCGATGCATTGCGAATTGCATCACTCCTTACTTTGGTGATAAATGAAGGTTTACTGCAGAAACGAAAACCTTTTTCTTAATTTTCCTCTCAGCGCCGACCGAGGCGAAAAAGAAACGACGCAATATGGCACATTCTGAGGCTGCTGTAATGTCTCTTGTTGGTGCATATTATTATGAAAGGTCGCTTGGCCACATGCTGATAAACATTCTACTTTATGGCCTCATCGTACCGCTGCTCGTGGGATACGGTGCATTTGTAATCGTTGAAGCAGGCTGTTTTTCGTCGATTTTCCACCGTTAACGTTCGTTGGTTGCTTCGATGCAGGGAACGATTTATTTTGATAAACCGACAGAAGCTTAAGGTATTAATTTGGGTTTGAATAATATTTTCTCAAGCACAATGTATCTTAAAAGGTTACAAACGAAAGATAAAGACGATGGGTTTTGTAATACATTGTTTTCCTTCTAGAATGATGCAAAGGAACGAGTTAAATTTTTCGCTTTCAAGAAATCTATTGTTTTCTTAAAACTATGTTTCCTTAAAGTGTGTAAAATGTTTTTATATTTAAGTTGTATTACAAAATTAAGTTTACTTGCAACAAACTTCCCTAATCCATGTGCGCTTCCCGAGCGCCACATCGAAACCCTTGACGGTTTACTTCCGCTCGAATGCGAGGAAACGGCCATGACGCATAGCGGCGACGCATTCTTGGCAGTGGTTTAAGATTTCCCTATCGCTACTGCCCGCGTTTTTTTTAGGTGAACGAATTTTCCGACGTACGCAAATCGTGTTTTCACACGACATGACCGCATGACGAAATGAGTTGGTGTGTACAAGCAAAGGAATCCGTAGTTCACAGCAGAGAAAACCAAAACACGGTGCATCAGGGCACATCCTCATTTTCCGTTAAAAAAAAAAACACCGTTCGATGAGAGCTTCCTTTTGCCACTCGCCGTCCTTGGTGGACGGTGACGCCTCAGGATGACAAATTGTGCGCCAATACGCAACAAATTAGTCCAATTTTTCTTACCTTTTCCATCGAGCTTCTTAGAAAAATAAAACACAAACCTGTGCTGAATCACGTTTACGTTAACGGTGCACAACACTTCGCCCGAGTAAGTTTTGTTCGTTTCGTTTTTCAACGCTTAAAATAATTTCCCACCGAACTGTAACGTTGTTTCTGTCACCATTTTTTGAAACATACATTCAAGTTGATTAACCTTCACGCGATGGATAGGCTAATTTCGCTCACCCTTATATCCTTCAACACTCCCTTACTTCTAACGAGATTTCCTTTTTTCTTCTATATTCACTACGTTATGTGCTCTACATAACCAGCGACAAGATGTGTTAACGTTTATCGCCTCACTAATAACTGGGTTAGCTAATTAAAATCGACAGCGAGAGGCAACGCAACGAGCGCCGTTTGAGCTTATCTTGTACAAGGCGTCGTTTGACGTCGCAGAAACCTTGACGAATGGGATTCTTTTGCGAATCTAGAGCACTTTTTCTTGTTCTAGTATGTTCTCGTTGTTTACGAAAACGCATTAACACACTTCATGCTAAAAACTTCTTTTATTTGTACAAAAATACATTCAACAAAGTGCCATATGATATGATTTGCATATTAAATACACAACGACCACTTTCTTTCCTCGTTCTATCACAATTTCTAATTCATAGTGATTCTTGAGCAACTATTCCAGCGACATTTCCAGCCCCTCCTCAAAGCCGTAAGAAAGAGGAATCTCCCGATCCGATAGAGGGAGGCCCAAACTACCAGTCGTAAAAAAGTCGCACTCGACTGATTCAATTCCCTTATCTAATTTTCTTGCAGTGCTAATTTATGCATAAGGAAAACTTTATCCTTCCCGAGCTGCTCGCAGGATAGTGCTGTCGCAGACCTTTTTTCCTGCTTTTTTCCTGCCGTACACTTTTCGATAAGATAGTGCGCACAAAGTTCTTTGCACAAACCCGGGGCTTGAAAGAAGGAAATTTTGCTACCGAAGCCCATCGCCCGCCCGGTTTTCCATTGGAGCGTTCTTTGCAAACTACTTCTCCGAAGACCCTGCTTACGGAAGGGAAAGCGCAAGCCGTTTGTATTATAATTTATGTTCAAAGTATTTTCTCCACCAGAAGCCGAGCTCTCTTTCACTTTTACCGAAAGCGTACCAACACTCGGATGAAGAAAACCGCTGTGCAGCAAATGGTGAAAAAGATAAGAGTTGAAAGAAAATTACACCCAGACTTTCTTACGAACCGTACCACCCTCTACCCTTACGTGGCAACACCCCTTGTCCTGTCTCTTTTTTGAGTATCTCGGGGGGAGACTTTTTCTAGAGTTTATCGTAGGAAAACTTTGTCGTCGCTGATTTTCTTTTACGGCGTGCCCCAAACACTCGTCGGTGGGTTGGAGTTTTGCGACAGGGTGGTAAGGGAGGGTTCGAAAGGTGGGTTTCTTTTCGAGTGCAAGACGTTCTCGGCTCAAGTACACAAAACCCCCCGTCTCCTTGGGTTCGTGTCGCTGTCGGAGCCATTTTTAATTAATGCGAAAATCTTAATTAGATTTTCATTTATATTAAATTTCTAGATAATTTATTATTTTAATCCTACCGAACGGGCTAAGCTGCTTTGGAACCCGGGCGTATCGGGACGATGTCGTGCCCGTAAAGGACTTACCATACAGTGTACGGGGGAGCGGAAATGGATCGGGAGACATTTGTCCTCCGTTCGTTCGTGCCAAACCGATGTTGAGTGAAATGCAGTGAAGAAGCGGGCTGTGATTTCGATTTTCAACCACGCAGATTGTACACAAAAATGGATCCGTTTAAGACGATGCATGTAAAGGACCTTCCCAAGACATTGATTACCATTGCCACACTGGGACCGATGGTCGTACAAATAAGTCACTTTTGGTTACATCTTGGTGGATTCTGGCAGGAAGAAATATGTCACCATTTTGGGGTGCATATCCTTCCCATAAATCTCCATCTATGTCGGGGAAAATAAAACCATTTTAGTGTTAAATTTTGTCCAACTTCCAACATCGAATGGGGCCAATGTAGCAAGAACGCCGGGCGAAAGAAACCCCTAAAGATGCCGAGATTTTTCCGCCACCACCACCGTTCCTTTTTATGGAAAACTTTTAAAAGGAACCACAACAGGACGGGTGGGGCCACACCCAATTTTTCTCTTCCACGGACCGTTTTGCGACGGAGGAAAACCCGACATCCCCGGGAAAAAAGGGGTTGGCTTTTACTCGTCTTACCCTTGGCATTCATTAGCATTACAGTGAAGCCATTCGGGTTGGGAAACATATTTACAAAGAACGGGTTGCCGGGACACTGTTTGCATGATTTTCCTCCCCTATACATCGACTCGCCGGGATGTCCCGTTTCGGGGTGGAACGGGATGGGAAAATGTGCTATAAAACACGCACCAATCCCGAGCCAGGCTTATGCTTTTTAACGACCGATGGGGTGTGGAAATACGACGGCGAAGACGAGGCCAACAATGAGGTAAAGGTTCTTTTCCTTCTTCAAGGAGAACGTGCGTTGGGATCTTTTATGTTTCGGTATCGAAGGAAAGAAAATTCTAATCTTAACTCTCCTTTCATCCATTGGAATGGATTTCTTTGAAACGTGTCCTTTTGAGCGGGTGTAATCCTGCAAGGATCATCAGTAATCAATATGAAGACAAGCTGTTTTCGAAGGTTTTGTTTAACCGTAGTGCCCCGTGGAAAAGCGAAGAAAAACTCTCGTTTTTGACGAAGGTAAATATTAAACATTACAGCCCAGCTGAGATTATCGGTATATTTTATCACTAAAGCATAATGGAAAAAGGTTTTTAAAGGGAATTTCAAAAATAATTAAATGATGAATGTTTAATGGATCTTTTTGGCCCCTTTGTGGAAAAGTTCAGATAAGATTATCAAGCTTAATCGACGACAAAGAATTTTATCTTCATGCTGACTTGTGACTTAGGATCTTGAATATTTTAATTTTAAATAAGAATATGCACCTATTTCAAATAATCTATTTTCAACAGAAAACTGAACTAGTTCCAAACGTAAAAGCACAACTTCACGACTGCAATGGAAATAAACGAGAAACCGTATTTAAGAAATAAGCTTAAAGAGTAAATTCTGAATTTCCAAAACTTTTCCCACGAATGTCACAAAGAAATTCAGGTTTAATTGGAAAACGACAGTACACAGTCCCACATATCCTGAAACGGGTTGCACGTTGGGCCAACGTCCCAAAGAAGGAAAATCCTGTTATGGAATCCAGTTTGGCAGGTTCCGAAAAGTGGCAAACTTCTGGCAGGGTTCTTTGTCGCTTACGAAAAGGAGCTGTTTGAACTTCATGACTTGGAGCAGTTATCCTTAATATCGCTTTCTTGCTGACCAATCGAAACGAAATCAAACCATTCTCAGGAAAACTGGATTGCCGAAATTTCTTCCCTCGTGGGAAAATTCTCAGAGTGCCCTTTTTTCTCACCGTTTTCTTGCTTTTCTTTCCTCAACCCATCCCGGGCGCAGGTACAAGTCAACAGTCCGGCCCAACCAGAGCTGCTCCGTGGCGATATCATCACCAAGATCGACCAGTACGATGCCCGCGACCTGACGCACAACGACGCCCAGAACCTGTTCCGAAATGCGGGCAACCAGATCAAGGTGACCATCCGTCGGGACGACAAGGTGGCCCTGCACCAGAGCGCTCATCCGGTCAACGGCAGTCAGGCGCCGGCTCCGGGAACCTACGCCCAGCCGTACCAGCCGTACGTCGACCCGGATCAGCCGGTCGGACGCTTCCATCAGCCGTCGGCGGCCGCTCCGACCCCGACCAAGCCTCAGCTGCACCAGAACTTTCCGCCGCCGGATCCACAGCAGCTGCTGCCGAGGTAGGACCCACCAGAAGACAACGACTTCTACGAGAACCTATCGACTGATGGCTTATCCCTTTCCGATTCCAGCATTAGCTCGCCGTTGCCACATGGCCCGCAGGCATACGCCGCCGCCCTGGAGCATCCGGTTGAGACGCTCCCACGCACCATGTTCCCCGGGGTGGACGAAACCGGAGCGTACCATCTGCCGAAGCATCCGTATCCGCCACCGTCACCGGCAGGGCTGAACGACGCCGGCGAAGCGCTTGCCAATCAGGTAAGCCAAAACATCCCAAAACCCCGTTTTCGTTTGCTTTCGTTTTCGACCTTTCCATTCGAATGAAAGACTTTCTTTTCGTACGGACCTCTTGCGTTCGCTAACTCCACCGAACTCTGGAGAGTTTTTAGACTGAACTGTGTTTCAGAAAGGAAAATAATAAAGCATTTTCTTGATCAACCTTAAAAAAACTGACCAATCTTGTAGATACATGAAAAATCATGCAATTTGAGCTACATGATGAATTAAATAAAGTTTTATTAACTTTTCACATCATCCCTTAAGTTTAAGTGAGACAAGTTTTCTGAGTGAACTAACAATTTTGTAATAACGTGACGTGAAATTCATTTCACTGTGGACTGTTTCAATTATCAAATATTATTTCAATAACTTTTTGAATCATATCTAAAATTTTACAAGTGCGGGATTGAATTTATGCTTGTGAATTTATCGTAAAAGTAACCACAGGACCAGTTTACAATGATTATTGAGTGAGTAAATTAATCATTTTTCAAACAATAAGCAGACTAGAAATTAAATCGGGCAGTTTTTAGTATCATATGTTATTTAATAATCTTTTTATTCACTTATTGTTGGTCAATAATCAGGAAAAGAACTCAATTTGTCAATGGTTTTAAAGTTCCAAACAAAAAGTATGGTTTCGACCATACGAATGCGATGATTTGGGTATTTTATATATTTTTTCCACTAGTTGTTTAACCAAATATATTATAGTTCATTTAAAATGATATTATGTTAATCCAAGTGCAAATGTGCTTATCTCAACATAAAACATAAACAGTTCTAGTTACTTACGGGTTTTAGATTACCTTCAAAATCGAAACTGAACTCCACCACATTACATAATCCGTTTTCGTCCTAGGTACTAGTCTAGCACAATCTTGCCTACATAAAACCGCACGTCAAAAGCATCCGCATCATCAAACAAGCACCATGTAGGCGGATGGGGAAGGAGGGTACGCGACACGCGTTGGGAAAATTTTAAATTACTTTTAGTCGCTTGCAAAAACGAGAGCGGAACGGAAAACTTATGCTTCAATAAGACGAACCTAAGCAGGAAAAAGGCGCGAGGAACCTTTCGGAGACGGGGCGAAACATTTTAATATTAACCCACGCCTTCTTCGCACAGTTTTCGCCCGGAGGGTTTCGCGCATTTTCAAAAGCGATAAGCGTTGGCGGGCGTTGTTTAGAGCTTTTCCATGGCAACCCAAGCAGCGAGCGAGTTCGCTTTGCTTGAGCAACTTTCCGTACCGGTTGCTGCCCCACCTGACAGTATATCTTCCACGAAAGGAGGAAGGATGCTTTCATGAATAAATTAAATTTTCTTCCATCGCGCGAAGCCGTGTGCATTATAGCGCGGCAAAGTAGAAGTAGATGAAGAGACCGAGGTATCTTTCGGTTTTCCCGGTGCGGTGGAAAGATGGGCGCGCACTCACACACCATCACGGACTGGGATGGAAAAGTGACAATCTAGCCGAAGATGAGTTAGAACGCGATGCGGGGAAAAAGGGTTTGGCAAACAGGGCACTCGAGAGATCGAGTCTTCGTCGTCGCTGGCAGGAACCCTTTTTTCCAGCAACCCTTTCTTCTAGGAAAGTTTCATCCTGCAGCCTCCCGAGCAGCCAACTTTTGTTCTTGGCTCGTGCCTCGATGCCACAAGCGCGCGCGTGTCGCTAACGATGATTGTCAACCTGTGACACATTCGTGTTCCCTTGGTATAAACACACACACAAACACATACACGCACGTGACTGAAGAAGGCAGGACCTGCGCCATACGCGTCTTGGGGTTGGTTTAAGAAAAGGGTTGAGGCTTCCTGCAGCATCTTTAATGGTATATCTTTGTGGAAAAAAAGTAGGCATCGTTGAAAGTTACATGGAACTTTTCAAAATGGAATGTATAAAATAATAAAGAAATGGATCAAATTAGTAAAATAAGACAAGGAAAATACCATAAAGCACTGTTTTTTGTAAACTGGAAACATATGAATCAATCGGATGCATTTGTTCATTTCTTCTATTTTAAGACTTCAACAAGACAAACTTTTGTAAACTTCATCAGCTTTTCTCTCGGTTGTTGATGAAAATCCATCTAGTTCATGACCTTCCATCATCCCACTGCCTTTACTCTGAGCATTTCATTAGCGGAAGACTTTCATGACTTTGCCACGAAAATGTTCCCCACTACGGGAGGAAAACTAATTATTTTCCTATACATTATTGCTACCTCGTACCGGTTGCGAAGCTCGAAGAATAAACGTCGAGTTGGGGATGAATTCCGCCTACGGCGGGAAAATCCTTAGTAAAATAAAACACTCAACGCTATTCGCGCAAGTGGTACCACGCTTTGACGAAGTCACGTGAACGGTCTATGCATTTTGATGGAATTTTCGAGCGAGGTTAGAAGGCGGTAACGCCAGATCGCATGGGGAAATAAAATGAAGATTGAAGCCCGGGAAAATCCACTAGCGGCACTGTTCCAAGAGTTTAAATTTATTAAATTTATCGTCCCAACCAATCCAACGTCGCAGTTGGCGCTGGCAGAGGCGAACAGTGATGTTGTAAAGAGCATTTTCCAAAGCCAAGGCAAGGCTTCCGGAATCCCAACCATCGGTTGCCGAACCGTAAGGAGGGTGCAGGAAGAGGCAAGGTACTTATCATGAGTTATTTTGGCTTTTGGATCGAACGCTCGGAGGTTTTGCCAGGCAAATGAAATTACTTTCCCGGCTCGCCGAAAGACGCGTAAACAATCTGCTCTTGCGCGAACATTTCCCCCCACACCATGGTATCCCATGGCAACGGCGGATACGGGTTTCCAGCGCAACGATTTTCCACGGTCGAAAGTTTCTCGCAGCATCGCGAAAGGGGCTGCGAAGCGAAAGTTTTCCCTGGAACTGAACGATGGATGGAGCGCACGTTGTATTGCATACATTTAGGGGCAACGAGCAAAGCTGTTCGGGTGGAATTTTCCCGTAACTTGATCCTTTGGCATGTAACAAAGTACCTAGTAAGAAATTAAGGAGTTGCTGAAAATTAAAAAAAGGTAACGGCTGTTGCTTTTCCTTTTCATATTAGGTTATGAAAATCATTATGATAACCATTCTCTTATTTTGAAATAACTGTTAAAGTGTTTACAGGAAAGACATAATCACAGTTCTATACTTGTTCTCTAAATATTGTGATCTTCAGATACCTCCAAACATGATGATTTGAAATCGCAAAATCACGACTTAAGATTAATGAAATTGAATCATTGTAGACCTTGCTGACATATTATCAAGAAGAACCAAAACATGCGTCATGGTCAAGCACGTAACGCGGATAACTTTGTTTACTACCATCGCAATCCATACACATGTTGTTTATACACTTGTTTGAAATTATACTGTGTACGACGTAAGAAAATTGAAGGTTTTGAATGATTCCGGTGTATTTTCGTTCCGGCCTTGACATCGCATCACTTTTCCGAGGCCTTCACGAAACTGATAGTGAAACCATTGCCGTGGCACGGTTCGACCAAATAAATCTTATTTGCCCATCAGTTCGACCTTGAATTTTCTGACCACCCAGAGCACACGGTTGTGGCACCGATCCAACGGGCTCTGCCAGCTGTGTTTTGTGCTCCCGGTGCGCATCAGGTCGGATCCCGTCGTCAAGGGCAATGTTTGTGTGTGTGTGTGTTTGTGTGGGTCTGTTCAACATGTGGCAGCATCCCACCCAAGAGTCCGGTCAGTTTAGGGCCCTCTGCCCCCCATCTACCGAACCAGATTGCAGCATACGAATTTTCAAGTTCGTAGAAAACAACACCAACCGAAAATAGTACCTGACCGTTCGTCGGTCGCTCGGTCGGAGGTGAATGAAAGTGAAGTTCTGCGAGCCCTTACACCCCGACGGGAAATGAGAAATGGACGGAGGTTGGGTCATCCCGAATTCTGCAGCTCGCCACCTCACTCGACTGTCCAGTCCATCAAGTTCAACTTGTGCCCTGACCCTGACCGAAGACTAACGAGACTCGGTCCCACCGGAGTTTAAGAACCGGACTCCAATCACCTGTGGAAACATTCGCACCCTTTTCCCCCCACCCGACCCGATGACCGTTTGCCACCCCATCGATGGGAGAGTGTTCGTTCGAATTCCTGCCGAACGAAGGAAAGGTAGACGTATCATCTCCAACATTCCAACCACCTTCGACCAGACGACACACGCTGGTTGGTACAATAAACTCATGCCTCCTGCAAAATACCTCAGTCTCGGACGGAAAGACTGACGACGAAAGTCAGGGCTATTCTGTTCCTAAGAACTCCACACACACAAACACACATACAGATGAGGAACATAAGTGAGCGCAGCGGGGTAGAACCGACCGATGGTCAACGCAAGTGGTTGGCAGGATAATTTTAGCCAGCTTCTGACACCGACCCCCTCGCTGGTCCTACGCCACACCCGGTCTGGCCATCCCCCGGCCTTATCCGCCTACTCCCAAAACGACCAGCCGTTGCCTTTGCGTTTGCGAAACTAAAATAATCTCCTCGAACCATTCGGGATGTAAATGAGGTCACGCCAAAAGTCCTCGGGTCGACTTCTTTGGCGGACGGCGCTCATATTATATTATCGTCGCGCGTCCAATCTTGCGCGTGTTTTTGTTTTGCTGCTTGGTGCGCACAGGATATGACAACGATTTAAACACAAAAACTTTAAGCCGTCGCACGACAGTGACGATAGCGGACGAAATTTTTTGAAAAGGGTCAAACAAGACCACAATAAATGCCAAGTTTATGTGCTCCAAGCAAATGTTGCAAACTGACCGTGACGGGTTGAAATTCGCCTCTGAACACTGGTAATAAGCAAACAACACCACGTGCATGCCATAACTTTTTTACTTACCCTTCGCCAATCAAAGGCCAGAAAAGTGCAATACAAGTCCTTCCAGCTGAAATGACAAATGCCTCCGAAACGGGTTGGTAGATTTTACTCTCCCCTTGGCACAATTTTTACCGCATTGTGTCGTTCGCGTCCATTCTGCAGGCCAATAAAACGCTTTTCACAGCGAAACGAGCTGGCCGAACTTTATTTTCAGATGTTCTCATTTTTCACTTACCTCCTTCGTCCATGGAGGAAAATTTTGCCAACAAACGGATTTTTTGGTGCAGAAATAAAATGCGTAATAAAAGTAGGAAAAATTTCAAGAGAAGTCGAATGTATTTTAAACATCATTGAACATTTAATCATTCTTGGAGCACAGCACACTCGCACAGCACGTTAGCAAAGGAACTTTAAACTAGCAAGAAACCTTTACCTCAAATACGTTCCAGACAAAATAACACACTTTTCATTTTATTCGATATAATTATAATCGATCGATATAATTGATCATCACTGCATATCTGCATTTAAACAATGCTACAAATGTTTTATAAAGATAGTTCTATGGAAAAATTACTTCTTTTTGACTCGTTAACGATGATTTTTAACCAATTGAATACTCGTACACTATACGGTTTGGAAAGATGTTATAAAGTAAGTTAAATCCATTATCGTTTTATAAGTATGCTTTCTATTATTCAAGTATTCAATTCCACAATCATTTGTTTATGGTATAAACTAGGTTTGGCAATGACTTATGCTGAAGTTAGTGCGTTTCTCTAGTGGAAAACACAGTTTCTTTGTGCGATGATGTCCATACCTAATAACACACACTTCTTCAAGCGATACACAGTCCCGTTGACTATCTCACACAACATTATGTAACATACTTGCTTCATCGTTAGAAGGTAATCTCCCTCCGTTCCGGAAAGCTGATGAACCAATATTTCCCTTTCGTCAAAATAAACAACACTTACACTGAACGGGTTCGAACGGGAAACCATCGGGGGAAAATTGTGATCTTTTCAAAGGCAAAAAGTAACGGAAACGGATAGGAGTGAATGCACGAGTACAGCCCGATCCATTTCCACGGCGAGACGGACGAGCACGAGATCAGTCGATCGACAAATTCTTCTCCATCAGCAAACGCAACTGGGATGACTTTCCATAAAGGGGCCTCCTAAGGGTGAACGCTTGGTTCAATCGACTCTGCCCTTCGACCACCGAGTCGGGGAAAGGGACGGAAGTGGTGGAAAACCGACGGATTCGTGTACGTAAACAAAGTTGGCCACTCTTCGGGCAACGGTTGGCGCGCATTTCCCACGCGCTGGCAAACGTACGATTCTTTTTCTTTTTTTTTGCTGCTTTTGTCCAACGAAAGCCATTTCTGATGGTGCCTTCGAAAATGTGTGTTTTTGGTGTATTTTTATTTTTCCCTCCTTTTTGCTTCGGTGTATTTTCACCACGTCCTGCCGCCACGTCCTGCCCATTAATCTATCCTGTCGGCCGAAGAACACAGACGTCACTTTCTACACATACACGCGCACGCAGTACCAGTCCTTGGTGAAAGAAAAACACCTCCACCCTCCATCGTCACCATCCCCCTTTCCAACCGATCGCGGACGATCGTGGCCAGCTATCGAAGATTTTCCATTCGCAAACACGACCGGTCAGTCGCTCGCGGGAAACGTCCATCGACAGATCGGAAAACAGTCCGGCTCCGGTAGTTGTGCGGTTTACATTTTCAGTCACATTCTGCTTAGTGCTGCTGACCATAGGGTTGCGCTTAGTGTACAGTAAAGCAGTGGTTGCTTTGTAAATACAGGGATACTTTCCTTTTACTTGGCTTTTCTTAGCCCCAACTTTTTCTTCTCCAGTGTGGAAAGCCTTATTTTGTTTGTGGGCCACACGTGTTGGGTTTGTGTCGGTGTGCTCCTTTTTGGGTAGCCAAGCAGCAAGTTACTAGCAAAACAAAATGGCTTCCGCTTATCAGTACCGTGGTTCGCCCGCGTTTATCCATTTCGCGCATCGCAATGAGAACTACGACGAGGCGCAGATTGATTACCAAGTAAGCAGTTTTCCATCGGTGGAGTGGATGGTGATGGTGGTGATGGGGTGGTGATGCTGAGATACCCATGTTGGCCAATATGTGTTCGTGTTTGCGTGTTTGCTCAAGTTGTTTCATTTTGGATCCAGAGCTTGGGGTGAAGAAAGAATGCCTCTGTACGGGACTTTTCCGACGTGGAGTACAAAAATAAACATTTTAAACTGCGTGAAACATATCCCATCTTCTCTGGTGCTAGGATTATGTGGCCTACCGACCAAAGGGAAGCATTAGCCCAACGTAACGATTGATTGCCGTCTTTGACCGGAGCATTGTTTCAAGGTTACTCGTGACGTATGCTTGATCGAATGTTCGAATCATCCCCATTCTGAGGGAAAACGATCGATCATAAATTAAACTCTTTTCAACGTCAAGTGTTTTCGACAGAAATCATGCCCGATCGATTCCGTGTAACAACCTCGGTACCTCGATGATTATGAGTCAGTTGTTTTTCCAGCTTTACCGACAGAATTTCGATCATTCTAGAACATTCGAGCGAAGGAAAAAAGGAAAAATTACGCTCGTCTACCAACGTTGGCACTAGAAAATGGCGATAAATCACCCACACCAGTTGCAAGTGGGGCTGAAAAGCTGAACGAAACAGAGCGGACTTTGTGTAAGACGCGGCTGAAAGAAAATCGTGTGCTACCGACGCCGTTTGTGCTGGTTGATCGCTTGAATCCTCGAGGCGTTCTAAAAATACGGTTCCCTTGTAAACGCCCTCCAGCTTTCGGGTGGGAGGTCTGCTGGCCGTTTGCTGACCATCCGACATGTCGGTGGTTGACCAGCGATTTTGCCAGATTTTTCCACTGGTTTATGTCATGGCAGCAAGGAGAGAAGGAGAGGTTTTTCAACATGGATGTGCTGGATAAAGCGGATGAGGGTTGGCATTTTGTTGCTGGTGAGAAGGTGGTTATGTAACCTGGCCTAATAGAAATGATTTATTATTAGTCATGGTCAGTATTACAAACAAGATTCCAAGGGGATACGCTGCTGAGGTCAGACTTGTCATAACCCTGGCATTCCATTGCAAAAACCAAAAACATTCATACATACTTGAGAAATAATTCATCTTGAATATGTTTTTATCAAGTCTAATTTTTTGGCTTCAAAAAAGATGATTAGTATATTTTGCCTTCTTGGAAAGTTCTTTTATTGCTTCAAAAAATTAAGCTTATTATTGGAAAATACTATTGACGTATTGTTCCTACCTTGAACATGTTGAGCTGAATTTAAGAAACAAATCATCTTGCGTCATTCCCATGGTGCCACTTTCAATTTCTTCCAGATAATTTGCCCCGCATTATTTATATTAAAATAATTAATCCTGACTCAACTAATCTGCTTGCATGTTCGGATGTAGAACATTAAAACTCGATGGGCCATGAGTGACATTGACATAGATTTTTCTAGAAGTAAATCCCTAGCCCGAGGTCAGAGCACACGGATTAAACGCGACGCGTGATCCTGCCACATGCCTCGGCATCCTACCAACAACAAGCAACGTGCAACAAGCTCCAACAAACTATACCGAAACTGTCCTAAAAATAAACTTCATTCACTTTAAGGGCAAAACCTTCAAATCACACCTCTGCCTTCAATATGGTAGAGTTTTTCTTTCTTTTCCTTCCTTCCCTGCGCCATTTTGGCGCGCGTTTTTAAAAGCGCGCTTGCTTGTATCCGTTCCAACGTTGGCGCAAACATTGGTACACACACATTGACAAGGCATGGTTTACATGATTTTGCTTTTAGGAAATTGTTTACTGAAACTTTTCCTTTCTAGCAAGCGTTGTTGAAGGAAACGTGGCGGAAAATGGGTACCTTTGCTGTCGTAGTAGGCTTGGAGAAAATCATTTTATATCCAACGCGCCGGAAATTAAACGGATGAAATCTTATTGAAATAAAATGAATATATTTAATAATTGCTCACACTAAAATCAAAAACTGTTTTTCAGTAAAATTGGAATAAGATATTTCTCGAAAAAACAGAGGAAAATTGAAATTTGTACAAAAACTTTTCAATCTCTAACAAAACATCCAGTGTTGCCAAATGGCTTTTTCTTCGTTTTCTCAGCTCAATTTACTCCATCATCATCAAAATGAGACCACACAAAACCCAACACAGTCCTATTTGTTAAACCCTGTATGTGTTTTCTTTCTTCCTTTCTCTCTTCTCGGTGTTTTTCCTCGTTCCAGCCGTACCGTACCACACCGCTAGTCCTGCCCGGTGCCAAGGTGCCGAAGAAGGATACGCTCCCGACAGAGTCCTACCTCAGACACCACCCGAACCCGGCCATGCGTGCCCCACCGGCACATGATTACACAGACACACTGATGAAACAGAAGGTACAGCAGTGGCGCTAAGCGCCGAGGCAGTGCGGGGGAAGGGCCCGAGCCACCACCCTTCCCGCCCTTCACACGACAGCTTCTTCCCTCACATTCAGGCTCCTTCACAGAATTGGGAAAGCGGCCGTCGGCTTGTGGGAACATAAGAAATTCGCTTCAAAATATTTACCCCCGACATGAAAACGCGCAACACATCCCACAAATCCTACCAATTCTCGCTCCTAGTGAAAATCTGCCCCTCCCCGATAGGATAGGTCCTTGAGTTGTTTTTGATTCTATTTAGGTATTCTTGAAATAAACTAGCTTTTATCGAAACGAAACATATCGGAGGCGCGAGTAGATAATTGTCAGCACCAAAGAAAAACTCTCACTCACAAACAAAAACCCAAAACAACAAACCAAGCAAACCTTCAGACTTGAGCTGTGTCTTAAATGATTTCTGTTCTTCCTTTTCTTTCCGTCATGTGTCATCTCGATTATCTCGACCCCATCTCGCACCACATATCTCTTGAAAATAACAAACTCGTAACAAATGATAAACAATTGTAACCTTTTCTACTGCCCTCCCATTACGCCGAACGAAACAAAACCAAATCAAACAAATCAAATGCCATGTAAAAAAAACCCCCAAACTCCAAACTCAACAACATCAACATCCTCATCGAACAAAACATCTCGCAGCTCGCGGAAACCGTGATTCATCGAGTGATTGGCGACGAGCCACCGTCCGGTCCGAAGGTGTTTGTCAACTTTAGTTCTCTTTCGTTGGCTTTCCGATGTGTTTTTTTTTAAATCTATTTTTCTTCTCTGGTGTGCGATCGTCCACTTTCACTATGACACTATGCTGGATTGGTTTTACTGTGCAAGCCCTTCGACACAACAAGACAAAAGCTCCCCGGAACAGAGCTGATACCGCTTCAATCCAACGTTGAAGGCTAGGGGTTTGCCGTTGCGCTTTTAAATTATTTCGCTTATTTACTTCTTCGAGCGATTTGGTTGATTTCTTTACCTTGTTGGTACTATTCAATCAAAATTATTTTTTTCTTTTTGTTTCTTTGTGATTGTTTTGTTTTTTTCTTTGTTTGCTTGTTTTGATTCCTTTACTACCCGTTTGAGTGCTTTTATGTTTTATGTTATTGGTTTTGTGTTTCCAAATAAGTTTCATCGACCCGAACGGGTTTGAGAATCTGTTTTCCCTGTCCCCTACTTCAACATTGCGTAAGCAAGTGATTTCTGTTTTCTTTGTGATTTTATTGTGTTTTTGTTCTACAATTTCTGTTCTTTGTTCAAGGTTTTCCGGTTCAATTTCCGCTTTCAAAAATATTTCTTCCATATTTCTGTTCCAAACTGAGCAAATATTTAAACACTCCACATTTGAATCACTCACTTCCGCAGGTCGTCCACAAGCAGTTCAACTCCCCGATCGGGCTGTACTCGGATAACAACATTGAGAACACCATCAGACAGAGCGCTCCCCAGCAAACACAAACTGTTCCGTAAGTATTCTGATATCCAGTCCACCTCCCCCTAGTCTCTACACTTTTATTTTCCTTTTTCCAAAAATGTATGGAGAGCTATATTTACTAGAGTATGGGTAGATATTTTAATGTATTATCGAAAAATGTATGAAGTACAAGGCGCCTCCATTGAATTGGAAAGCTCCCAACAAGATTTCAAATTAAATCTAAAATTTGGAAATTTAGTTTTTCAATAAATAAAATGAATTGAATATTACCTGAAATAAATTCAACCAAAAACATTCTACATAGCTAATCATACAGTAGTTCCCTCCCGTGTTCCCGAACCATTCCTATCCACCCGAAACAAACGTAATGTTTCTCAATCCCTTACGCACCAAACCAATGAAAGAATTTTGTACATTTTTCTATGCACACAACCAGATCGAACGGATACACCAATCGCCATCGGCCAACGAAAATTGAAGGGTAAAGCAACCGTTGTAGTATAGAGCTGTGGTTTGGATCGTAGAGCACCGCTGTAGAGATGACTTTTGT
This sequence comes from Anopheles sinensis, assembly GCA_000441895.2. Classification (NCBI taxonomy): domain Eukaryota; kingdom Metazoa; phylum Arthropoda; class Insecta; order Diptera; family Culicidae; genus Anopheles; species Anopheles sinensis. The sequence continues at coordinate 2,070,825 of KE525349.1, forward strand.
CGTGCTATGTTTGTTTTATTCCGTTGCGTTTCGCTTGGTTTCTATATGCGCTTGTTGCTCGCTTCGTATGACGAAAGGTTGAACACTCGTTTAATTTAGCCTATCTTAAAGCTTGGGTTAAGCAGCAGTCGCGCTTCATGCCCTAACTCCAATGCTGCCAGAATCCATCCTGATGCTGGGTTTAAACCACATTCTTCATCTGCGTCCATTATTTCACCCCGTTTTATCCTCGTTCCCGATCCTCCCCTCCCCATTACTCTCGTGCGAAAACGTTCCAAAACGTTGCCTCTATACGCAACAACCATTGGCACGCAAAAAACAGGGCAAAAACCGAATCAGATTCGAAGCTTTTGATGTCGCTAAAAGGTATCTGTGCAATGTGTTGCTGTGCTTAGAACGATGATCATTGTAAATATTTGATGTATTAAGTAGCAAGAGGCAAACACTATGGAAGCTAATAAACTGAAGATAAAGTTAATGGACAAACCCTATGAATCCCTCAGGCCAATCCTTTTCTGCCACCGAAATTAAAGAAAAATACTCCAATCCTCCCTCCCATCATAAATCGCATGCAAAATAGCATAAAAATCATTGCGGAATGCCTTCTTGTTTCTAGCATCTTCATCGATCTGTCCTTCCTGAAGCAGAAGCAAAAGATCCTCGACGAACAGCGCCGGTTGGAGCAGGAAAAGCAATCGCAAAAACAGTATCCCTTCCAGTCGTACGTCTCTCCGTCGGTTTCGGGTCGCACGTCCCGCCAGCAAACAGTCAGTCCACCACCGCCGGTTCCACCCCTCCCGGAAGCGTATCAACACGTTGCCGATCACTATCAGCACCAGCCTTAGAATCGTCAAACTCCTACTCCTCCTCGTTCATCTGCTTGCATTAAACTAATTGAAAATACACTTTGAAGGACACTCGCACCCATCGTCACTAGCATGTGCATACTAATGTTTGGCAGCTTATGCGGAAAATTGCGTTCGAATTTTAATTAAGAACTGCTAGGAGACTGAAGAGGTCATTTACCTAAAATGTTGGGACCAAACCTACTCGAAAACAAACGATTTCTTCTTGGCTTCCGTTCTCTTGGGATTTGCGAAAGAGTTGACTTATTTTATTGTGATTTTTATTGAGTGATAACTATTACCAAATGACACTACTTATGATAAACGTTAACTTCGAGGACCAATAACCTTTTATTTATATCGTAAGAAACATTGACTTTTTTATCAACAAAATTCATGTACCATTTAAATTACTGTTTAAAAAAACTTCATGATTATTGAATCAATTTAAATTTTTATTTGATTCCTCAAATTTGGTGTAGACTTGTGTAAAACTGTTTCTATTTTTGTTGAGATTTTTGTTTCTTAACTCTAGTTAAAAACATTTCACTTCTATTCATAAATATGCGTGCTGTGTTATTTGTTATCTGTTGAAAAAACGTTGTTTGTGTGTTGTTTATAAAAATAAAAGAAAAAAATAACCTTAGACATAATACTTCACTGAGGCTCTGCAAGCGTCACGACCACGATCCTCTCAACAAATTGAATGGTTATCTAACAGCGATTCACCTTCTTTTATCTCTTCCTTCACCCGTGCCCATCCTTCATTCTCGTACCACTTGCATACATTCTATAATGTGTACTATTTATGATACATCCGCCGGACTCCATTAACGTCGTCCGTCACTTTTTGTAAACGTGTCAAAACTTAAATGTTAAAAACAAACCTGCAAACCCTGATACACAAACGCGCCACATCGCCGATCAAATGCCCACAAAAAAATGGATGGCAAAAATAATAATAATGCTGAAATGCTGAAACATCGAAAACGACAACAAAATTCATGCGCCGCGAAATGAAACGAAAACGCCAAAAATTTGGCCACATGCCAAAAATAAAACGCTGCTCCATCTGCTCGTGCAAAACTGAAAACGAAAACAAAAAAACTACAAAACACGGTCAACAAATGTAATGAAAATAAAAACCAAATCAACGAACGTCATCGGCGGGACCGCAATGGGGTGGATGATGCGGGACGATCATGCGCGCGCCATTTTGGACCGCCGTGGCCGCCGAGCAGCTACAAGAAGACCGTCGTGTTTGACCCATGCAAGAGCGAAACGTACCGCGCGCTGCAGGAGGGAACGGGTGATGGTCTGCAGGAGGTGCCGAATCCGATTCAGCAGAAAACCTTCGCCCCGAACCGTTTAGTGCCAGGAAAGGTGAGGGAATTCGAACTCATTTTCTAAAGTTTCTTCATTTGCATTTATTAATAAATATTTATTCTGTCATTTTCATAATTTTTCCCTCGGTTTTATTTACATTGCTCTCGTTACAGAAGCCTAACGCCAATCACCCCGCACCCCAGCCCGAGTTCGCGTACCGGGTCAACTCGATGGGCGAGCCGAACGAAAAGATCCACCAGAGTGGATCCTTCAAACGTTTGATGCTGCACGTCATGAGCGACATGGACTAAGGGAACCCGGTGTACCGCCCTCCATTTCCACCAGCGTGGAAGATGAGGATGTTTCTTACATTACTTGTTAACTTTCTTTCAACCTATAATATTCTCATACAGTGCCTTCATCACCGCATAGAATCGTCCAGCGTGGAACGAAATAGGGATAGTCCACACAGAAACGTTATGGAAGATGGAACGTTACATCACTAAACCCATCGTTACTTTGTAAACCCTTGTTCGTGGTGCACGAACATGACGTAGTAGCTTCACTAGTTTTTTCCCAATTCGAAATTTAAAAAAAAAACCACGATAACAAAAAGCCCATTCGTCTCTAACCTTCTCGAACGAACTAATCTTTTCCCCGACTAACACGAAGCAGCTGCAGGACGAGAGCAAAACTGGAAGGAATTGAGTTGTGTAAATAAGCAGCATTTCTCACCCTGTACTCTCTATGAACCCTGTGTTCGTTAATCTAGTAGTCCGAGCAATTTCCGTTTTTTCCCATCATTTCCTTCCGACGATAGCCACCTCTATCGGTCACGCTTTGATATGCTAGCTAGGCAGCACGTTTTGCACACCCAATTATTTATTTATTTATCAACGTATTTACGCGATTGTATATTCGATTCTACTGGCCGCACCGTTTGACCGGTGACGACCGCGAGTGTATGTTCTAGTCAGTCTGATTGTTTGTTGCCAAAAGCTGGCCCGGGAAGCACTTTCCGCAAAAGGCCGCACAACACAACTTTCACGAGCAGTAATAACTTAACTGCTTCAATGTTTTACTTTAAAATAATTTTACAAAACATTAAAGAACACAATACAAAAGCAGAACGCGAGTTCATATGAGAAAAAGCATACATATTTTACCCGCAAGCGATCGAAACTGTGCGCTTCGTTTTACGAGTTGTAAGTTTGTTTTAGTGTTAACTGTGTTTTAAATCACATGCGTATGGTTTTGCAACGACTTCTATTTCCGGCGAGGGTGGCGCCATGCCATGCCGGAATTTTGTTGCCATATTTCCCGTTCAGATTAACCGATCCACTTGATAGGGGGTAGGGCTAGGGACCGCAATCGGAAACGAGCGCGTCAGTTGGAAGGATAGATTAAGCGCGGTGGCACTTTACGGCTTTGGAAGAGATTTATCTATTTATTATATATCTACAGTTTATGTACAGTGATATCACAATACACACACGCACATACACATGATCGATGATGCAGAATAAAGATGAACTTATTATAAAGCACCGCGAATGGTGAGAAAGTCCTGTTTCATGTTTCTCTTTGTCAAAGTGGAGTGGTTCGAAAGAAGAAAAGGAAAATTACAATATAGTCCTGCAATAAATGTCACGCACGTAGAAATGCTTGCGTATATCGTGAGTCGAAGAGTATAAAAAAAGCTTGAGGACACTTACATTATTTTGATATTTATAAATAAGATAATCAACCTGCAAAAACTGCATCCATCGTTTATTATAGAAGAAAACACGATATTCATAATGTTAACAGAAATGAAAAAATGAACCGTTAGATTTAAATCCCATGAGTTTTAAAACTGTAATATAGATGGCGTTCGCGTTGCCATGGAAATTTGAGAAAGGACTGAGCTTTTGATGATTTTAAATTTAAATTTCTATCGTTGGGAGTAGTACAAATTTTGGTCATCTATAGAAGCGTTCGAAGGGTGTTCTGAGGGTTATAAGAAAGGTGGTTTAAATCGGAGAGAACTCTCTGGAGAACAATAGAACACAATTTTAAATAGTTAGTTATGTTTTAATACATTTATTTGTATGATTTATGTAAAAAAATCGCTATCGATCAACCACGATAGGTTATATTGTAAGTATACGTCCTACATAGTCTCAGATTAAACATCCCTACTTTTCTTACCCCCTGCGAAGGGTAGTAACACAGCACATCACCCTCTCTCCCGTCGTTCCCTTTTACGCGGGCAACAGATCGAAATCATCGTTCACATTCACCATCGGAACGTACGTATCGTCGATGATCGGTTTCGCCTTGTACTCGCAGAGCGCGTGCTCCTTCATGTTCCACTCCCAGTCCATCTTCTGCACCGCGTGCAGACTTTCCGCCTCGTTGTGGTGGCGCAGCAGCATCGCCTCCTTGATCTTCTCCCACTTGTCGTCCACGTCCTGCAGCCAGCTCAGAAACAGCCGCCCATTGTACCGGCTGCGCGCGTTCCGATCCTTCTCCTCCTGCTCGGGCGTGATGATGTTGTACACCTCCTCGTCCTTCAGGATCGTGCAGACCGAGAACGGTAGCGACTGGTTGGCGAGGGCCCGAGCCGCCCGTCCGTGTACCCGCAGGATCTCCTGCTCCACCGCCAGCACGAGCTTCTCCTTCTCGACGATGTGCTGCATCTTGAGCTTGTGCCGTTCTTTCTCCTGTCCGAGGAAGAGATCCTTCAATGCGGGTGGCAGCGAGGCGGGCACCTGAATGATGGGTTCCGCTGGCGTCTTCCCGGCCAGCGCGTACGTGCACCGGTTCATCAGGTAGTCCTTGAAGCCCTGCGGTGGTTTCGGCTGCACCGGAAACAGGCCCCGCTGGCGCCGTTCGATCTGCTTGCGAATGTTCAAGTACATCTGGTAGCAATTGGTGATCGGTTGATCGTGCGGGTGTACGTCGGGCGTTTCCTCGCGGCTGCCCTCCTTTTTGTCTTCGCCCGATGTTCCCGCCCCGCCACCGGCCGTTGAGCTGCTTGTGCTGGCTGTCGCGGCCGTACCGGAGGATGTGGTACCACCACTACCACCACCAGCGCCACCGGCGGTCGTTGCGTTCGGGCCGGACGCATTTGTACCGCCGGAGGACGCCTGTTCTTTGTTGGTCTTTATCTTACGCTTGCGAGGATGGACGGATGATTCCGAGTTGGACGATGAAGACGATGACGTTGAAGAAGCGGATGAGTTTCCGGAAGCACCCGCTGTGGTACCGGAACCGGTTTGGGCAGATGCGTTTCCATTGGAACCCCCGGAAGCAGCGGATCCGCTGCCCGTCGAACGAGCGCCTTCGCTGTTCCCTCCTGCTGGGCCCGATGTGGATGACCCGTTTGCTCCGTTTCCACTACCTTCCGCAGACCCACTGTTGGCCGGGGTGGAAGCCCTTGCGCCGGAAGGACTCTTCGGGTTAACACCACTAGCGCCGCTACCGCTCTCCGTTTCTCCAGCTCCAGCCGCTCCAGAACCACCCGTATTCGGACTGTTTGACCTATTTCCAGTTGCTCCATGGCTCGTGGCAGCTCCACTTGCCCCTCCCGACGCTCCCGTACCGTTTCCACCCGTTTCGCAACCACTGTTCGAGTGCGGTGAAGGAGATCCACAGCTTTGCTGCTGCATCTGCGGTGACGAGTTGTTCGAACGGTCCACGGAACCGTCCTTCAACGAGCTGTTACTATTGCCACCACCTCCACCGCGGTGCGAACTACGGAGGACACGCTGCTGCGTACGCTCATCCTTTGACGCCTGGGAGGGATTCTTTTCGTCCGAGCTTTTCGAATCGGCCGGACTTGCACTTCGCGAGGATGTGCTTTCTTTATCCGCCGTTGAATCATTGCTGAAAGGAAACGAAAATACGATGTTAGGAAAAGGAAAATTCACCACATTGATAGATTAAATAGTGCTTACCTATTTGAAGATGCTACGACATACGGCAAGGCGGCATGATTCCGGGTGGACGCATTCTTCCCGTTTCTTGTGCTTCCACCGGCATCCGCATCACCTCCCGCATTCTGCTGTGGAATGACGATCTTCAACGGCGGAACCTTTGGACCACCACCGGACCCACCTCCGAAGCCAGATTCATTCCCCTTTCCACCGCTCAGTCCATCATCGGCGCCCGTGCCTCCGACTCCTCCACTTTCCCCATCGCTATCGTTGCTACTACTCGTGCCGGAAGATCCTTTGCCACTCGACGACGACGATGAAGCCGACCCGCCACCGGTTGAAACATTACCCCCAGCGCCCTGTTGTCCCGACGAAGCTCCGGTCGTTCCACTCCCGGCACCACCACCCGCTGCGGCTACAGACGAACCGGTTTGGGGTTTAGGGCTGGCACAAGGGCTCTTGCGATCGAGCGCAACTTTTGCCGACAAACCGAGGTTCTTCGACGACGGTGTTCCACCGGAACCCTTGGAACCCTTTTCCTGGCGCGGTGTTGACCCCCGGCTACCCACGCTACCGCCCGATTTTCCTCCACCGGATGAACTCGACAGTGGGCCCACGGTCGCCTCCTTTATGCCACCGAGCGGATCGACATCCTTGCGCTTTTTGCGCTTCGTTTCTTCCTCGTTCAGCAGCAGGCCCGATTCATCACCACAGTCTGCCATCTCGGAGTACGGACGCTTGGGTACACCGGAACCGGACGAAGAAACCGACGATGGTCCAGTGGAACTCCCGCCGCTGGATCCATTTGTGCCACCGTTTGTCGAACCCATCTCCTTGCCATCCGCATGGCTGTTTGTACCCGAAGCGTTGGCGTTCGATTGTCCATCGCCCAGCTGCGAATGCAGTGGACGCTTCTCGTCCTGCTCCTTCGACGCCGTCGTCCCATCGTCGTGCACCTTTTGCTGCTGCCCTAAATGCGTATCACCATCGTGATGGCCTCCCGACGATTGTTTCTCTTCGCTCGCTTTATCACCCTTCTTGCTCGCACCAACAACGGTACTGCTCTCTTTCTCATCGCTCGAGCTCGAGCTGGAGTCCTTCGGGGTGGATTTGAACTCGTAGATATCGTCCTCGTCCTTATCCTTGCCGCCAGCGGAGCCGGCCGCCCCGGAACCTCCCATGCCACCGTTGCTCGCGTCGTCTATGTCACTGTCCTGCTGATTGACCTGGCTGGTAGTATTATTGGTAGTGCTGCTAGCGACGGAACCGTGTGACTTTTTGCCCGCAGAACCACCTCCGATACCCCCGGTACTACCGGAGCTGGTATCGGCGGATGATTTCTTTAGATGTCCATGTCGTCCGGTTGCATTGTCTGCAAAGGAAGTAAAAAAGGATATTTTAGCTCCCGTCGATACTCGTGTCGCTCTTACTGAGTAAGAATGAGTAAGTGGGTAGAATCGTATTACTAAATTGATTAATCTTAATCTTCACGGACCATTTTTGTATCCTTTTTTTTTGAGTCCTTAAAAGGGATTCAAATACCAAAAGACTTAATGAGTGAGAGAGTAAAAAAGATGCTAGTTCCCACAACGATTCAAATTCCACGAAGGGAAAATTTAAGAGTTTATAGTCCAGAGGACTATAAGTATAAAGCTTACTATAATTTTACAATATAAATGATTATTATCTAAGCCTCCTGTGCTGATGGTATATCTACACCACGAGTTAACAGTCACCACAGAGATTTGAATTCGTACAGGGAATTGAATCCGAATCAGGGAGTGATTGAATCCGAATCAGATAGTGATCAGGGATTTCAAGCAGGGATTCGAATCCCATAAGAGTATTTAAATGGGAAAAAAGTAGAAAGACAGTGTGATAATAATGTGTCTGCAAAGTTAAAGTATAATAATGCATATCAACTTATTCGGCATACATTTCTCGTTCATATTCATTGTTTGAAAAAACCTAGTTAGGATTCAAATACCAGATCCTGATACCTGAATCCAATGACTCTTTCGGATTCGAATCCTTAATACGGATACAAATATGTTGACGTACAATAACCCATTTTTCATATTTTTAAACACAAAAGAGTAACTAAAAGTTTGATATCATCGTGATAATTATTCATTCTGATTAAAAACTACCTGATATTCACCAGATTAACATAAAAACATAAAATTGTAGACCCGTTGAGTATTTTCTGTGACGCTTTTGTATTTGCCTGATGGAATGCAAGGAAGATGGTATGCAATATCTCAGTAATCTCTCTCACCCCCGGAAGAATTCTATACCTCAATAAATCAAAGGCGAAAACGTCAAAAACTTGTTGGCCAGATCGTTCCCTTGTATCGTCCCATTCATTTGCTGGCGAATCTTTATCGCAAAACTGTCGTTTATTTTCACCCACGACAACCTCCCCCATCCTATCCCTACCCCCTGCCTAAGCCAACCGCCGATAAGCGATACGACTAAATAAAGGCAAATATCCATATTCCGGTGGTTCCGCAAACCCGAAGCAACACACGCCGATTGTAATGAGGGCAGGCAAACAAACAAACAAAAAAAAAGCCCGCACCCGCGTCGATTCCCGGCGATGGCGGCGTCGAATCGCTGTCGAATGTCGAGCGCAATATATTCGCGCACCGATATTATTTGTTCTATTTTAATTTTTCCTTCTCGCCAAACTGTGGGCCGATGGCACTGGGAGTTGTTGGGTTTGACTCCCTCCTTGACTCCGGCCAGGAGAGGGGGGAAGGGAGGGACATACTTTATACCACAATAAAATCGCAGCGAAAGCCAAAACCACCACACGACGGCTCGGCATGGGGTCGGGGTCGGAGGGGCGCTCGACGGGCCGCCCCATAAAACCATCGGATCGAAATTGATGGATCTTCTCGCCTTCTAGCGATGATTTGCGACGTAGACGATTGGGTCTCGTCGTTGTTGTTAGTGCTTCATTAAATCAATCATAAACCGATGTTCCATAATTTGAACCCATATCGTTTTCGATCGGAGCTTCCATCGGGAATGAAGATGGATCTAATCTCTTGCCAGCCATTTAGGACCGAACTCGATGGTTCGCGATTGATGATGAAATCCTATTATGCTCGCACATTGCGCGGGATGGACATACAAAAACATTCATTTCCAAGCGGTACCTATGATGTTCGCGGGGAGTGGACTTTTCGTCCTCGAAGTCGAACGGCGACGATCGAAATATGTTTTGAAGCCTTTTCTAAATGAAAAGCAATTAGAGAAAAATACGTCCTACGCAGAAACAGTTTTACGACGTCGAACGGTTAAAAGGTTCGTCTAATCCTTTCCAAGGAAACGGTGGAAAACACATAAACCATTGATGTGCTATGCTAAAATATGTTCAACCGAATGCGTCATCGTTTGGCTTTGAAATGGCGATTGCAAAACCCCGATCCTGGGCAAGATCCTGAGAAAATATGATCCAATCCATGGCCGTGGGAAGGAAAGACCTCCGCGGGAATGGTTTCAAACAGTATCCCGACATGTTTTCTTCGTTATAATGTTTTTTTTTTCAGTTTACTCAACACACACTCAACAAAAACAAGTCACATCGTGCCATCGTGATGCCGGATTCCAAGTTCCGCCCGGCAACCGTTTGTGCCGCGTGAGGGCAAACTTTTACGACCTTATCCCGAGAAACCCGGGATGCTCAGTTCAGAGTGCTAGTAAGAGAAGGACGGGGTAGGAAGAAAAAATCATCTGGAAGTATTTTCGACACGCTCTAAGCGAAAAGTTTATTATCTTCCGAGAAACTGTCGTCTGTGAAGTGAGTGTTGCATTCGTCCTGCCTTTTCGCCTTTACCACACACACACAAACAGAACAACTCGTTCCGACAAACCATTGGGTTGAAAAACCGTTGAAAAACAGTTTCCCACACAAGACGGGCATGACTTTTTCCACCGAAGCCACTCGAAGGACACGTGACGCATGCAACGTGTGCGTTGGGAACGTGTTTGCGTTCTCGGACAAAGACGGGAAACATTGGAAAGTTTTCCAACCTTAAACAACTTGTGTTTAAGTCCAAAACCCCCTCTTTTCTTGGTAGAAATACGCACAAGGGTAACAAAGAAAATAACATTAGTATTTGCAATCAGTATAATAATATATTTGGAACCAATTTTCATTAATGTCTTTTTTTTCCTCTTTCCAATCTATTTTCCTTTAATTGCAAACACTCATGAATACATTAGATTTAAAAATGGCTAATAAATCATTTCCGAACAAAAAGTCGTTATGCGCTTGAACAAAATATTTGTAATTAAACGGAACAACCTTACTGCTTCAACCTAATAGGAAGAAATTTTAAAATAAAAAACGCCTCTGGCTGAGTCTGTTCGATCTTAAGCTTAAGCTTGGCTTTACAGCGCCATCGCAGACAGAATATCCTTGAGAAGTCGATTCCGCACGAAACGCAATTCGAAAAAATATACATAAAAGACTGGATTGTTCAGAAACAGGATCATTTACGATCTACGTTCGAAGATTTTTACAACTTCCTGCACAAGGGATATCTGCATATTTATGACTCCGTTTCCACAAAAACCCCTCCCCTTGGAAGCATTTCGACGATGACTGACTGACGTCGTTGTGCAGCAAAAAAGGCGCATGCAACCGCCCCATGTATTGCCTCCCGTTGGGAGCATTTTCTCCCGAGGGCCACTACCGACACTAAAATGTCCACTACACATCGAGCACGGTTCTCGAGCCGCCCCCATCGAACATGACCCATCACACTTGCGGGAGTGTGTGTGAGTGTGTTCGGACACTTTATTATTACTCGGGGAAAAGGTGTGACTGATATCCGGAAGGTGGGCCGCCGTTCGAAGGGTTTAGAACACGACGAAACGAGCCTCATCCTCCGGCATCCTTCTGTGGAAGGTAATTTGAATTTTCCCCTCCCTCCCACTCTCGTCACAACCCCCCTACCACACCGCATCGTCCGTTGAGATGATGACCATCGGACGATGCGGTACGCTGGAGCAGTTTTTACAGTTTTACTGCTGCACATTTTATGACACCTTTTTGCACAAATTAGCTAAGCCCCGAAGGCGGAGTACCGTGGCGAAACCATCCGGAGATCATCCGTCCTGTTCTGTGTGCCAAGAAGGAGAAGGGGCCCTAGCCACATTTCGTGCGGTGGCAAAAGGATTAAAGTTTCCGCCCGACTCTCACGGGTTGCGCCTGCAATATATCCATACGATGCACCCCCGATTTATGGCCCCCCCATCATCATCGTCATAACCATTCGGACGGGATTCGTTACGTATGCAGGGGAATGCAAAGCGAACTATGAAGGAAATAATAATTCAATTTCGTTTTTTGTGTTTTACGAGCTGAAGTGATTGTGCTGCACATGGATCGGGCGTAAAAAAAAACCCGGTGGATTTAATTAAAAATTAAATTTTCACACCGAAGGCGTTGGTGGCACAATATCGACACCACTCCACGACCAGTTCAATTATTATCAAAAATGTCAATGTACTCGACATTCATGGTGCAGTCCAATGACATGTGTTTTCCATTTTCGCAAACTCATTTATTTTAACTTTTAATGTCTATATTGTTTATTAAGTTTTTATTGCTATGGCATCTTCTAAAAATCGAACTTCACTTCATCTTCTTTGGTAATCAGATTCTTTGTGTAAACAGTACAAAATGCGACACCCGAGTAAAGTGATATGAAAATAAACAAATTTTCTATGCATCTTCCGCTTCGTCGACAATCCGTGGTGTGATCCTTGACAATTTTTCACACAAAAACAATTCCATCCAAATGATTCAAAAAAAAACCCCGAAGTTCGTCACTCCCAATGGGACCACACTTTGGAGAAGTCGAAGCAGATACAACGACCGTAGCGTGATACCAAGTGTAAACAACAGATGAATTAAGATATAAACAAACTCCGCCTCGAAGATGTCAATTCGAGCCGTCGGGTCGGGTGGCCAACGGGTCCTAAGTCGTGAACAGAAAATAAAATGATCACTAAGCGCATAATCACTCGGGCAAACGACTCGCACCCGTAATATGTGTGTGTATTATGTGCCCCGAGGAGCCACGCGAAAGGGCACGTACATGGATCAACTACTACTTGGTCGAGCGACTGGAGGGAAATGCGACCGCAAAAAAAAGAAAGGGAAAACAACGGAAAATAAATAAACAAACCGCGTTTGCCTTGGAAGTAAAATCTTAGACCATGAGCTCATTGGCCCAATGTTGGTCACATACACAGCGTGACAACCGGCCCGGCGGTGTGTGAACCAGAAAGTCGAGCGGAGGAGAGAGCAAAAACCGATGGTCCGGGTCATCGTCAGCATTTGATGGTTGGGCGCTTGTTGAGTTCTAATGGTTGGAGTTTGGGTCGCACAATGGACTGTTTTATCGGTCTGGTTTGAATCAAGATACATTTGTTAGTTCAATTGACGATTGTATATTTAACGTATTTTAATTTGTTTGTTCAAGCGTTTTTTCTGTGTCTCACTTTTAAATAATAATTCATCATTATTTTTTCACTTAAGTACCGACCCTTTCTAAAGAGTGTCGCGTAAAATTTTCAAAACGCTCAAAAAGGATAAGGTAATTATTTAATTATTTCACACCACAGAAATATTGTGACCGCAACCCCCTTCGGAATGTGTATGGAAAATACCAACAACAGCTTGTCGAACAACGTTAAAGTAAACATGCGCCTATCGAACAGACAAAACTTTGGCAATAAAACAAAAGTATATTAGACAACTTTTAAGCCTCCCTTTTAAGTTCCCAGTACCCTTCTCTAACAAGAACAGACCACCGATGAACAACCGTTCCACAATGTTCGATTTATATTCACTCTTCTCCTGCTGCTCACCTTGGCGTCTCATTTTCTCTCCTTTCTTTGACGGCAACCGAGACGGCGGGGTTGGGAAAGGAGGGACAGGGCAACCGGCAGTGACATTCGCGGTCCATTGCCGCCCATCGAACGGATGATGCGATGATGTTGCCCACGCTGAGCACGCAATCTATCACGGAGGTCTTTTATCGTATCGTATTAGAAAAGAAGAGTGCACCGTCGTCCGGCGCGGTGGCCATCGGCAATAAATCACTTCATTATTATGACAGGCTCATGCATTCGCTTGCCCACACTCCCTACCTCCCTCCCTCCCTCACCTCAAACCAGCCAGAACATTTTCTTTCCTTGTTTTTTGTCTGCTTCCCTCGACGGAATAAATCAGCCGTGTCCTTTTTCCCGCCGGTGGCCGGATTCGGTGGCCGTTGTATGTATCGACTGTTTGTCGATTTTCCCGTTCATTTGCATCAGGCGGAGAGAAAGGAAAGAGAGAGAGCGAACAGTTTCTCCCTCTACGCTAATTTTCCGTACCAGTTTAGTCACGCGAAATTTATTCCCAATGGACCAACATTTTATAGACACTCGGTTTGGATGACCGATGAAACGATTATGTTTGAAAGGGTGACAAATGTGGAGTGTTTCATTAGTTTATGACATGAAAGTACCGTAAATCTAACGGGATAAAAACCTCGCAACATCCAGGATTGGATAGGGAATTACTGAAAAAAGGGGGTGACGTTGTAGCTTAAGCAGATAAAGCTGTGGAAATTACGTGGTTTTGCTAGAAAACTATACAAAATAGAAACAAAAAGAGTATAAGCAGGGTTTTCCTTTACATTTTATGTCTTTCGGTAAAGAACAAAATATTGTTTCGAGTGATGCTTTCCTATCTAGCACTGACAGAACTCTTACAGCTTAAAGATATGTTTGCTCAACATAACACATTGGAAAACAATACAATCTATTGAGAGGCATGAAGTTACGGAACACTTGAAATAGTAAATAAGGCCTAAAGCAGAACAAAGCTTCATTGATTAAAGGCCAACCGAAGCCTTCAACAATTTCTTCGTGACGAAAACCACACACACGGGTTGCATCATGCGCACAATACTGTCAGGGTTACAGGAAAGTGCACCCAATGATCATGAAAAATCGGACCATTTTTCCTCCATGGAAACACTCAACCCCAACGATAATAATGGCTACCAGATGCCCTGACCCGAACCTACACCGAGAGCCCGTCCCTTTCTACAAAGCCCGAGCGCAGCACACCCTTTCGGTAATGATTTACCATTAGCCACATGCCCCTTTTGCCTTCTCACATTGTCCTCCTCGGTCGCGCCGCGTGTCGAACCGATTCTCGGACTAATTTATCGAAAATGCACACATGTCCTCCGTGGATCACTTTCCGGCATTGGACGTCGACCTCATATACGAAGCCGGTGGCGAAGGAGACGGCGGACGGGTGGAAAATCCGGACGCGAGCCCTCCCACTCCATCTTCTCACCCGCTCCGCGTGCTGACGAAGAACTTGTTCCTTCGCGCCGCCGCCAAATGCCGTCAAGATGTCGTCGCCCGCTCGCTAATCGACGCGACGAAACAACATGCGGTAAGTAATAAAACAAACGAATCCTTCGAACCCGCGCACGACGACGAAGACGGTTGTTCGGAGGTTATGTTAAAAGAAAATAAAAACTTCAAACAACTTAAAGCAAAGAAAAGGGAGCAAAATAATACACACAGATCAAAAGAATGTGTGTTCAATCGAAAGGAGTAAAGAAAAACCGCCCGAATGCGGCTTGCAGTGTGCGGACTTTAATGTTTTCGTGCGGGAATTCACTCGAGGGAAAACAAAACAAAAACAGAGAGAGAGGGCGGAAAAGAACTAAGGAGTTTGTACAAAACCAACGTCGAGCTAAGAGTAGCGAAAGTTTCAAATGAGTAACATTCTTTTTGTTCACCGAAAAAAAACAGCAAACTCACTTCTAACGGAAGGGAAGCGAGTTTTTTGATGTGGAAATTTGACGGACCTTCGCGCGATCGAAGGGCGAACCGACTCTGGAATGGGTGGAATGCATCCTGGGGTCGTATGCACCGGATGGTGGGACGGTGCATCGCCCCAACCACATCTGGACACATCTGGGCGGCGACCAAGAAACCAGACCGCGACTCAGAATTGGTTCACGTTGACAGAAAGCGAATGGGCGAGGTGAGAAAGAGGCGAGTCCGGGGCGATGGTAGGTGGTTGCGGTTGGTCTACTTCTGATGCAGCCGCTGTAGCGATAATAAAATGGAATTAAATGAAATCGAGACCGGAATAAATTGGCACGCACCGGAGAGAAGCCACGACGACGACGACGAAGAGAGGTTCGCATGACTTGAAGCACTCGAAATCGCACAACCGGGCCAACACACACTCGCGTGCTTGTGTCTGTTGGACACTTTATTTGCACTCCCCGGGACCTTGGATAATGCTGTCCCTGACACGACTCGACTGTGCCGGCCATTCGAGCAGGGGAAATTTATGAGTGGCGACCGTTTATGTGAAACATCATTAAAACTCAAAGCCCACCAAACTTCGCCCGTCTGACAAACAAAGCCGGGGACACAACGTAGGGAAACTGTGTGCCGAGGTTAAAATAATAACGAAAATTATCCGCCATATTTCTTCCAATATTCATTCTCGACGTTGAGGGTTCCCGAAGTACTGTTCTCACGTTAGCCGAGAAGTAACGCTTCCTGGTGTGTAGGGGTGATGTAACCGTAATCTCCTTATTGTTACAAGCACTAGAGAAAACCTAAACACCACTTGACCATCCGGAAGTCGGTGTGTTAAACCCGGCGCTAGAGAGCTTGATGACTTGTCCCTGAAGGAAATTATACGTACTCGCGATTTCACAACCTCTTCTCACGATGGTCCACCCCGTATATGAAGGTGCTGCCCACGACGACGACCACCACCACCAAGTTCTATTTGTTGTGCCGCGCGCAGGTTGACTCGAGCTCCCTCTCCTTTCTTCTTCGCTCGCGATTAATACATTTCCCGGCCACTATGTTTGCGTTTCCTTTCCCCCAGTGGCGCCGCCACCTCCAGCCCAGGTTGGTCTCTCGTCTCGTCTTGTTGTTACAGTTGCACCGTTGGATTGAACAAACATGCATCACATTTTCGCTTCTTTTGACCGTCATTCTCCATATCCTTCCCTCTCTCTCTCCACCTCGTAAATTTTCCATTTCATCTGGACAAATACACATACACAGTCTAGTAGCGGTCACCAAGACGGGGGGGAGGCAAAAGTTCCAATAGATTCGCATCACGTGCGCCACAACGGCTGTGTGGTCCGTGGCTCGCCGCCATACACCCGAAGGTTCGAAGCCGCACGACGGTGTGCTAATCCGCCTCGTAAGAAGGTGCCCACCATCTTAAGCCACCGTTCGTTGGAAGTTCCACCGGCCCGGGTGGGAAACGGTAGAGCACAGAAGTCAAGTGGCAACCAATGATCCCTGGACGTTGTGAAAATGATGGATGAATTCTTGCACATGAATCCTCCATCGACCTTGTGCCTTGTGGACCAATCATAATAAGTAAGGATGTGTGGTGGATTGTTTATACTATTGCTTTCATTTGTAACTGTTTAGATATTGATGAAGTGGATAGTAAATTATTATTACTATAAGTTATCCTGCATCGTTTCGTGTTGCTTGCTGTCTAATACTTATGGATGCTTCATGGAAGAACATCCTTAAAACGTTATCAACATAATTACTTTTCAATTTGAAGCAAGCGAATATTTTGGATAGATCAATCAAGCAGGTTTTCTTATTCAGACTTTTGAATCTAAGTTAATCTTTAAAATAATAAATTAATCTAAATCTTCATGTTAGAGATCAATGAATCTGTAAGATTTATGAATCTCAAAGATTCTCCAAAATCCAAATGGTTCGGTTTGAAAAAGTGATTAATAAAACACAAAAAGTCACTAACTTGGGGAAGGTACACCCGTTGCCACTAAGCCCTAGCTCGAAAGCAGATGGTGTTTTCTTTAGAGCACCAAGCTTCGAAATAGCTCACGAGATTCTATTTGTCTCTAACTCATCAGTTTTTGTCTCTTACCGGAAACATGAAAATAGAGTAATTAAGGGGTTCCTGGACAACTGTAACAACTATAAACATTGATTCATTTATGCTTTAAAACAAACTTTTGCCTATTACCATGCTTTTTTTACCGATTTTCCGACTGTTTTTTTGTTATCGCATTTCGAAATCGGCACATAAGTGATAAACTTGGGGATATACACTTATTTTCGACACTTTTTTGTATGATTTCCTTTTGTTGGTAGCTCTATAAAATCATGTTGAATACAATCAATAATCTTCATATTTAAATTCATTATGAATAAGCAATTTTTAGAAAAGGGAAAAATTGAAATCTAGAGAGAGAGATCTGATGAACACAAGACAAAAACTGATGAGGAGTTTGAGACAGATGTCAGAAGTCAGATGCGTTAGAAACACGAACTATTTCAATCATGGGTGGGTAAGAGGCAAACATAGCTGGCAACGAATGTATGACCCCTTGTTTTTTCTTATGGTTTTTGTCGCAAACCCATCGAGAAAGGAAACCCCTTTGATTTTTGGCCGCACGATCAAGAAACGAAAATCTTGGCAATTCATAAACCTTGGATTCAGGATTCAATTTTTGAATCACTATTCACGGAAGATTCTATGCATGAATCTTATCGTAAGATTCATAAAACACAACACTTCTATCAAGAGTTATCGGAACAACTACTATTACTATTTACCTTCTGCAACGTTGTAAACTATTGCCACCCGAGCACCTTCAGCTCGTCATAAGCGTCGCCGGATTTAGGTATGTCTACACGAGGCTTAACGAAGCTTAAACGGCTCACACTTGGTGCGAGGGAAGCTGGTTTGAATAATTAAGACAGCAGTCGGAATCCCGGAAATTCCACACTCCCGCCCTCCCCGCCTCGTCCGTCCGTGCGGCCAATGCAATGGCGGGACGATTAATGTGTCTTTTTACCGCCTCGACCGGCAAACTCTAGGCAAAGTCCAGGGTAATTAGACGATAATAAAGAGAGTCCCTGTACAAACTTGGACGGTTGGCTGTCGGCGAACCGTTGTAGATTTTGTTGCAATTGAGCGCGGCTTATCTGGGTTCCTCTTGCCCAATGGTAGAATTGTGTTCTTTTTATTTCTTTTTTCCGTACGGAAGAGAGTCATTGGTTTGTTTGATTTTTGTTTTTGTTACCTTTACTCTGCGAAAGCACCACCGCCGCCGTTGCCGCTGACGTCGTAACGGTCGACGGTGGGTCTCTTGGCAGTGGGTGATGTTGTTGCGATAAAATCGCACCTGGTGCAGTGCCTCGCCGTTGCATGTTGCAGCTACTCCTAGGTTCGGACGACCTACCAACACCACCACCACACCGGTGTGTCCTTGGAACAGCGGGGGTTCGGTTTGCGATAACTCCGTGAACTCCCGTCCGGGGAGGGAACTGTCGTTCGATCTGGAAGCGCCTACCGTCGGCCAACACCGTTGTCGACCTTTTCTAGGCACAAAGCCAAACGCACACAGCGAGAGATTGGCACACCACACACGTTAGTCCATAGCGTCACAATGCACCGGATTGCGTTGGCACAATCCGAGGAAGAAGGCTGAGGGTGGGACCCCCACACAGGAAAGGGCCTTTCACGTGGAACACACTAACCCTCCCGGAGCGGTCGGGCGACAGTTACCAGAGCGATGGTCGGCTCGATAGTGGCACAGTGCGACGGATCGGTGTAGCGGTCCATTACGAACGACATTAACCGAGTGCCAAGTTTCTCGCGATTTCGCTATCGGACCGGCAGCACATGCTGGCACATAACGCTCGTCCGCGACACGAAAAGAGTCTCTTGGATGCAAGCCGGTGCGATCTGGAATCGCAACAAATGTCACTCGCTAGTGCCCTCCTACGTAGATAGCACCACTAGTCCTGTGTTGTCGGGGATTGGGAAAATATAACACCGGATAAGCTAGCGAACAAGAGAGGAGTTTCCAATTGATTTCTTTTCATTGTCCTTCTTCAGTTTTGTTGAATGATCCCAAGCGTACAGTCATAATAAAATCGATAATATACAAAAATTTCATTAAAGGGTGATGCGCTCTACCAACTCTGTCTTTTTTCACACAAATTTCTCACTTTTCCTGAAACATTCCTCGGGAAATGTATTCCACAACAAATTTATCATAAGTTCTCGGACAGTAAAGGGTTCCCTCCCTTCGGGCTAGTAATGAGAATAATAACGCTCTTTGAGGGATTTGAATCATCAAAATGAAACGAATCTTTTAGTAATTATTTGGTTATTTAAGTTTCGCTACATCATCTATTAGTTGCCACAGACGTTTGATACTTAAACGGGATAAGAATTTTACTAAAAGAGTCACTAGTCTCTTTTAACACTAGAATCCAAATTGGGGTCATTTTGACCCAAACGCGATTTCAAGAAAATTATTTTTTTAAAGGATGCTCAATGTATAATTCGGCTCAAATCGATCATTTCTGCTTCGCACCGAGCTAGCGGAATGATGAAGATGTGCATCAAAAATCCTAAAACGCCAAAAGATAGTCAACAAATATACTTAAAAGTAGCCGTTAACGGATTTAAAAAATCTTAAAAACTGACGAAGTTCCAGCGAGTTGAAAAAAAGGAGTCAATATGACCCCTAAAAAGCATTTTAGGGATTAGCAAGTTTGTTCTCGGAATTAATCCAATAAAAAAATTTGAATTTATTTTTCTTAGATGCTACTTTGGGTTTTAAGGCAAGTCTTTTCTTGCCTGAAAAAATATTCATCCATTTCTGAGACATTAAACGGAAAATCGCGTTTGGGTAAAGATGATCCCTATTTGGATTCTATTGTTAAGTTACACAAAATCATTTATTAGTCGCCACATACATTTGAAACTTAAGCAGGAAAACAAATTGCTGTTTCCACAGAGTTTTGACTCCCAATCCTAAGAACGACTAAAAGAGTTACTAGTCGCTTTAAAATTTTAAATCTCTAGGCAGAAATCGAAACCCAGAAGACTATTAACAGTAAAAGTTTACACACTTTATCTTCTAGCTCTTTATCGTTTAACGTATGCATTTGTCATTCCGAGAGATTCAAACTCATGTTTAGGAATAAAATCCCTCTTTGGGATTCAAATGACTAAAGAGTTACAAAAACTGTCTGTGTTATTTGAAATCTTAGAATTCATAAATAACATCCTAAGCACTGGCTCATTCTTATTCATTACGCACACCACGGTCACTGACAACTCCCAAATTCGATTAAACCAACCATCAAGAATCGCCCGAACGAACTTTCCTGTAGGCCGAGTGTTGTAACTAACATGCCTAAATTAACTTTCCCATCCTCCTTCCCAATTACATCCCACTTTCCAGTGCGCTTCATCACGCGGAAATGCTGTCCGCCAGCTCCGCCAAACCTTCCCGCTCGCACCGAGTCGGTCAATAGGTGTGTCTATTTCGAACAAATTCCCCCCGGTGGCTCACGTAACAACGGCCAGCGTGTGATGGGCTTCGACCGGGCCGCAGGTGGATTTCAAGGTGGTGACGAGCGAAACGAGGCTGTAATTCCAATCAGCGTTTCATCGGATTCTATTTCTGCCATCAAGCAAACCCAAATGACCTGTGCGTACATCACGCCGGTGCCTAGACGCGTGGCCCCGTGTCGAACGCAAACGTTACATCACACGCCAACCCGAGCGAAATGTCGTCCCACCTTCGGAGGGAAGAGTCGGAGATGGGCTGTGGCATTGGACCATTGGAGAATCGTCTAGAGGGAAGGAATGGGCTCAATCGAACGCCCGAATTTACTTGGAAATAATGTAGCCTGCACTAGAATTCCTTACAAACAACAATCTTTCCTATTCCAGAAACCTTTCCATTTCCGGTAAAACTTTCAGATATAAAAGGACCAATTTTTGGGACTGTTACATGTTTCATTCCTGTTATCACTCCGTCAAGATCATGCATTTATAGTCAATAAAATCAAAGCTTATCAAAGTCAACTAAATTAACTTTAAAAGAACAATTTGCTTCAATTTTGCAACATCGGTATTTCTTAGTAATTCTTTAACCCTTCATGTACAGAAAACTTTGGCTTGTTTATTTCACCTGGGCCTTAAAATCGTTAACTCTTTCCCAAGGCTTAGCTTATCGACGGTACTTGTTTCACAATAAAAGAACGAAACAAATAATTGCTTCCAAACAGGGAAAAACTAAAAACACTTATCGAACCCATTTCGACTCTCGCCTTCCAATTCTCACTCGCTCTACTTTCCAGCAAAGCACAAACAAACTCTCGTACATTCGATAAGCTGGCGAGGATGGAAATAAACATGCCACCTATCGCTAGCAATTAGTCAAGATTATGTAAAAACAACCGTCTCCCGATGCGGTCTCAACCTACCACCACCCCCCTAAAAGGGAGGCAAATGCTGGTAGCCGGTGTTCCATGACATCTGATTGAGCGTGTGTATGTGCGTGTGCGCGCACAACAACTGAGGGGCACTTCGCATTCGTAATTTGCATTTTGCACCCCATGGCCTGACCCGGTGCATCAAACGCGCGAGCAATTGATCGTCTGCGTCTTATCAAAGGACCACGTCGAACGAACTCCAGAAGTCAAGGGGGATGCAACACCAACGCGCTAGATCGTCTCTGAGCTCCTGAAAGCTAATTGTCGTCCGTCATTCGGACGGATTGCGCATCCAAGTTGCGTCGTTTCAAGGATGACACACGGACAAGCGTCGTTTGGCACGAGGTAGCTTCAATTCTGGTTGCGAGGTATTACCAAACGGGGTGGGGGGATGCAACGGAATGCACTTTGAATTTTATTTATCGTAATGCTTATTTGAACAGCAAGCTATCCTTCCCACAGCAAGCTATAACGTAGCTCTCGTTTCATTTGAAAAACCCCATGTTAACTGAGTGGAACTGAGTCAACAAAATTTTGGTTCGTTTTCAGATATATGAACTCTAACTCCAACTCAATTTCTTATGTTTTATCATTTGTTCTATCCGTCAAATGTTTTTTGTTGAATTTTTATTTTACTTTATTTGGTAACATACAGGAGGTTTGTTAATCTTGTTAGATTATTTTTTATACAGCTAAAGTTTTGTACTTCGTCGCAAAATGTAAGTTTAAAAAATGCAGTAAAATCACGAAGTATTTCGCCTCCCCTTATCACCTTTGTTATCGTTCTAAAACCCGCAAACGAAGTGTCGACTAGAGTTGTTAGCCCTACACAAGTGAGTCAATGCGCTTTGCTTTTGTCGTTTTTCCTCCATCGCAAACCATCATTACTCATCGCCATTTGAAACCGATGTTTATAGCTTTCCCATTCGAGCACTATCGAGCGATGAAGCTCTCCTGACGATGGCCTTCCCTTGGCGTATGGTTGTTTAATGTTCCGTCGCTGACAACGCGTGATCGCGGTGCATTTTCTAGGGCGAGCCCCACGTTCCCTGATGCACCAGCAACCAACACCATTGCACACGCTCAACCTGAGCCCGAAACCGAACCATCCGAAGCAACGGATCGTAAACGGTATCCGTTTGGACGGAAATAAACAGATAAACAAACGCTAACAAATAAACTTCCTGTGGGATGCAAAAAAAACTAAAAAAAATAAAATGCATACATGTCCACGCACACACGTACCATCTTTGCCGGATCAAAAGATCGGCAAAATGCCGGCCAAACGCGTATCGGCAAAAGGGAACTGCGGCTGCGCTTGAGAAGCAGTGTGCTCTTCCAAAGCAAGCAAAGGAAAAATACAAGCGATTCCAATAAACACTCTCCACACTTGGAAGGCAAGGCAAATCGTTCGATATCGCGTGAAGATCGCAAAGAAAGGGATGCACGCAATACTCTTCTGTGACGAGACTTCATCCGAATTGCGATTAAACGTGAAAAGTGCAGCATCCCCATCTGGTTTTCAAAAGGGGGAAAATAGTCAAACCCAAAAAGGAAAAAACGAAACCAATGCAACGAGAGATCAGAATCAATATGGAACACCGTTCTACACGTTTCTAGTGCAAGCCATCGCTCTTTTTCCCTCTTCTCTAAAACGTCACCAACTGGTGCGCATTTTCTTCCGACAAAACCACCGCGCGTTTGTGCGCGTGCAAAGGGTGAAGATGAAGTGCATCGGATGCATGCATCGGAAAAGTGTACGGTGCAGCAACGGGAAACTGCACCGTGTTGCATTCGCACCAACGTGAATAAAATAAATTACGAATGAAGCAACCGTTGTGTTCACCGGCGTCGCGCACACTTTCATCGTTCGTGAGGGGTTTTTTGCAGAATATTCTTGGAGCGGAATGAGTTTTCCCTTCGAGTGCCACCCTTGAGAAACGTCCTGACCTCCAACCGTAGGGTGCGGATTAAATGGTAGATTAAATTCACTGAAAACACGAATCCGCTAACGGAGTAGTACCATTACGTTCCGGTGAAAACAAAAGCATCCAAACGGGCATAACACCTTTTCGGGTGGTAAAGTTGAGTTGACAAGTGTGCTTGAACAATCCACAAAAACGAGCAGCTACAGATGATTTACACGCGCGTGAATATTCAATTATTCTGTGTAATACTTCATTTTCAAAAAAGAATATTCAACCAGTTCCAAAAGGGTGTTAACAAACATGCTGTTCACTGGTAGATGGAACGATCTTCTGACGGTTTGCTGAAAAGTTATTTTATATTTGATAAACGAGTGGGAGGAAAAAATACACGTGCATCATGTAAATGCCAGACGACCGTGAACGACTCAACATTGGAGGGCTTATGTTTGTACCGCTGTTTTCAAAACCTTTTCTAACCTAACCCAAGAATGCGTGAAAAAAGAATAACCAACTGACTTCAAACCTCCGATGAACCATTCCGGGGAATGTCGCTGCAGAAAAACGTTCACAAGGTTTACCGAAATAAATGGGAGGCTTTAAAATAGATGAAATGCTACGAAACCATTTCAAATCATTGGGAAAGTAAACATAGTGCATTTCAAACGTATAAAACTTTTACAATAAAAAACTAGAACATTTCTTTTCGACATTATTATAAACAAATATTTTACTTACTTCTTTCATATTCTTATCGTTTGCTCAAGCCATAATACATAATACGTACAATTTCATGCCAGAAATGATTCCTCCATCACTTCGTGTTGCATTCTTTCCGGACAGAAAAACCCCTTTCTGTACCAGGATGAACCTGTTTCGATTGATTCTCTCCAATCGCTGTTATCCTTACCACGAGACACGCGGAGATGATGCACCCGGTGGTATTGTCCGTCGAAACGGATCGAATTCATTTGAAGGGATTTATTTGTCATGCTAACAAGGTTTGTAGTCTACTGGTGTCGGATGTGTTTGTGTGTACGTATCTTCACAAAAAGGTGACATTTAGACTTTCATCGAGGGTCCCCCACTTAGAGGGAGATGAGAATGATGGGGTGTGATTAATTAGCACCACCGTACAACGCCGTCGATTGGAGGAAATTTGACGACAAAAAAAAAGGTGAAACAATCCGCGAGTGCGAATCTGAATACTCACGCTCGAATGGAGATGAGAAGAGTCAAACAAAAAAGATATGTATGTACATTCCCCAACGACCGTCAGAAGAGCATGCAGAAACCGTGAGGCAACCATAATTAATTGACACCTTTGTGACGCTTTTTGCGGATGAATGCGTAACGAGCGAGGAACGACAAACATCACACAGAAAGGAGAATCTTTATCGATGTACAAAATCGTATCTTTCTCTGCATAGAAAAACGTAACTACGGTGGAGGAAATATTTCAAATTCCATTCCGATTCCTGTACATCTAACTTCCTTCCTGGAGGCTGAGCTCGGTGGGAGGAACACATTTATCTGAAAATCACGACCACAAATCTCACCTCAAGTGTGGAAATATAGCGACACACCGGATAAATTGGGTAAAATATGTCTTCCTTTACTTTCGGTTCCAATTGATCAAGAAATGTTGCTGGCAAAACCTTGGGCGAACCGGGTGGGAGGGGGGAGGGAGTTGCATGAACGAGGGGGTGGATGTTGATCTTGACACAATCTGCCAACAATAATACACACACACACGGTCTCTCTCTCTCTCACTAGCTCTCTCTCTCGCCTCATTTGTTTTAGAAGTGAATCGTGGTTTTATCATCGTCGTGAATCCTCTTCATTCTCTTAGACGAGGAGCTGTGCATGTTGCTTATATCGTCTCATTTTTATCTTCTCTCGAAGAAACATAAATAAACACACAAACACACAAAACTTTCATTCATCCCCTAAAACAAACCGAACCCAGAAACAATAATCTCTCATTCAGCTCACTTCTCACGCTAGTGATCCCAACGTCTCACACACCAACACACGCCCGCATGCCCTTTTGGTGAACGATTGTGGGACGTGTTTCTTTGTGCGTGGTCGCTTTTCTAGCACCCCCACACCCCATCAACCCACCCCGCCCGGAAAAGGGTGCCATTGATCATCCCCTCCTGCGGTTCGTGGTTGAAACAAAAGAACCAGTACGGAACAACAGGCCAGTTGGAAGCAGAAGAAAACAGCTGTATGGTACATTCTCTTCTCGATTTCCGCGCGGAGAGAGAGAGGAGAGATTTTCGTGGGAAAATGCACTCGCGAAGATGAGGAAAAACGCTACCACCTAAATGGGGGTCGTCCCTTTCTAACGCGCGAACCGCGCGAGTTTGTTGTCATTTTTCGTAACTCCCCAACCCCCCAAAACGCACCCCTATTTTCGTGCCATGTGTACACTACCGAAGTGTGTGGCGTCCTGTTGGTACCAATACTACTCTGCGAAATGCTACTACTCACTGGTTGGAATGTTTTGTTGTGCTTACTATTTTTTTTCCACCGTACACAAATGAACCCCAACGACCGCATTCCACCCGGGGCGAGGGTTTTGGGGGGTGGTTGGCAGGGAGAAAAGGGAGGAATTACAAGGTATATCAATGCGTTAATAATTCATCCGTTCGTGGTTCATCAGCACGACGAGAACACAAGGAGAAAATTCGGTTCGATGTTGTAAACGAGCAAATAGTGTGTCTCCGTGGGAAATGTGCTCCAGGGATAAGATGAATGGAAGTATAGAAATACGGAAAAGACACCCGAAAACTCCACAGAAATTGACACATAAAGGTCAATTCGAGACTACAACGTTATCATAAAAAGACGGAAATTTTACCTCCCGCAAAGCAATACAAAACAAAACCTGTGTCGATGTTTGACGATGGACAGTGCTCGGAAAACCATTCCCATCGGTCACTTTCAGCTGTTCTCTGATGGTGATGTGTAGAGGAGTGCTTATCCACTTTGCGGTGAGAGTTATCTAAATAATTCGTACACCGTAAGCTACCGGATTACTGGCAGTGTTTGAGAGTGGAGAATCAATATGAGTGTGAAACTCTTAGTAGCATAACCCATACCCCCCAAATCGTGCTCTAAAAACCACGCAACTACTGAACCGCAAAAGCGAAGGGTGAGCTAATCAGCGCATGCAGCAGCGTGCCCCATCATCATGCCAACCCCATGAACAGGAAGGCAATGAGGGACAGAGCAAAGCAAATCGCTACCCGATTCTTTCGCACACAACTCTCAACGCAAAAGCCAGATATACGCGAAGGAAAACAATTAAAATGTGTTTAGACAAAATCGTCCGCGTTTCGCGCTGGTTCGCGAACTGAAAATGTGCTTACTAAAACACGACAGACGGAGCTCGCCACCACACGAAGACATTAAGCAAAAATGCTTCATCACGGCTTGGAAAAATTTGAAACCATCGTAAAACGAAAATTAATAGAAGTCGTCTCATACAGAATGTTTATTTTGCAAGTTGGATTAATGTTTACCCAACATAATCGATCCGTTTATATTGCATTGACGCTGACACTATGAGCTACTCGGAAGAATAAGTAGTTTCATTCATCCCAATCAGCCTTTTTCTCGCCTTCCCATCGGTCCACATAAACGAATCAAAATTAAACAATAAACCAAAACAGTGGAGAGGAAAATGAAGAGAGGTACCAGCGACCAGGCCAAGGTAGAAGACAAGTGGAGCCATAATTTTATCATCCTGATTTAGCGACACTCCGATCCGATTGTTTATTGTTTGGAAAGAGGAAACGCCGCTCGGACAGGTTTATGAGCTTTAATTTCCATAAGAGTTTAGCTTTTTTTCCTCCTTGTGTAGATTGTTGTTCTAGTTCATTGCCGCAAGATTATAGAACACTCGAAATAGAATGTATGTTCACAAGCCTTGTGGTATTGTAAAGGCCAAATATAAGAAATACATTTTTTAAGATTTTAAAATAAATTATTGCAATCTTAAACATTGGGCCTTAACTTGACCAATCGTTCAACGGAGAGTATCAAAAGCATGCTGCATCTCTTATCTAAATGCAACTCCTTCCTTTCCATAAAGCGAACGAAAACAATAGTGTGAAGAAAGGGAAAGAAAACTGGATTAAAAAACAGGGAAACCAGCCGACCGGTTGTGGGGAGTAGGGGGAACAAAAGTGGACAGCATAAGAGGCGCGAGAGACAGTTTGCACACGTCCGATGATCAGCTCGCTACTCCGTTCTGTTGTGGTTCTTTTAGGTGAATGAACCATTCCCACCACCCCACCCTCCCTCCAGCTCAATCTTACGACGCGTTACTATGCCCATCACCAACCCCAACCCAACGCTGGCTTACCCCACAAACCCATTCCGGAACTTAACGGGGGGGTTTTCCTCTACCATTGAGGCCCTTTTTTGTTGTGTGAGGAGAAAGAAGAAGCGAGAAATCATTGTGCAAGAAACGCAGAAATAGCAAGACAGAGATGGTAGAGCGTAGGGAAAAACGAAACACGGACAGAAGAAGCAATAAGGGACGACCGATGGCACAATAAAACACACGATACTGACGAACACTTGTTCGAAGTGAAGAGGCGTAACAACGGTGTGCACGCACGTCCATTCACACATACGGTATTCTCTTGTTGCTAACGTCCGCGTGAACACACACGAACACACCAAATGGTTGTATTATTTTTTTGACACAAAAGTATGACCATAGCAGGATAATTTCAGGATGCACCGGAAGACAAAGTAGCGTGTGCACAAAGCATTGTTTGAACCGTTGCATCCTTTGGCGATGGGGACGGAACACAACACAACAAAATAAAACACACGTCATGCGAGCAATTCAGTTCAGCTCAAAACCACACGATATGATCTGCCATTGCGAACGATATAAAGATGCGGTCCGCACCCGCACTTCCAGATACGCACCAGCAACACAACAACACACGATACTCTGTGGCGGCTATGTTGAATGTTGACGATGCATCACGTCCCACCGCGCGATCATCCCGATGACCATTCTCGCACCCAGCACAAGAAGAAGGTCAAAACAAAAAATACTAAATAACGGAAGCAAACTCGGACGATGACGACGAAGACGACGAGGCGGTGGAGGCGGCCGATGCGATGAAATTGAATCTTCTGCGCGTCCGGAAGTGAAACGGAGAACCGAGCAACCCGCGGAAGATCGGATCCAACAACGACGTTACGAGATTAAACCGGGCAGGAAAGGAACACGAGGCAAGCGCGTAGCAAAAAGGGAGTAACGGGGAACGAACGAGGGAATGGACCACCGCCGGGAAACCGTGCACGTATCGCAAGAGACACGAGAAACGGGAATTGTGACACGAGGGACAGAGGCAGCAGAGCAGCCGAGTCGCGAGTTTAATGTGTACCGATGAACGTTCGACCGACGAATGAAACGGTCCGCCGTTTAAAAGGCCGTCCCAGGGTGAACCGTCGTGATGCGATGCGAACGGTCGCAGGAAGACGCGAACGAGCGAGAAGCAACAATATGAACCCGCGCAGCGTGCAACGAACAATCGGTTCAAGAGCCCACACCGCCGCATCTCACCCGGTGAGCAAAACGGACGCGAAACGGCGAGCGAGAGTGCATCTTGCTCACGCACCCGGTCACGTTTCTCAGCAGTCATTTTAACCCTTAAATCACCCGATCACCGAACGAGCACTTTAACGGTCACCAAAAAGTACGACCCACAATTGCATAAAACGGGTAATGACATTACTCTAAGCAAAGGATGGTCGTGGTGTAACGAGTAAAGGCATCACCTACAGGAACCGATGATCGTTGGTTCGAATCCCAATACGGATAGGTATCGTGGTAAAAAATCAAAAAAGGAACAAATAAATGGTCATTCAACTGACTTTGGTGACAGCAGCTGATTTTAATAAAACAAAGAGATTCACGATAAAAAAGAATCATTCCTATTCATCTCTCTCAATTCATTGAATCGCCGGTCGTAAGATAGAAAGAGACCGCGACGACACCTTGCTCTCTTGCTCTCACTTCCTTACGCAAAACGGTGCTTTTACCTTTCTCTCTCTCACTTACACTTTCTTGTATATTTTTGCTCTTTCGTGCATTGTTTCAGCATCAGATACGATGGACCGTTCTCAGTCCATTTCACTCACTCTCTTTTTTCACTAGGCTACTACGCACGTGAGAAAGAAGGAACGTCTACTTTTACTTTCAAGTTTTACTTTCCAGTTCTCTAAAATGCTTCTACAAACTAAAACTGACCAACTCAACATATTTTTAATGTTTTATAAAGAACATGATGTAAAATTAAAAGAATAAAATACATTTTGAACAAGTGTTATGATTTTAAGTGAACTTCCTCACATCACATCCATGCAGTTCACCTGCCTCCAGATTTTATTATGGTGTTCTTTTTGTTCAACTGTTTCATAAGATGTTTTTGGATTGCTTTCAACCAAATATAGGCAACGTAACTCAGGAGAAGTCAACAAGAAAATCTCTCCATGGTATTTTGCTTCTTTGTCAATGTTCAAGTTGAATTGAACAAGCGGAATGAATTAAGAAACTTTCGTCGTACGAATATAGCTTCTAATTACACCATCGCCCAAGGCAAGGACAAAACAACGGCGACATCCACACCGAACCGGAAGAATCAAGCGACCCACTTGACATTATCGACTCCCGGCGCTAAAGAATGACGGCATGCTGTAGCTATGACAAGGCGTGTTCGGGCCGTTGCTAATGAGCGAACGAAGAAAATATGCTTTCTTCCTCATTGTACCAGCAAAAGTCCTTGACTACCCGTAATGCTACTCTCTCGACGGGTTTTGGGTGTGGGTGAGGGGTGGAAGTGAACGAAACCGCCCGCCAGGGGGGTTCGGGCGAAATTATGTGATTATAAACTAAATTTAGCTTCCTCTCCTCCTCCTCCGGCCCTTCGGCAACAGGATTCTGTGGTCCCTCTTCCCATAATGCTGGCGAAAAACATATTGGCGAAAATAAACTTCCGCAAGCAACCGTGACGCTGCAGGGAGGGAGAACGAAACGAGCTGGATGGGGGAAACGGAAATGTGGGATCATCATTTCACCGATTGACAAACGCATCTGGTGGTTTCACTTCCTTCCTGTGGGGCGTAGAAGAAACCCCCGGAAGTGGCAACAACATCAAATGGAGCAGTGGGTGGCGAATGTTCTCTGTTCGTATACTTCCAGTAGAGTGGAGAGATATTTTTCCAGAAGAAAACTAACATTGATAATTCTAGTTAATCATAAGCAGTTAATGAACTAGTTTACAGTACAGGAAGAGTATTCCTTTGGAGGGACTTTCTTTGATACGAGTACCTAAACAGGACGTAGGACGTTCAACAAAATACATTTTATAACATTTACACACTTAAAATGTTACCGCTGGACATATTTTTATTATGATAACAAAAATGTTCAGCCGCATTTTTAAATTCACATTAGATTTAAATTATTAAGGAAAAAATCCTACTTCAATTTTTATACAAGTTCCTTTAAATTTATTTCACCTGTTATTGAGAGGTTTCAAATCAAACCATTGGGAAACAACATGCTCATAATCTAAACCATAGTATCATTATTCAGACCAGAGTCGCTAGGAATAAATACTACAAAATGGCGTCCTTGAAACTTCTGGACATCAGCCAAGCCGGACTGCATCGCTTGAATTCCAAGTGGAATGCACCGAGTGTCTACCTGCTGTTCGTCGAAGGACGGTGAGAAGTCTCCCGAACCACTTCACCGTCAAAGCTTCTGGAAAGCGTCACCGAGCGTACAACAAATGATTGTGATTTACTACACACACACACAACCCACAATCCACCCAATAGCCGCGCCCCGGTCCGAACCCCGGGCACGAGGCACCGCAACACATGTAAATTTAATGATATAAAATAAAAATGGATTAAAACCGGACGATATGATGCGGGGGGGATCCCGGACACTAGCCGTGGTTCTTCGGTTCTTCATAGAAAAACGAGCTCGTTATAAATTCCCTATCGTACCGGCTTATGCCAGCGCGCTGCAAAGGATGGAAAATAGAAGCGTAAAGGCATGATAGAGGGAGCGAGCGATATGGCAGGAACGGGCGTCTCGATGGGGACGAATGCATTTTCTTCATGCACGATTTGCCGCATGCAAATGATTTGCATCCCACTTGGCGCGAGCGCACGCCAACGAACGAAAGAGGAACCCGACGGGATGAACGGGAAAACGGCGAACGAAAATGCATTCCCGTGCACCGAACGGCATAGTTGCTGCTTGCGTCCCCCCGGAAGGATAGGCGGGTACTTGGGCATACATCAACATCAAGCAAAGGGGAACACACAGCGTGGCCACAACAAAACCACACCGAATGAAAAATAGTACATCCACCAATCCAACCCCCCCGATGGTCGGTGAACGGAGTAAAATGAACGATCTTGAATCTTCTCAGAGCAAGGCGCTAAAGAGTCGAGTCGAATGTGGACGGCCGCAAGCATCGTTCGCCGGTTGGTTTCGGGTTAGATCCCGAGCTCGAACACGGCCCCTCATTCACTCACTCATTGCGCGGCTCATGGCGAGATGATCACGCTGTTGACGGCGATCAAGATGATGATGATGGTGATGATCATCATGATTGCAAAATAAGGTGATCAACCTTCCCGGCGGCGGTGACGACGTCGGTTTACATTTAGTTTTTGTTTTCCTCTCAAAGGAAGCCGCAGTATTCCACACGCGGGAGAGTATGCTCACGGAAATGGAGCGTGATCGAGAGAAAGAATGGGTCTGGGACAGGGTCAAACCGACGTCTGTTGCGGTGGTGCAGTCAGTGAAATGTAAGTATGTTTTCACACGAGTTGTTTTTTTTTTACAACATGCACCATTAACAACGTTTATGAATTCGATCCCTTTCTGTACCTTTAAATATCCCTTTAATACGATTCAATTGAGCAGCTGTTCTCTCAAGGCCGTGAAAAGGGTTTCGAAAAAAACATGCAGTTGAGGTAAAGATGGGAAGCAAAAGTGCAAAAGAAAACCCAGCTCTCCAAAGCTGACACTTTTTTCACATAGAAAAATTACCAAAAATTCATCACAATGAGTACGAAAAAGTCTCATTTGTGCATAAACGAATCCTCCAAAAAACTAGTATGCTGACGTCGTTTGATGGTAACAGTCGTAACGGAACGGTACGGAGAACTGTCTTAGAAAGTTCCCAATACACATCAGTGGTAGCGGTTTTCGTGAAGATGTTCCATCAAAGCTGAGCCACCACAACCAAGGCAGAGGCAAGGTATGGTAAGATGGTGGCTGGGAGAGAAGGGGCGAATAATTAGGGAGAGGGAAAGCGAACGGAAAACGCACGCAAACCATCCGGCGAAGAAGCGTACGAAGACGCAAAAGAAGATGGCGATGCTAGCGACGACCACGCCGAGAGCCGCGCATTAATCTTTGCCGATAACCTTTACATTGAGTCATTTAAATTATTCATCCCGTTGGCGTTTTGCGGCCACGGCTGGGGGAGGGTGCAAAACGTAGCCACAACAGAGGGAAAACCGTAAGGTGGCTCTAACTCCTCGTCAGTTCGCCGACACTCTCATCCGCCACTCGGCTTCCACTTGTCGCACGTTTGGAGAAGCTGTTCGAACACCGTGAGCCACGAGGTGGTAGCGCTATGGCAACACCCCCAGGCTGCCGTCGGGGGATTGGGTTTGTTTAGCCAATGCGAGGCAGTGTAACTCCCACCCCGAACCGACACCCCGTTTTGGGAGCGGATGATGAATCCCAAACGGACCACCGTACGCCATCCGCACGGGAGTGTGCGTGCATCATTTCAATTAGACTTAATTATCGCCCCGGAGTATGTGTGGTGTTCTGGGGCCAGGAAGAGGCACGGCCTTCAACAATTCGAGCCTAAAGATTTGGGATATTTGGGATCGGTGGTGGCCATGGTGAAGTAAGGCCGAAGACAGTGTTACAAGTCATAACGACCTCAGGAAGGGTTGGAAAAAAGGAACATTGCGAACCGAAACCGAAGGTTAAGTTGTTAGCACCTTTTTTTAACCCAAAAAATATGTTCTCTGTTTTCTGTGTAAAGATTCCAATAGAATTGACTGTCATTCAGGTACATAATACAAATGTTTTAATTGCATGGAACATTACATTTTGTTCCCAATTAACACAGTTTAACATAATAGTTAGTGCAAAGCGGATACAAACAACGGATTGCCCGGAACGGGGATTCCAGGCAAAAAACTTGTAGAATAAATTGTTGCTTTAAAGTTCAAGCAACAGTTCAAAAGAACATTTAGGTATGACTTCGCTTTTGTAAACCCAGAAGTTAGTCTAACCACTGAGATGACCTTCAAGTTACTTCGTTTTGCTTCGTTTTGTCGCACTTCTAATGGCGTCACGTAACGAGGAAGGCAACGAAGAAAACATTACACAACAACGTGAGTTCACAGCACGAAAAAAGCGAGAAAACAGTTAAAGTTAAAGCGAGAAAACAGAGATGATGTTTGCATGAAATGTTCCAATGCATTAAAGGATAACGGCTAGAGCAATACAAACTGATGCAATTGATAGTGTTTAATTGGATTTACCGATGGAATAATCTGTATGAAATATTGGGAATTAATTAACTGTATTATAAATACATAAAGGTTAAGAAGGCAATATAGTCCAAACACATGCCATGAAAAACTTTGAGCTTTCCACCCGAAGCTTTCCATTTACAGCCTACCTTAAACAGTCCATTATGAACTATTTAACTGCAATGGACATGTTTTTGAAATACTTTGATAAATCATTTTCTTGAAACCAATCTAATTTGCTATCATTCTACAGAACACGATCTTCAGTAGACTTCATGAAACTCTATCAATTCAGTCTGCACAATTAATTTCTATCGATCATAAAAAGTATTGGCGTTGGCAACAAGGACTCCTGTGGCTTCGCCAACGCCGTGAGTTCGATTTCGTTATTCAAACGGGGCGGGTAGGAGAACATTTAAATTCCACCTCCAACGTGTTGGCGTTCGTTGAATAGAAAGGCAAATGACGAAGAGGCGGCGGTATTGTCCACCGCCTCATCCACTCCACAAGCAAACCGGGTGCGTTCGTTGACCGCCGAGGTCGGCGGAGGATAACCTCAGAGATCGTAAAAAACGACGGGAGCCGGATTTATGGCGCCTCCGGCAAATCGTGACGATTTGTTTTCATTTTTTATTCTCAAATTGAAATAAAACATTCTCGTGGGATGTGAAAGTAATTGACATTTCAATTATGTTGTTTCTGTCCACCCAAAACGGCTCCGTTTCTTCTGTGGACCATGATCAAGTTTTGCGGAGTAAATTATTTTTGCTGGATATAGTATATTATGAAATGACACAAGCAACTGTTTGTGCTTAGACTGAACTGTTTAATAGATTTATGTAATATATAATTTGATAATAAGTGTAGCTTCATAGGTTGTGCAAGATTTAAGAGTCTGAGACTAACATGCATATCATCAACGCTTTTTAATTAAAAGAACCAATACGTTCCATCGGTTGATAGTTTATAGATATAAAAACTACATATAAATGGCAGCACAAAATTATTTCGATAAATAAGGCAAACGATTGCTACTTACCTCTCGCCTGTAGCAAATAGTTGTACACCGCCGCCGCCGCTACATCGCAAGGAGCCTTTCCTTTCTGATTTTTAAACGTCGGATCGGCTCCCCGCTCGACGAGCATTTTCACCAACTTCAGCTGCCCAGTAATGGCTGCATCGTGCAGTGGAGTATCGTTTTCCAACCCGGTGGCGTTAATGTTTGCGCCCGCCTTTACCAGCGCCAGGGCGACGTTGTAATGGCCGTGATTGCAAGCTTCGTGTAATGGTGTCCAGCCTGGGTGGGAAAGATGTATACGATATCATATGAGTGCTGACTGTTTACCATCTTCTAGAATGATGTACAGTGCTTTTGCTGAGGCTTTCTACCCAAAAATTAGACTAAAAGCCTCTGCTGTGTCTCTAGAGGATTGTAGTGAAAAATTTAGTAAAGGACAAAGGAAAGCATTCATCATTCTGATAAAAGAAGATCGAAGGCATAAACAACGAACTGAGCTTATGCCGCTCTTTGCCAATAAATCTCCTCTTTCTTTGGAAAGTCTTTCCTGTCGTACGAGGTTGAGTCCGGTGTGAGTTGCAATTCCATCCCAACTCGCCAAGCGTGTGCCTCAACTCTAATAGTCTAATATTCTGGTTAGAAACCAACCACGTAGACCTGTCCCGGACCACCAGCCAGCCATCTAAAATTACCTGCAAAATCGGTCACGTTGGGATTAGCTCCCTGCTCTAGCAGCTTCTTCACCGCATCCTGATCCCCCTTCTTGGACGCGATATGAAGGGCCGTCTCTCCTCGTTCATTAATGCGATCGCGCGACGTCCTCGAATGTGCCGACCCGGTAGTACTTCCGGGGCTCATTTCTGAAAATGTGGACAACTTTAGTGAATCGCGCAAACGAACGGTGCCAATCTTCCCACCTACCGGCATCATTTGAGCTTGAATTCGACGTCATCTGCATGAGCAGTGCCATCTGCTGGCGTTCGGACATTGGCGCCGTAACAGCTGGGCGACCAGATCCGCCAGATCCGGCACCAGACATTCCTCGTGGTCTCGATGATGAAGGCATGCCGCTTACATCCTGCAACGGGAAAGAAGAGGTTCGTGAAATGCTTAACAAAAGGCTTGCAATGCAACGGTAAAGATGATCATGATGGTTCCTTCCATCAACCGGATGATGCTGTACGTGGTACTGCTAGACGTAAACAAACTAAGCTTCAGCAGTGTACAACCCACCGGTACATCGCATGGATAAAATGCATGCCGGCGTTTCCATCAGCACTGTTCATTCGTCACAAAAATGTACACAAACTGAAGAAAACAAAACGAATTGACACTCCGGATTAAACAGATCGTTCCATAATGCGAAACAACCACCAGCAGACCACCTCCTCCAAGACGCAACGTATTTTGTTCGCAAAATTTCAGCCTCCCACAGGGTTGGAAGGCTTTCCATCACAGGAAGAACGTTGCACACATGTTCGGTTACAATTAGAGTATACTTGCAAGCGGCTGGATGAATAATAACATGGTAAAATATTGAAAATAAAACTCACTTTCTTTTGGAAGTTGCTCATTTCAAAGTGACAAAATGCGTTTCAGAGCTAGACTTTAGTGTTGACAGAATCGGGATTCGGAAGATTCGAAGATTCGATCCCTTGACGGATTCTAAGGATTTGGATCCCATTTGATCAGAAATTTAATCGTTTGTTCTTAGAATCAGATTTTATTTGTTTGAGATTCGAATTCATTATGTATTCGAATCAGATTTGATTTGTTTGGGATTCATATCACATTTGATTGGTTTCAGATCTCAGAATGGATTTGAATCGAATGATTCGAATCCTTGCGGAGATTTGATATTCCCATCACTAGTATACGAAACCGTGTCACTTTTGCGTTGTGGTATAATCTGGTCTAATCATCGCTGTCAGCAGTGGCAGTCAAATGGGCAGTTTGAAATGTCCGTTCTAATGTACCTTGAAATGTTTTTTTTTAAATTAACATTAATATTTGTAAATACGAAGCCAATAAGTTGATTTTTATGTACAAAAGTATTTGGTTGTCGTGCTTGTATCTTTTTTGGTCCAAATGATGAGAATGTAAATAATTGGATCTATTTTTGTGTGTAACTTTCTTTTTAATTGTATGTTGTAAATGCAATAGTCAACGAACGCATTTTCTCTTTTGTGCATCGCAACCAACATTTTGTTTGTGATCAACCAAGTAGTATTAACATCTTCCCGCTCTGCCCGTGAATACAAACGTCCCGATGTGCGAAAGCACTTAGAAGTGCCAATACACACGAATGAAGTGTGTATACACACCACAAAACGGTCCATGCCTAGCGGCGGATAAAAACGGAAAAGAGCGTGCGCCTCCATTTCCTGTGGAACCGCGAAGAACGCGCCAACACACTCTCAAGTTTAGTAAGGCTCTTACTCTCCTAAAGGAAAACCGTGTCAGTTCAAATGTCAGCACGGTGAGCTTTCTTGGATCACTTGTGGTTGTGTTGCCCTTTGGCTGGTGTTGTGCTTGTTCGTACGGGGGAAATAGAGTGGAACTAGTCCTCTCGACGGGTTCTCCACGGGACTGGTACTTATCTACATGTGTTTTACAGCGCGCTAGGACAACGCAACAGACAGCTAAACAGTGCGGCGGAACGCCGAAACGCTGCCAGTCAGTCCCAACATTGCGCAGCCCCAACAACCAAAGCAGGAGCGAGACAGTGCGTATATTTGGGGATATTTTCTGTTGGCGGGTCGGTTTGGTGAACGATAGGAACCATGCACACCCCTTTTGTGCGCTACATAAGTATCAAAACATAATGTGGAAGGATGAGTGATGGGGGGAAAAATACCCTGAAAGAAAGCAACACCATTAGTGTACCTTGAGAGCTCGTTACATTTTCCGGTGTGGTGATGAAGGTGGTGGAGATTGTTGTTATCTTTCCTTCCGGTTCTTTTTGAATGCCATTCGCATATCTAGTCTTGCGTCTTATAGCCACATCGGTTGCATACTTTTGTGGAACAGAGCGTGCCAGTGGAGAACACAAAAAGGATATATTGTGCATTTATAAAATACTGCAATGGAAGCAATTTACTCGAAAGCGCAACTGTGAAGTGTCACTAATAAAAATATATTGTTTTCTTAGCATCCAGTGTGAAGCATTGAGAAGTGAAGTGAAAGTGCAAAATAAAATGATTCTAGAGAAGTTCCATTCTACATAACGGTAAAAACAACAAACATAAACGTGTGAAAACACTAGAAAGTGAAAAGAAGGTAAAAAACAAATCAGCACAAGTTCAAAAGCAACGTCTTAAATAAACCAATCGAAGTAAGCAAAGAATAAATCCGCCAAAAATTTGCCGAAAGAGAACTTGCTTGAACGCAAAGTGTTTGTGCGCGTATCGTGTGTGACTCGTAAAACCCATTTTGGCCACAATCGAATTTCGTAATCGAATTAGGAAAAATGTTTCCCCACGCTACCTGTCTGCTGTGGAACATAAACAATCGTAGAAGAGCGCAGGCATTGCCCGCCGAAGCCGGAAGTAGAGAGTGGATTCATGTGACCGGTGGCACGGATGCGGTTCACTGCAGCATTCGCAACATACCAGGTCCAAAGGCTACGCCGAATCAGGTGAGTTTATATCCTCCCGTTTGCTATGCGCTATTTTTTGACTTCATGCAATTGGGGTGTTTTTAGAATATAAATTTCATCAAAATATATACCCGAGTAATGTTTGTTAAATATTTCTAGAAAAGCTGTTTAAAACATAAATAAACATTCCGTTAATTCAACATTCAGACAACAATCGTGACCTAATTTCATGGCATAGTTTTTTCTAAATATAATGACTTACATGGAATTATTGATTGTTTCAGATAATATTTATAATCGTTAGTTAGATTTCCACGGAAGAAGGTTGGTTCGCCAGAGAGATAGAAACAAAATCTCAATATTTCACAAGGGACCAGGCGTCTCCACCAACTGCCTACAAGTAGTTTGGTACATAAAAATGCTTTCCAATAGAACGTGTTGTACCTCCTGAAGCTCAACGCAAAATTGTTTTGCATAAAAATATAGTTCCACCGCTTCTGGGACTAATACTAAATATCGGTCATGGCCTCCTGTGCCTGTTTAATACGCATTTCGTAAATAAATTCATGTTTTCTCCCCACACAAGAGTGTCGTGCTGGGAAACGTTCCGTTCTTGGCATGAAACCTTGAAAGTAACACTTTTTTTATCGTGGAGCGAAGGTAAGCAACCGATATGCAGACTGCTTCACTAACTTTAATCGCTCGGGTGCGGTGAACACACAGTCATCGAATTTTGTACACGTGTAAACGATAGAATCGATTCCGAGAACACGACACGCTTCCCTGACGGGACTTAATTAAAGTAATTGAAATAAACAACATGGAAAAACGACCGCCCCATGCGTGGGGAAGAACTTACCGATTATAATACTCATCGCAGGGAACTGCTCCCGAGAAGCATACCTCAATAAAACGTTTTGAAAATGTGTTATGATGCAAAAAAGGGAATTTATTCGCGTGCTACAACCTTCAGCGTCAAAGCCAGCCTTGAAGGTGCACAAGGTGGCTGTCGCAAAAATGGCATTTATTCCAACGCCCTTTTTTTCCACCCCACAATTATACGTATCGATTTGCCAGCGAAATAATTGGATAACGACGTCACGAGTGCGATTCGCTTGGCCACTAAACACCAAATGGCAAAGTTTGCGCAAAAAAAAGGAAAAACAAACTTTCCCAATCTAATCCACTGCAGCTAGGGAAGCAGCTTGTGAAAATCACAATAATCCCCAAGCCCTTTTTCAATTGCCACGCTAATGGTCGATTGAACCGACCGATAATCTACTCCGCCCCTAGCGGGTTTGGGAAATCGATAGGGAGATGAGTTGTTTTCCACATTATTGGGTTCAGCGACAGCCGACCGCTTATCAAAATCGTTCGTCCAAATCCGACCGTTGTCAGGGGCAGGGTATCGGCGTGGATAACCTCTGCCCGATAACCAGCCAGCTACGATGGCAGTTTGGGAAAAACAAGTCCCAATCATCCACCCTGCCGCAACATGTATTTGCCAATCCTTCGCCCCGACGTTAGGGCGGGCGTGGGAACGCCAAACAGAGCCATAAATTTAAATATCCATACTAACGACTGCCCTAGCTGCCAAGGGCAGGGAGAAAAAACCGGAATATACTGGCTTAAGTGTGTGAAAAACTAAGCAGGGCCATCACTTTTTGTGCGGTTTTTTTCTTTATTCGCTTTTCTTCATTATCCTTCCAACCACCCCGTTGCATCGGTTGGTAGGGAGGCATCAAACGAGCGAAAGGGAAAAGCCGACGAACGCTGCTTTTGAAGGGCGGCTTGTCTGGTAGGAAAGTGCTGGCAACAGCTTCGTTCTGCCCCTGGCCCGTAAGTGTGCCATTATCCAATAATGAGGACAACGATCGACGCTCTATAGATTAAGTGAGCCAAGGATGGTCATGGAGGAGGGGGAGGCAAATTTATATGCTGCCGTAACTTTCCTGACTGTCGTTTATCAATGCCGGTCACAAGAAGCCTTTTTTTGCCGGGATCGGAATAGGGCGGCGATGTTGTGAACGATGCGAAAGGACGGCAAGGCTGGCAGTTGACAAAGTGAAGAAGCAGCTAGTTGATAATCAACAGACGTGCTGTTTCTCTCGTCGGTTCATATTCATTTTGTTAACGCCACGATTGTTCGTGGATTGGGATCAATAACGTACGCAGACGTTATACAGATGACAATCAGTATTTGCACGCTGTGTCATTTTAAAGCGCTTGGTGAAGATATACAGAATGCCTGTAATTATTTAAGTTTATTTAAAATATCTATTTTATTCAATGAAAAACATAACTTTTTATTTTATAAGTCAACTGTATTTTTATATATTCACACAATTTTAAAATTGACAGCAATCCTAGTTGGCGGCTTTTCAACAAATGTCACATTTGTATCGGCAACAGATAAATATTTTGATTGCTTTTGTTTACATTCGCATCCTTAGCCCAGAAGTGTGTAGTTGTTGGGCTTTTATTTTACAAAACAAGCGTTTAATCTTTATATAAAATATATATTAGTTGAGTGACAATCCCTAGTGTTTGTATAAGAGGTAATTGCATCGTGAGGCTGTGCAAAAAATGCGGAATTGCTTTGTTTACAAGTGCGACTGGAAGCACAGACACAATCCGAAGAGAGCCATGTTTGTCCTACCAAAGGTAATATTGTATGCCGGTTACAAACTTTACGTAAAACATGCCAGTTAATCTCGCCATCCATTACCTCACAGGATCCGGAAAAGTTCAAACTGTGGAGTGACGTACTACCAAAGCACCGGCGGCTGACGCATAGCGACCGCGTTTGCGAGAAACATTTCGATCCGGCCGACATTGTGCGCGACTGGTTGCACGTAATACAGGGAGAAACGAAAAAGCTGCAACGTTCCAAACCGTACCTTCGTCGGGACGCCGTACCACGTCATTTTGACCTGAGCGAAGCCGAATTGGATGCCATTGCTAGGAAAAGCAAACGAATGTCCGTCAAGCCCGAGCGGAAAGTGGAACCAGTGGAACAGAATTTACAAATCGAAACTCCAACCGAGCCCAACCCACCGCCCCAGTGTGAATTGAACGAAAGTGAAGCGAGCGCCATTTTTGAGGATATCTACGAGAATATATTCGAAATTGAGCTTCCTTCG
Organism: Anopheles sinensis; assembly: GCA_000441895.2. Lineage (NCBI taxonomy): Eukaryota > Metazoa > Arthropoda > Insecta > Diptera > Culicidae > Anopheles > Anopheles sinensis. The sequence goes on from KE525349.1 coordinate 2,112,580, forward strand.
ACAGTTTGGGGGGTGCATCGTGATCCTGAGAGGCAATATATTGCCTTCACCCGCTTCCAACTGCTTGCCAACCCGGAATCGAGAACATCGAGAACGCTTTTGATTAAAAGCACATTAAAATGCTGTGCCTGGTATGATTCTCAGTCTCTATTTGAAGATGACCTTCGTTCAAAATTGGCGCCACTGCAGAACGGCGAGGAACATTCAAGGTTTAATGTCATCAGTAGTATGTTAGATTCATTAGAACAATTATTAGACGAATCTCAAACCAAATAGAACGTTATAACTAAGGCAACAAATGTAATATTTAATACATTGTAAAATTGTAGAAATGACAAGCCGAGAGTGTGTTAAGTGTTAAAAATTAGTAAAAATAAACATGAAAAACACTTTGATGTATGCCGTTTCATTCAGTCGACTTTATTTCAATTAACATTTATACTGATTTACTGACAAACTTCGGAGGTTCTATAAAAAAAGAGAAGTTTTGCCTATTCCATCGTACTCAATTTTAATTGATCGAGGAAAAAGGAAAATTATACGAATGAACGTTCAAAGCGATAGTAGTCAGTCCTATCTTCACGACGCCGCCGTGGACGACGTGGCCACCCCACCGGCCACCGGGGCCGGCATGACATTGTTGATGCACTCTTCCTTATTGATCAGGTGGCAGGTTTTGTTCACCAGGTTCATCAGCTCGTTCAGCCCGAACGCCCAATCGTTCAGCACCTCGGAGGCCGTCTTTTTCTGCGAGAAATGAATGATTCCGGCCGGCCGGTCCGTCTTCACCTTGAGCGTGCCGGTGTTTACCATTCGGGACAGGTATTCTTCGCACTCCCGTTCGCTCAAATCCAGCAGTTCGGCCATACGCTTCAGATTGATGCGTGTATAGTAGTTCGAAATGATGCGCACGTTGTGCTCGATGAGACGGTTCTTCAGCTCAGCCCAGCACTTCTTGCCATGGCTCGTTTCCTGGTTGAAGATGTCGAACGTGTTCAGCTCGGCACCGTAAACCGTGCAGAGAGCGTCGAAGTTAATCAGTTCCTTGCACATGAACAGACGCAGTAGTTCTCTGTGAAAAGATGGACAAAAGAAAATCTTATAGTCTGCTCAAAACTAAACGATGATTTAGCCCATGCCCTTACTTGTACACGGGAAGCTCCTCAAGCAGTTTGTTCTTCGACAGGTTGTGCATCATATCGACCTGTTCGTTGTCGTACGGAGAAAGAATGCAGTACAGAACGGCGTAGATCATCATTTTCTGGCGCTTTTCGGCCTCCTGGGCGATCATGTCCGAGTCGACTACGGCTAGATAGTGCCGGGACGTTTTGATGAAGGATGAGTCCTTGTCGAGCCGAATCATCAGATCGTAATACTTCAGCTTCAGATCTTGCTGTTCGGCGTCGTTGAAGAATTTAATGTTGATTTTCTTAGCGATAATCTGCGTACGAACGAAATCCTGCTTGGCCAAGCATAGGCGCATCTGCTCGAGGATCAGCTCCACCTTCTCCCGCTTGTCCATGGTGCCGACGTTTCCACCTGCAGCTCCTCCATGATGGTAGCGGCACCCGTCACGTCCCCGTCCGCTTCCCGAATGTCGGCAAGCATCTTTGTGAGCCGAGCCCGTTCCACCTCCACGTAGATCTTACCTTCGGTGACCGTACGCAGGGTGTCGATCAGTTTCTAGCTTCGTCTCTTTGTCCGGAGTTTTGTCCACGTACGTGCAGCACTCCTGGATCATCTTGGCGACGGCCTGCTTCGATTGCGAGCGCCGTTTCACCAGGATGGTAACGTACTCGTTCAGGTAGTTCCAGTTGCGGGCTTCGAAGCAAATCTGTACGATGGCTATCAGGACGCGGGCGCTCGACACCATGTCGGCACCGATGCGCGTTTGTTTTTCCAGCTGCAGCAGTACCTCGAGCGCTTCATTGAATTTGCTCTCATCCTTGGCCATCTCTTTGCATAGCGGAATTTTTTCATCGCACGTTGCGGTGTAATCCACTTCCATCTTCACGATCCGGCCCTCGAAGGCGTTTATGTCCATTGCTTGGTCCATTTTTCCTCACGGTTCTATGCGTATGCAATGATGCTAAACGGAATCACAAAGAAAGTGGGTGTTATTGGGGGTAAAAGCAAATGAATTCAGCAGACAAACGACGAATTGAAGTCACAAAACCAACCTGTGTGTATTTGGAGGTGTTTTCTCGGAGGAATTATCGCGGAAATAACGAAAACAATTTTTTGCAGCACTACACAAACGGCTAGTCGGTGAATGAATGGTCACCGATGATTTGACAGAATTCTGGTATGACTAGTGTTGGCAGCACCGGGATTCGGAAGATTCGAAGATTCGCTCCCTAGAGGGATTCAAGAGATTTGGATCCCATTTGATCAGAATCAGATTTTTGCTTGGAGTTCGTCAGATATGGTTCATTTGGTATTCGAATCAGATTTGATTTATTTGTTATTCGTATCAGACATGGTTGGTTTCAGATCTCAGAGTGGATTGGAATCCCATCAGTGATTTAATATTCCCATCACTAGGTTTGACAGACGGTGTTGTCATTTGAGGTGGGCTAATATATAAACCTTTCGGCCAAGGTTATTAGAGAAAAGCCTCAAGATGAAAAAAGGCTAAAATAATAAATTTGTTAATAACTTTTTATTCTCTTTTGATCACACAAAACTTTGTTAAAAAAGTAAGATGTAACATGTTTTCAAGTCTTTGAGGAATTATTACCGGTTTCCTAGTTCAAATTACTGTTTCGACCGTCGGAACTTAGTTCGATTTGAACCTACCAGTAGAAAAGATTGAATTTTCCGTTGAACTGGTCTAAAAGGACGATTGTTATTGCTTTTAAAATTAATGGACATTAATTTATGGATTGACAATCAAACTAAATTTAATTAATTAAAATCTTACAAATGAAACAAATCAAAATTAAAGAAGGTCAGTTTTTTCTCTAAACTGTTTAATTTTCCGACAGTTTTATTTATTCACTGAAAAAAAAACTAAAAGCAGCAATAACTTACATACTTCAGTTTAGCTTTCTTGTCACTATTATCATAAGAACTCAGTGCTTCTTTAGTATATTTTTATTTTGATGACTTCCGTTTATTTAAAATAGATGTCTTACAACGTCTTGAAATAGAAATTGATTGCAATAGTGTTTTTCTCGCCAAATTCCACAACTATGTTAATTGTTCATAAAAGATATACAAATTACTTCTCAGTCACGCATTTCAAATACAACAAAACTGTGTAAAGTATTGCAGATTCGATACAAGAAAGTAAACAGTTGCTGAAACATACGCAAGCTTACTTAAACTAACTTCAAAATACGATGGGATCAATGCTTCCGAAAAGAACCCTCCCTTTTGCCTGCGGCCGAGAATTTCCATTTTGTAAGATTTAAAATACGATAAACAAAATACACACCAGCAACGGCGAAAACAATACGACCAGCAGGGAAGACGACGATGACGACGACGACGAGGTTGAAATAAAACAAGGCATGTTAACCTTTTGGGCCAAACTGTCCCTTCCGATATCGGACGGGGACCATCGCTGCGGGCCAAGATGGAAGTCTATAAAAGCACTCACGCAGTGTGCACTGTATGTCCGGGGCAATATACATATCTACTAGCATAAATCCGGCCACGAAGGAAGGATCTGTAAAGTTCAAACAAGCATAAAAAATAAACATACCGTACGAAGCATTTGCCGTTTTTCGTCATAGGTCAAGCCGTTCCAACATTGAGCCACAGTTTTTCTTCGCCCTCGCAGAGCTTAAGGTTTCTATCGGCGACGAAGTGGGTGGCATGGTTGGTAGCTTGCTGTGATACCGATACGGTTGAATGATCATAACAAATATGATTTAAATGGTAGACTTTTTATTCTCGTATTGATATGAAGTGTGATATCCTTTGCTTAAGCATGACTGAACAAAAGATAACTGATAAAATGATTTTAAAATAATAAAAAGTAATGAAAATGTTAAGTTCAGGGATGCTAAAACTTGCATGCATAAATTAACAGTTTAATTTAAATTATTGAATTTCAAAGAAGATATTTGGTCCCACATCTAAGGGAATTGTAAAAAAATCCACATTTTTCATAGAAAGAAGCAACCCATGAGTAAGGGATTTTAAAGGTTTTTACTTACTTACATACTTACTAACTTACTTATGTGGCGCTACATATGCGTTTTAAAGCTTCTGCCTTAAGTAAATAAATCGGTATCTTCAGTAAACAAGAACCATTCCTTCCTCTTAATGTACGTAGTGGAAAAGTTCCGAATAAGTAAAAACAACCCCACGACTTACGCTTAGAAGGAACCGCGCTAGCTGCAAGTGAGATAACCTTCAATTACCCTCGCGTATCGCAAAAAAGCTCCATTCACCAGATGCGGGACAGAGTTTCCCGGAAATGTAGCACAACATACAGCTCTGATCCTGGCTGCCCCAACACATCGACAGCTGGCAAGCCCACACACAGCTGATCCAAACAACCTAGAGTACCTTGGAGTGTGGACGATTCGAGGGCCTACACAAACACAGACACAAAAACACACATCGCTTTTCCGCGGAAGCCGGCTATGGCGGGAAAAAGAACCACCCGTTCCGCTGCGCGGTGCTTTTATTTCCGTACCGGAGCTATTTCCTTCGAAGTGGGAGAAAAAAGAAGCATCGGACGGCTCGGGCAACCCTAGCCAAAACCACCTGCAACGGAGCACCTTTGCAGTTCAAGGTTACACCTCGTGAAAGCAGCGCGACTTGAGCTTCCGCCTGCGTTGACCTTAGCCAGACCGCCGACATAAGATGCAAGTGCACCGCCATTTCGCTGGTACGATGCAACAGCGCGCATAATCACTGACCATCTTTCACCACCGACGCGACACCCTCACTCCCCGATGCTGCCCGAATATGGAGCATTCAACGGCGTGGGAGCGTGTTGCGTTGGTCGCTCACTTTCTGCAGAAACCGTTACGGAAGGGCCCGTTGGAGTTTTCCGTGTCCTGGCTTAGGTTGGTATGGCAAAAATAACTTTATGTGGCCTTCGGTTGCTGCTGCAAGTGGAAATGGCCGTTAGTGAGGGAAGAGGGGAACAATTCACACTAACGCACACAGACGTGCTTCCGAAAAACAACTCCGCACGGAGGGCTCGTTTGGTGGAAATTTATTAAAGTAGAAATGTTCGAGCGCCAATTCATGCAATGGGAAGTACAAAACAAAATGTAATCTTAAGTCCTCCGATCCTCCCGTTTTGATTAAGCCCACTCACGAAAGCTCGCCCGACAGTGAGTTACTCGCGAGCGCGGATTTTCCCGCTCGCAACGTGTGAGCTTTTCGCCGTTTCGTGTCCTTGCTTTCCCTCGCCGGTCGAAGGACGCTTCATTGATACGGGTGGTTCTTCTCTCATACATCGACAATTCGATGGCTCGACGGTTTCTTTTTTCCTCATTTCCTGCTGTCATTCCATGCTTATGCTCCACGAGGGACATTCCGATTCCGGTTTGCCGAGATTAAAGCTATGTACGTCGTTCAAACGGAAGTAATATCTGGATATTTGTTATCAAGTGTTTTTTGAAAGTCACGCAATACAAAACCAAAAATGTTTTGACTATAAACTTCTGTTCGTTGAGTTCATGAAAGTTGAATGAAATGAAACAAAACCGGAGTCTCTCCGAGGCTAAAGCGAACCGATGCGAAGTGATAAATAAAATCAATCAAATAAAACTAACAGCATCATCCGTATCAGATTTCGCTTCGATATCGTTGCGTGGGGGAAAAACGTTCAACAGGTATCGGTTGCATCGATTCGAATCCTTTCTTCTCCTAGCGGAACGGACCGTCTACCGATATTGGACCGATCGTTCAGAGGAGATATGCTGAGTCGAGGCAAAACAACAAACAAATACACTTCCATTGCCAACGTCTGTCCGTGTGCACGTTTGGTGAACCGTGGAAAATGGTTTCCTAATGTTGAATAAACGAATGAACCTTAAAATGGTGCCTTTTCAGCACTACGCTCGTTTTGTTTCCGTCGGATATGGCCAAGCGCAGTCCAATGTTAAATATTTGAGTGGTTTTTATCGTTTTCTTTATCGAACGAGTAAGCATTTTTTTATTTAAAAAAATCTAACAAGCACCCATACCAAGCGGTACGGTTAGAATTTTCCATCGGAAGTGCATTTTATAGTGGCTTCCGGCAGCCCCGGTGGCTGTCAGGAAATGGAAAATAGTTTTGATTTTTGCGTTCAATGCCAGCCAGAGGATTTTTTTTGGGACGCTTGACAGAAGGATACGCTCCCGATCGATCCGAACTGTTAGCTTTTCCGATTCAAAAGCTGCGTCGTATGATAACAATTGGAAGTCCTTACAAGCTGCTCGCTGCTAGGAGAGTCGATCCCGGAAAATCCCGACCATTTTGTCGTGGAAAAAGTCACCCACAACAACAATCCAACCGAGGGATCCTATTTTTTTGTACCAAATACTGATGAAACGATTGCACAGTAGCCAAGTGGTTAGAAAAGAAGTTCAAGCACCGATCATGGCATAAATACGGTTTTTCCTCCAAATAGTCACTCCTCCGCATTCCCATTATTATGGAAAACGATTATCTTGCGCTGGGGTTATTCAACGGATTCTGTTGGCGGCTCTTTACGGTTGTTTTCCAATCCGGGTTTCCTGCAGCTAGTAGCATAAAAACGGTATCCCGAACCGGGCCAGGATAAGAGGTGAAATATTCAGCCATTCAGGTCGGGAAAATTCAAGTGCACACTTGTTCGTCCTTCGTCGGCATTGGCTTTGAGGTGGTTGAATACAGTAAATGGCAGTCTCCCGGACGAACAACACACACACACACACACAGTGGACAATCTTTGATGAGCAATAATTCGCCACGAGGAAACCCAACTAACCTAAGACCTTTGCAACGGGAGACCGAAAAGTTATAAAAATGTATTTAAAAAAAGTAATGCTAAGGAAAAATGATTGATGGTCGGATGGGACGTTCAAGTCGAAATGTTGATGGAAATTGTGTGTCCATTCCGGTGCGCAAATCTCCACCGAATCCTTGCCACCGAAGCGAGCGTTTTGATGTTTTACGTTCCGTTTCGGCACGATCTTGTGCGTCTGATTATTTCTTACTCTTATTACTGCCCATTTTCCTTCTGTTCGTCCCGGTTTGCAACCATTCGAGTCAACACTCGGTGATGCGCCGTATCGCATCATCTGGTCTGCCAGAAGGTCTCTGGGAGTTTCCTTTTTCCTTTCCTTTTTTTTCTTCCTTTGATTCCTTCACTTGTCGCTCGAGATGCCCTCTTAAGAGCCGCCCGGGAGAAACTTTCCCGTATCTGCAGTTTATTTGAATTCCGCTTCTGCCGGGCGGAACAGGGCGGCTCGAAATTCGAGTAATGATTTTGATCTCCGGTATTTGATTCAACTACTGCCAGAAGGTCTCTGTTCAGTGGAAAGAATGCTTGAGGTTTTATTTTTAAGGTTTTTGTGCCTATCCTTTTCTATTTAGCCATTTTTCATTTCGTTTTGTATCACCTTTCCTTTAAACACCCAGCTTTTTCTACGAGCGACTGGAGCGTTCATACTTGAACTAACTAGACTTTTCCTTCTTGTGCAAGTTTTTCCGTTACTCAAGTGTTTGCATGATTGTTTTGCTATTAATAAGCACTTTTAATTTAATTCCATCCTTGAATGAGTAATGAAATGGCTGGCATAGTTGGAAATTTTACTGCACGTAATTTGCACAAAACGTTTCTCTAGAGATCTGACTAAAACTAAGTGAAAGAAAGCCAAATCCATCCGTTTCCTGTCTAGTTTGAACCGCAAATTAGGGCGGAAACTCCTATACACATTTCATTATGAAATTAAACGCTCGGAATCTGGCGCTCGGAATCACACACGGTGCAGGTTGCCATCGGGTGGACGGGACCTCTCCGGGATCAAATGTGTGAAGCCGAGTCATATACGGCTCGGGAAGATTGGAATCGGATTGCGCGCTCAGAGAACGAGCGCACCGTGCGATTTCGAGGAAAAGTCAGGCGAAAAAGCAAGAGAAAAAAACACAAAGGCCCGGGAAAACGGATAAGTGTTCGAGCGTAGCCATTTATCAACCGGTACCGTACCATCGCCAGGAATGGACTTGCACGTCCCACACAATTTTACCCCACCCTCGATGCTCCTGCCCGCTTTCAATCGGGCGCTCGCCATCTCCAACGGAGAGACCGTCATTCGTTTTTCACACACGCTGCCTCCGCAAACCATATAGCTGATCCGGAGCATCGCCAGGCAAAACCGACCGACCGATGGCGTGGCCGAAAAACAGGTGGCGGTCGAACTGGACGAAACCATTGCCCCGGGCATTGCGAAATCGCCCTAGAACTAACCCGTCGTCCGGTCGTTTTTGCGTTCGGTACGTTTTCGCGCGCGCTCTCGAGCACCGTTTCTATGGTGGTGGAATGAATAAGTCTGTACTGCCCTACCTAATCCCGGAGCCAATGGACGATGCGATGCACCGATGATTTATCACCAGCGCCCAGTGGGTGAAAAAGCGACGGGTGCGGTGGTGGGAGCATTATGATGCGGAAAAGATGCTTCGGGAAACGTTTCGAGCGCACTCCATTTTGTGCGGTTTCCATGAGGACCAGGGGGGGGGGATGGGGGCACGTACCAGGTGAGATTGCGGTGGATTTTCATTCCGGGGCGGATTTTGGTCTGCGAAAATTACGTACCGTTACATTAAATTTTCTAATTCATCTCTAGCAGGAAAATTATGTTTTACCTTGTTTGACTGATTCACGCATTGGGACTTTAAACGTATTTAAAAAATGGAATCAATGCAAAATCAATTTAGTTTTATGATTTTTGGAATGAAGAATCTTTGTTTATTTTCAAACACCTGCCCATTGTATTGGTTTTCCAGAATGTTTATTTTTGATTTAAATTTTGAGTAAATGTACTTTAATTACGAACCTTCCTGGTATGAGAAAATATATTTCCTTTTGCACAATTTTTCATCCCTCAGATTATAATAAAACACGTTTGGCGGTGGATGCCACTCGGAACCACCCCACCTTTGAGGGAGCACGTTTTTGCACATGGAAGCACTGGCATTTTTTTTTACCCCCAACTTTCGAATGCATCCGGCGGCTGCAAAATGCAAATGATCCGGAAGCTTATTATGATTATTGATTCGTGTTTAAATTAATCGCGAATCGTGTGCCTGTGTGCAAAAACCGGCACGCAAACGGGAATTTCCAACATTCGGTAGCATTTCGATTATACAGCATTTACCATTTTAATTGATTGCCTTTTCCTGAACGTTGCACACCACGAAGGACATTCGCGCTGGCGTTTTTCGGCCTTTGTTTTTTCCACTTTTTAGCGCAACAATACTCGTGAACTTGAATTTGACGGTCGGAAATCGATTAATCTATTAAATTATTGGTTTGATCGGTAGGTTGTTTTCCTTCTAATTACTTTCGAATTTAATGGTTGGTAGTGGAAATGAATTTATACGTATTTGTTGTTGGCAAAGCAATGGAATTTACCATGGTGACTTCAAATGGGTTGATGAATTTTTATTCAACGTTCAAGTCAATCAGTAGCAATATTAGTATGAAAAGATTAATTTAAATAAAACATTTCCGTACCAGTTTGCATAGTTTTATTGAACAAAACCAGCAATCAATTTCTTTGCAGAATGGAATATTTTGTCGATGCTTGTCCTAGATTCTTTTAACTCGAAATATTGAATATAAAACTTAGGAAAGGTATTGGTTTTCTATCAAACAATGAAAGATTTATGATATTTTTTATATGTCATTTGCAATCATGTTTGTGGCAAAAAATAGAATTTTTAGTGAATAGCAAAGAAGCTTTGCAGTTAAGCTCCAATTTCTACGAAATTAAGTTCGTATACAAAAATCACAGAATGCCGAAAACCATTTTCATTCTTTGAGGGATATTTAAACAACAGCATTCTGTTCATTAGCATAAAGAACGGGGTGGAAAATCTAAAAATCAGATCATGTTGATCTGATCTGATGCCATGCAATGAATTTGCATTGCAATCATGCCAGCGTGCATTTGTTGTACATATGCACGTTTAGTAAGCACAACTACCCGCCCTGCAGTTTTCCCATTTTTTCTTTATTTTTCCTTGCTCCAAGCCACACAATCATACACCGAACGGACGGGCGTCCGTTTTCGTGCGGCGTTCATCATCGCCACCATCATCATCAAAATCAACTACCAAAGGCCCACCGGAAGCCGAGCGTCCACTCGGCCTCCCCCCAAGAGGCCCTCCCTTTCATCCCGATTCGCCATTAAAACATGGGAATCTTCCGCCCACCAGCCGTGTTCTCGAAGGCCTTCTGCAAACGCTGGTTCCAATCACGCTCGAATGTTCGCCCGCGTCCTTTTTGATTCGCATCATGCTCTTCGAGCCCCGGGTGGGTGGGCGAGGAGAATGGTCGGCCTGTTTGCATAAGCTTTCGCCCTCCGGTGGCAAAACTATCTATTCATTCATTTCCCCCTCCCACCCCACACTGTTGGACGGTGATGTGTGCGTGTTTGAAGAGTGATTTTCCTGCAATTTTTTTGTGTCCATTTTTCCAACCCACTGGTACTCATTCCAGTGGCGACGTGGGTTTAGCAAATCTCGCCCTACCTAACAAACTCTCCTGGCTTCCCTCCCCACTCACCCCCTTGGTGTCGATGAGACCACCGACACGTTCTTGCAGGAAGCAAACCGGAAATGAAAAAACATCTCCCTTCCGGTGCGGCCCGGGCTCATCCGGCAGGCACACCTTCAGCATTGGGGGTGGGGGTGGGGGATTCCATATTTGAAGTTTTCCACCTCCGTCCGGCAGTGTATGCGTGTTGGCAACGGAGAGTTTTTTTTTGCTTTCCTGCACACCTTTCATGTCCCGTGTGAAATCCTTTGGTGCTTAGAACGAATGTTTCTCGCCGGTGGAGGGGAGTGGGGGGCATGGTGAAAATCATTAACAAACTGTCGGTAGGGTTAAACTTTTAGCTTGTTTTACTTTTCTGCCGACATTTATAATCCTTCTGCTGTGAATATTTGCTTTTTCCACTCGTTTCGATGAGTTTCAAATTATTTCTTTTTTTGTTTTTCATTATCCCCTTGACATACTTATGCATTTGATGAATTTTATTCTTTATTTTTTGGTTTATCTTTATTTATTTTAAACACTCTAAGACAGAACAAATGTATTCTATCACTTAATATTGTATAGAAATACGTAAAACATACTTAAGGGTGCTTTCTGATTTGTTCACGGACGCTTTATGATATTCTCTTCTATGTTGTTTGTAAATATAATGCATTCAACTTTAAATTTTATAAAAACTAATATATTTCATGATCGATATAATCCTCTAAGGCTAATAATTTTGGGCAAGTCATGTTGATTAAACATGACTTTAAAACACTCACCCGTCCCGGAAGGTCAATGCAGAGGTTTAAAGGGGGTGCTAACACAAAAACAAAACCAAAGTGAAGCTTTTCAATCAACCTGCAACATATTCTCGTTTCTCCTACCTCCGCACCCATGGTTCGAGGTCATGGTCTCTCGATTCGACGTGATAGTTTGTGTGTATTTCCCGCTCAAAGTTTTCCCGAGCGGCGGAAGGTATAGAACGTATTCGGTGCACACATAAGAGCTGCAAAAAAAAAAATAGAAAACGTGAGAAAGAAATGAAACTTTCCCGGGGATCAGGAAGTAGATTTATGCTCGAAAACGCTTTCAACTTGCATCATACACAATCGGGACCGGTTCATCATTCGTCCGCATTCTTGCTCTAATAAACCCGCGCGCGCAAACCAGAAGCGGCAGCAACAGTGTTACCAGAGTGTCCTCTAGAAGATGAAAACAAAAACAAAAACCCAGGAAAAGTCTTTGACAGTCGGAACGATCTTTATCCGCATCCATAATCCGCGTGCTGCGTCGTTTCGTCCTGGGCGAATTCGGTGCCTTGGGAAAAAAACGGAACGGGCAGTTAAGAGTGAAGGTTATGTCTTCTGGCGTGCCATCTACATATTACCCACTAACCTCAATTTTATGCAAACGCCGCTTCCACACGGCGACCTCCTTTAACTCCCGCCACAACCTGCCAGTGGTGGGAGGGTCGTTTCCCGTTTTCCTTCTGCGTCCTCCAAAGCTCTCGGCGTCGGTTAGGGGAAACGGAGTCGTCAAATAAAAACACCCATCGTTTTTATTAAGAGTCGGGTTTTTTTTTTCAAACCGCTCTCTAACTCCACACCATCACCCAAGGATGGGGGAGGGTACTGGAGGAGGCCAAAACGGTGGGGTCAGTCAAGGTGACCGGGCGCTACTGGTGGGCGTCGGAAGAAAGGTGACAAATAAACGTCCTGCAGGAAAAGCCACCCCTTGTGTGTGTGTCCGTGTGTGTGTGTGTGCCTGAAAAGCCTAGAGGTGGAAATACGTTTATTTTGTGCCTCTCTTAACCTCCTTTTTCCTTCCTGCGTCCCGCCGAACCGAATGAAGCTGTGTTTGGGTTTCGGTGTACGAGGATTTAAAATCGCTGGAAAAGCGCTCACCAGGTGAAATTTATTTACCCTCGTGTAGGTAGATGTTCTTGCTGATCTTTTTGTCAGCACAACTTTTTTCAACCTCTTTCCGGGTATTTGATTTTATCAGAGAGGGAGAAAAAGAGAGTCTCGCAGTGCTCTTCTACCAGCAGCTTAAAGGTCGGCGGTGTTGAAACAAGACAAAATAAAAACCAAAAACACCCCAACGAAAACACAGGAGGAAAAATCACCATGACTTAATCGTCGGGCTGCTGTCGGAAGCTCGCTGCTGTAGCTCGCCCGGAGCTATTTTTCATCGGCGTAGATTTTGTTTAGTTTCGATTACGACTCCGAGTTTCAGGATTAACTTCAGCATCTGACTAACGATTGTCGTGTTTGCTTTTTTTTTTCCTTATCCTCCCTCGTGGCAGGTAGAGCAAGACTTGTGCTTCCATTTTGGGTATCAGAGATTTTAAAATTTACTTCGTGGAAATCTTTCGAATTTTAACTGAAGATACCTCTTGTTAATGTTTGGTATGGAAGTTTTATTTGTTTTGAACAAAATGCAACTTGTGAAGACATTTTTAATTTTAAATAATCCTTTATCCAAAACATAACCGGTTTTAAATATCTGAAGTAATGCAATTCAAAATCAAAATTCAAAAAAGAATCCATTTCGAAGGAGAAAATTTAAAGGATGAAAGTGAGACCATCTCCACGAATTTTCGGTCCCCAGGCAAAAAGAAACTGATCCTGGCCTGAGTACTACCAACCGGTCGGCGGGGCAAATTCATAGAACAACGACCAAAACAAAGACGAGCCTCCGGAAGGTTTCAAATAAAAGGCCCAACTCGGAAAAGAAAAACATAGGACAAATCGTTAAGTGAAAGTGTGTTCTCTCTACGCCCCCGGCGGTTGGTCGCAAAAATATGAATACATAATCAGCTATAATGTTTCGATGTTTAGCTGCCGTTGATTTGTTATGCTAATTCGGCGCACGGGTCATCGCCACCGCGCCCAGGCGAGAGCCTGCCGAAAAGGATAACGAGCCTAGCTCTAGTGAGGAAAAATGGAAGGAAAAATTCCCATAACTATGGCAAACGATACGGCCGAGCATAAATTCTTGTTCCGTTTTTCTCGAGCCTCATTCACCACAGACGTTACCCCGGAGTGGGCAATTCACCTGGAAATACGCCGATAGACATGTCCATCTACTTAAGCTCCTCTCTTATGACCCGATTTCTTACGTTCCGCTGCTTTTAAGCTCAGCTTCAGCTCGCGGTTACACAGACCGCATTTGGTCTAATCGTCAACCCTGTGGGATTCCCGGTTCTTGGTTTTTACTCATTGCTTTTCCCGTTTTCCAGCATGCGCTAATTTTCAAGTAGCACTGCTCGAAAGCGAACCACCAAAACCACCACCGCTGTTCAGATGGCTAATTGTGGGCAAATTGCTCAGGAGCTTTTAATTAAAATTTAGGAATTAAGCGATGCATAAGAATTAATTCGAGTTTTCCCACAGTGGCGATTGAGGGTCGGGTATTTTCCTGTGGGAAAAATGGCCTCCCAAAAAACCACGGTAAGGGACAAAGTGAAATGGAAAGCGAAGCGGGAAACCGTTCAATATTTTCCCATGACAAGAAAAACGGCTCCATTGTCGCTTCGGTGGATTCGACTGGGGAGCAGGGTTGGGGAGAGCACTTTGGAACAACGCTGTAAATTGCTTGATAATAGGCAGATGTCTCTTTAACCTTGTTTTTTTCTAAAGATTGTTGGAAACCATAGTCTTTCTTCTAAAATGAAAAAAAAAATCATCGTTAGGTTTGATTTCGTTTCGAAGTGAAAGTGACATCGATGGTGGCTGCTCTATCGACCACGAGCCGCAAACAACCGATCGACACCCGATCTTTAGGCAGAGAGAAAGAAGGAAAAAATAATACGATTGAGCGAGATAACGAGACACATAGAGAGATATTTGAAAGGAAAAAAACTTGACGGAGTTAGTATGTAAATTTGATGTAATAAATTATAACACGGGGCTCGCGCTGGAGAAACGGGTTTTCCGCTCCAGCAGACAACCCTGGCGGTTTGGTGTGATTTTATCTGAAGCTGGCCAAGACCGGCTGGAGCCGGTACGTTAGTCGAGGCCATGCTCCATGGTTGATGCCTGCGGTTTAGGGTTCGATTTTTGTGCCGGTAAAATTCGGCAAACCTCGGGCCGACCCAACGTGTCATGGGAAATGTTGGAAAAGAAAAGCGAAAGTGATTGTAAACGTCGAAAGCCCCATCGAACATGTTCTTGCAGCATGTTGTCATTAGCAAATTTGCAGAGGTTTGAATAAAATACCAAAACTCTCACATTTCCTTTATATGATTCATCGTAAATTTAAATTATCAACTGTATGTCCACTGAATGTCTTGAAGAAATTGTTTTGAATAATTATTCGCAGAGCACTGAGCGCTCAGGAGGTGAGATGAAAATGAGAATGTGCGGATCTGTCGAATGCCGGAGCTTTTTCCATCGGTTTTCCCGGGGAAGCATTTTCCAACCGTTCAGCCGGGCGTTCGTTTTGCGTTGGGAAGAGGCTCTCGACGGGGAAAACCTGTACGTTTTCCTCCCTCCGTTTTGCAACCATTTCACCAAAGGTGAAAAGCTTTCCGTGCCGGTATGGCACGGATGCTGGCCGGGGGTTGGCCGTGGTGTGGATGCATCGCGGAGACGAAAGCTTTTCCTCGGAACGCTGGTGCAATCGGATAAGCGTCGTGGGTTCGGGAGGCTCGCTGCTAAATAATTTATTATCGATCGCTGCCGAAGCCAGCGGTGGTCGCGGGCTGGCAGAAACGTGTTTTTCTTTAGCGCGAGCAGGGAGAGATGCTGCGCGAGAGAAAGTCCATGGCAGGGACGCCATTGAGAAATTGGCAAACGGTTGGTCGGTTTGTGCGGGAAAGGAATTGAAACGAAATTGACAGACCAAGGTGCGTATGGAAGACCAGCCGCACAGGCTGAAACCAGCTTTCACACATGGCGCGACAGTTGGCATCGCGAACTGCACGCAGAGTAGCTCATTGCAGTGAAATATTTCAGGCGCGAACTTTCTACAATGATCCGTATAATTCAATAAAATTTGGTTATAAATACAAAATTTAAAAAGGCAAGGTAGATTGTAAAACGTCCGTCACAGCTGTATCAAAGTTGAATCGCAAAACATTAGAACCTAATGTCATAGAAAATATCATTAAAAGGTCTTGGTCTGCCATCGGAAAACATGGCCAGCCCATGTGTCGAATCTATGCAATTCATATGCTGTTAAATGAAGTGTTCTTATAAAACACGTGCGATACACTGTATAAAAGGTGTGCTTTTATAGCTACTAACGTATGCATTAAAAAAATAGATAAATTTTAACGTTTTTCCCTGCAAAAACGGAAAACGCTAGCGACTTCCAGCTGAATGTAACATAAAGAGTAGCATTTCTTTTAAATTTGAAACAAGTTTGACAACTTTATCATTAAAATTGAATCCTCGGTGGCCAAAACAGCAAACCATCTTCGTTTGACAACGTGTAAAAACTTTCAGCATTATAGCGGAACGAACTTGTTTGATTTTTTTAGACATTTCTTGTCCACCGAATTCAGCTGGTATGAATTTTTAACTATTTGGTCACTTATGCAGACAGGTTGAAAAATCATTTGGAAGCCTTGGTCCGGCCACTGCCTGTGCTGCGAGACCTCAAATGACAACAGAGGCCGTTACGACAGGCATAACGAAAAATGGTCTAATCATTCCGTTTTTTGGATCAAAATGTCGCTTCAACCGGCCAAATAGTTAAGAAAAACTAAGAAAAGATGGAGATTGTTGTACAGATGACGCGATCGAGGCCAGTCACTTAAACAAACCGGCTCGAAGCTCCTGTAAGACATGTGCTCGGAAAATCACAAAATTCGGTCAAATATCATAATCGATTCCAGCACTAATAACCCTATCTATGTCCCTCAACCACTTCCAACTGATAAAACCTTGATAAATCTTAAACGTAGGATCTATTCCAACAATTTAAAACCCAAGTGGAGCTGCAGGTGGTCATGTAGGCCACACAACTACTGAAAAACAACCTTACACGATTGGTTTTGTCGGCTATGGCTAAAGTTTCGACGAAGTACCGTATGGCCGCCTTACTGGCCGTCAAAATATTTTTTTAAGTACTTAAGTGATGTTACTTTACAATAAAATTAACTTCATTCAATTAGCTTGGTTAACTTTTTTCTTATCGTCGATGAAAATTTGTCTATTTTTTTTAATGCATACGTTATTGGTCATCCAATGCTAGAAATAGTTCTCAAATCATCCATTAAATATTTAATTAAATGTTTAAAATTTTGCTTTTTTGTGACTTTAAATGGAAGAATGTTTAAAAATTATTATAAATTTTATTTAAATTTCACACTGTTTAACTTTCGCGGACACTTCGCGATGTAGCTCACGATGTTTCTTTAATGGTATGTGTGGAAGCTCCGATGATCGGCGAGAGACATGCTGCGAGAGAGAAACATCAAAACATGTTTTCATCTTCCCAGGAGAGAAAGAGAACAATCACCCTAAAGTGAGAGAGAAAAAGAGCATAAAAAGCAGAAAATCAGAGAAAGCCAAAGAGACTGAGAGCGAGATAGGGGTTTTTGATTTTGTTCGCGGCTTCGAAGACCCGGGACATGAGGCTCTCCGTCAGTTTTAGCACAGCCTTTGACGGAAGAAGGTGCGCGTTTCGAAAGCAACCGACCGACGCGAAACTGGTCCAGACCCGCGTCCCCATGGCAGCAGCAGTAACCCTCCACGGTGTTATGCAGCGCTAAGGTGTGTGACAGCTTCGACAAAATCAGCCACATCCAGCGATTGTTTCCCCCGCGGGACTCGCGGTTCGTAGGAATTCGATCTTGTGGACACGGTTTCTTCTTCGCAAAGGGAACCGATGCTGTTTCGGTGTGTTTATTGTTTAAGTTTTGCTTCGACACACTTCAGTTGTTGTTGTTGCTGCTGCAGATGATGTTACTCGCGGGGTGCCAAACGTCAAAATCGCGACTGCTTTCGCGGTGTGCTTCTTCTTGTTCTTTTCCCGCGGATGTGGAGTGCAGCGATTGACGGATGTGTACGTGTTTCGTGTTCGTGCGTGTGTGTTGCAAACTACACTCCAGCAATGAGTCGTTGAAAAAGTTAGAAACGTGCCTTCAACTCCCTCCCAGTTTTTTGAACTTTAAAAACCACGATAACACTCCGTCGACGGGAGAAAAAACCCCACCTTCAACTCTTGTGTCGTATGCTTTTTGCTGGAGTAGGCATCTAGTAGCCCGCCGACCACTAACTACCGATGCTTCTTCCAATGCCAAACATGTTCGCATATTCGCTCGTGCCCGGATATGGGCACGTAAAGAACTTACATATAAAAAGCCGTCTGGGTGAGGGAATAAGTGGTACACACCCCACCAACCCGCGAGATTCCAAGATCCGTAAGGAATTTGCAAAGAAATTGGAAGCGCCGGGGCAGTCAATGATGATGGGACCGAGCAAAGAAAACAAATGATCCATGCGATCCACGACACAACCGTTCTCATGCCACCGAACAACAGTGCGTTGGACGTCTCGGATGCTTCTTTAGGTCATCCGCAAGTGAATACCGTGTGCGTGTGTGAAGTGTGATGTTTCTTAGGGGCGGGAAAAATAGCGAGAAAAAGAAGGTTCTCCTAACAAGACCAGCAGGTTCTTCCTCCGTACGCGCGACGTCTTATGCTGTTGATGATGTTCAATGGTCGGTTGGTGTTTGGTTGCGAAAAGAAAAGTCCACGAAAACTCGAAAAAGTATTTTCGCAGGTCTCAAACTGTTATTGCCAAAGTGTCGGTGGAGTTGTGTAGCGTGTGTTGATTAGCTCACTGTTAAGCCGTGCTGTTTAACGTTGGTTTTGTTTATCTACGTCACCTGGAGCTATGTATGTGCATGGAAATTTCAAAGGTGTTTTAAATGGAGATAGTTATTTTATTTTTAAATCGTTCCGCTGTTCACTGTCGTAACCTGTTTCAAACCTGTTCCAAACCATTCACAATGTTACATCGCCGCGAGGGAAAGTTGTCCATAGCAGCTATTAATTACAATCAATTCCATTGATTCGTCGCCGTGATTGTGCGTTCGTGTGTGTATGTATGAATAAACAGAGCACCTGCTGACGGTCAGTTTTCCATGCAAAAGTGCCTAAATGAATGGAAAAATTGTGCACAAATGGCATAAAATTACCTACCATTGAATATATTTTCCATGAAAACAACTGCCAAGAGGCTTACAACTTGCACTGAAAATGACAATGCCTTCAACCGATGAAACACAACATTTAAAGATAGAAATATGCTGTTGAAAATTCAAAATGGTGTGTAAAATACTTGTCTTACTTTATATGAGATAAAAATGCTGTTGACATTTAAAGTCAAAGTTGACATGCCAAACTGTGAAGCAGTTTATCACCGCCCATTGTGGATTAACGGTTCTTCAAAGGGGCTAGTGGGTGGTGTTTTTGGGGGTTAATAGTGCAAGAGTGGATTTGTTGGAATGGCTGCTGCAACATAAGCACAAGAAGAAGCAATGGTGGAAATGCTTCAGTCAGTAAGCAAGGGAAAGTGCAAATGGAAGGAATGAATAGCTTCCAAAAAGTATTCGCAAAAGAATGGAAATAAGATTGTTTATTGAGGCAAAAAGGTTCTTATACCATTGTAAATTGATTCGCTAAAATTAAACATAAAAATGGTATTTGGTTATTACGCGAGCGGGCGGGAATTTTATGTGAAACGCCCTGCCGGAGCCCATTTCGAGGGTAAATTTCGAGGCACGGATGGCAGTAAAAACCCACGTCTAATAAGTATATTAAAAAAACCGTGATAGAACAAAATCAAACCCTATTTCATATTTTAATTCATGTTGGTATTGCAATGAAGAAAAACCAAAACAACTGCGCGCCAAACGCTGCGCTGGTAAATTGCTTAATGAAAATGGAATCTATGGTTACCATCAGCTCCATGCAAAGGAATGAAAAGCTTTGCCATCCTGGTTGTTTGCAATTGAAAAAGTACCTTCAATTGGTTAAGAGACTCTTGCATGCCCTTTCGAAAAGTGATGTGTTTTTGATCGAAATGAAATGCCCCTGGAAGCAAATGTCAAAACTGTGTCTTTTCCCAGTGTAATTTAGTGCATAGATGCGAGAATTTCTCGGAATTATGCTAAGAGAGAGCAATAAGAGAGAAAACGCGATTCGAGGGAGCCGTTCTCAACGATATGCTTTTATGTACAGCATATTTGCAACCCTGAGCTTCATCTCCCTTTGCTGGAAATGCATTTACTGCTAGCAGCGAGATTTATGCTGCCAGCAAATTGGTGGTGGGATGCCCACCGTTGTTCTATGCTGCTCTATTTTTCCCAGCATGTACTCGTTATATGCTGGTGTGGGATAGCTCCCAGGTACTGATAATGCTGTTTCTTACCGGTAGGTTTTACCAACATCAGTTTTGATTGTAACTGAAACATCATATTTCTCTTCTTATCCTGCTTATTAGAAATCAAAAATGTTGTAATGTTCGTCCAGTCAACCATATGCAAGAAATCCTATTCCTTAATGTTTTCGTAAATTCTTGGAAAGCATACAGTAGCATTTATCACCAATAAGGGTTTCAAAATCGTAAAAGTCTCATCACAGCACAAGAGCACATACCTTTTGGGGCCACCGATTGTAGCCCCCGGACACACAGATACGAGAGCAAATGACTGCCAGAGATGGTCCAAGAAATCCCACCGTCCTTCGACGCTTTCAGGAGCAGGATTCCAATATGTACCAACCACCCCAACTCTCGTCAAAGAGAAAGCACCAGGGAGAGAAAAACGACCAAGAGAAATTTGTTTAGAAAAATCGAAATGAGAAAGTGTGAGAGGAAAACTCTCGGGTCGTTGCTATGGATACCGAAAGGAGCTGGAGCTACGCTTCCTTGCTGCAAACGACTAGAAGAGCTCCATCAGGAGCTTTCTTTTTTTTGTGATGGGGAGGAAAAATAAGCGCGAACTGGAAAATAGCACGCACCAATACAAGCCGGGAAAGTTTGGTTTAGAAAACTCATTCCATCGGCAAATCGCTACCCAGGAATGTGAGTAGATCGTATTAACTCGCTTTGGTTTCGTCGTCTTTCCTCATCCCCGCGTCATTGAGTTCCGCCATGGGAAAGTCCTTTGACTTTTTAATTATGGCTGCCCTGGAAACGTCAGCGCAAAATTCTTTGAGAGTGCAAATTTGTTCCAGATAATAAACCGCTGCGATGGGAGAAGAATTTCCAAATTGGTTTGGAAATGATGCTTAAAGTTAATTTTTGAACTAGAATTTTTAATCTATAAATAGACATCGGGAAAACGGTTATAATGAAATTGCTTTGAAGAAAACTTTTCAAGCATTTTTTTCTACTCGCGGAAAATCGCGCCCTTATGCGCATGTATTCGCCACGCAATACATCTCAACAATACCCAGTTATCGGTAAATATATCGAAGGGCCCCTAGGCGGAACACTCCCGACCGGTATCGTTGGTTTTCCGAAAAAGGTGTCGAACCAGCGAACCACGAATCAAAAAGACATCTCTCTTGCTCGGAACCGGCGTTCCCGGGTGAAAATGTTGGGCTTTCCAGCTTTCCCAAACAACGCGCGCGCACACAACGGAACGATTCGGAAACGGTGCGTCGGACCAAGGGCCCCATTTGTCTCGCCACCCATTTCCCCGCATTTTTCCCACCTCCGCCCAAAGCCAACCCTTTCCGCTCGCTGGCAAATAGAAACGATGGTGGGTTAATTAAAGAAAATTAAATTCGTGTGTGCCCTTGACGGTTTTGCGAATACGGAACGCTGCGCGCGGAACCGCACGGAAACCCGGATCGCAACCGAGGGTCGAAAGGAGGGTGTACGGTTCCAGCATTGCTACAATGTGCCGATTGTGTCCGACACAGAGTGGCACCGTTTGGCAGCCGGCGTTGATGACGCAAGAACGGTGTGTCCGCATCGGCGAGTCGGACGAGCCTCAGCTAAAGGGCAAACGGTGGCCAACCGTCGTGTGGACCCGAGGTTTTCCGAGATTTCCCAGGAAAGTATGTGGCTCCGGGTTTGGTGGCTTCATCCATCGCACCATCCAGCAGATGGTCTGGTCCGACGGGACGGGGAAATATTGTGAGCTTTCATTGCTATCTTGCAGTGTGCGGACGTCCCAGTTCGACGATGTTGAGGGACGCAAATTCAATTTATCTACTAAATTGTGCACTGGAAAGGATACTCCTGCGGAAAGTCGGCCCGTGACGTCAAACAGGCTGCTAGCAATGTTTTCGGCAGGAAGTATAGCAATTTTACGATGATCCAAAATTTTAATCATTTTAATCAAATTTAATGACTCTGGTCGCTTTTTCCCTTTTTTTCACATTAATATTTTATTTTTCATGGTTTCAATACCCTTTCTTGCTCGAAAAAAAAGGTTAACACCCGCTATTTAATCCTTCATCAATCCCACAGTCGAGTTCTTTTGAAACCGTGGATTGCACTGTCCTTCTGCAGCATAAACGAGCACGGGAAATGGGAAAAGGCTGTAGGCCATCATCAAAAGAACGGCCAAACAAGTGACACAAACAAACCAACACCCTGGTCCTAGTGAAAATAGAACACCCCGGACGCACCCCTTCCGTTTTGCGTGGAAACATATCCGTGGCATACGTCACCGTTCTCCATTTTACCAGACTGAATGCACCGTCCCGAGGTCGTGTTTAAGCCATTTCCCGGCTGAAGAAATACCGAAGGACACTGGTCAAATGACATTTGATACTGTGTCACGAGAACGTTTGTTACGTTCGTTTGTTTTAAATGTCAAGCCGGGGTGGAGCTGTCGTTGGCGCAGAAACGGGGGAAGCGGATTTGCACCAAGTTTTTCCAACCGTGGACTGAGGGTGGAATTTTTGCTTTCAATGGTAAGAGGTATTTTCGGTAGAGTTTATGTGACTTCCTCCCCTTTTTACCCGTTATTTGCAATTGTGAAACTAAGGTGTTCTTGCTTCCTTCGGACACAAGCAAAAATGAATCCTACTTTTGCCAGTCTGAATGTCAGGGAAGAATGCATAAGAAAAAAGGAGAAAAAAAACCCAGATACAGCCATAACACGGGATCGTTCGTGTGCAGCAAATCCGGCCGGCAGACAGTTTTTCGCCACGATGGAAATGATGACGACAACGCATGGCGAAGAAGTCAGAACGATAAGGAAAGAGAATGGGAACACACACACACAATCGAAACGTAATATGAATTTAAAAAGGATCACCCTGCGTCTCTCCTCCATTTTCCTCGGAGGATTCCAAATCTGAGGGAAAAGAAAACAAAATGTTGTCGTGAAAATTCTTCGTCCAATGCAGAAGGAGCAACGAAACAGCTTAAAGACAATTTCCAAGGAGCACACATACACACGTACATACATCGACACCACCGTCACCTTTCGATCGTCTGGTGAGGTGAAGGGTGGGCGGGGTAGGTGGTGGTCTCGAAGGGCGATGCTAGTGGGGTGGCCCGATTTTCCGTCGCTCCTTTTTCCGTCGACTGCAAAATGCTAATGAATGTGGGTCGGAACACCCAGGGTTTTCCTTCCATCCCTTCTTCTCCCCACCCCCTCGCCCCCCCCCCCCCCTCCCCACCAGAAAGGGCCGAAATGGGTCGTGCACGGAAACGGGAGGGGGAGCAGGATGCGAGTAGCAAAAGAAGAATTTATAGCGTTTTTATGGAAAATTTAATAGAACGTCATCGTGAAAAATGGATTCGCCTGGTACGGGAGGGGCGATTCACCGGAGGAAGGAAGGTAGGTCTTCTTTTCGTCCTCCGGCTGACTCGGTATGCCCTCCGCTCCATGTGTGTGTGTGTGTGTTCTGTTGTTGTTTGGCGTGTTTGTGCGATTTTGGTTGGCACGAAAACCGAACAAATATGATGCCAAGGGGAACGGTGGTGGGGTGTGAGAGGGGTAGGGGAGAGAGGTAGGGGAGACTGGAGTCCTGTGGCCGGTTTTCCAAGCGATGCACACATTTAAATTTTCAGACGGATGGAAGCGGGGAAAATAAACGATACGGTGAGGGCTCGAAATGTGGAAAGGCAAAAAGTTTCCCGCCGGGACTCGGGAGAAAATGTGTTCTCTTTCTACTCCTACCTTTGCAACCCCCTCCTCAAGCTCCACCCCGCCTTCCCGAAGACCTTCCATTGTCCGTCAGTGCTGGCGCAGTATCGTCATCGGTGTACCGTCAGAGCTGTAGGAAGAATCACTTCCCAAGGTCCACTTTCCCGGGCGTGACGTCCCGAACGGCGTGTTGTGTTCCAACTTTTCGGCCGGCGTTAATCCAGCTGTGAGCGTTATTTCTGTCCGAAACGGAATCGGTCTCGGTTTTCATCGGTATGCAGAAAGCAAGGCCGGGAAAAGGTCCATCGTTTTGTGAAACGAATATTTCGGGCTCATTAGGACGGGGTGGTTTATTTTTCCGTTTTGTTTCCCATGTTTTTCCGCATGGTCTCTGTCCTCCGTGAAACCAGTGCAACTACGCGTTATGTAAACCGGGAGAACTGTAGAGTTTCCGAGAGTCCGCTTGTAACATTTGTTCAAAGGATCGAAAGGCTTAACACCTTGTTGTTATTGCTGAAAAGATATTAAGAGTGTAAAATAATTCCTGCTTTATTTTGCATCAGAAAAGAAACATTATCTGAAATAGAGGTACCGAACTCGAACCCTACTCAATCCGAAAATAAAAGCAATTTTATTGGAGTAGTTCCTGCTTCAAGCCCTTGAAGTGAAGTCCTGTTTTTAAAACACCACTTCTACGTCATGACTTCCAAATTGTTGTTTGATTTTTGATTATTTGGCCGAAATAATTGCCATCCCAGGGGGGAAAAAAAAGATCGGAACCCAGCATCCCACCCCCATCGGGCCCGTTTTATGTATCCGCGATTCCGGATAATGCCGGTTGTCTGGTGACTTCATTAGAATTAATTTAAACCCTTTTTCATCGCTTCATTCTCGGTAACTTCCGAGCTGCGTTCCGAGCCTCCGTTCGTGGTCAATCAACGGTTATCCACCCGGCAAGGATGGATGAAAACGAAGGAAGACTTCATCGAGTGGTCCTTTTAGGCGATTCCGCTTCGTTGTGGTTGTGTGCTGATTTTTTTGATGGTGTCTTCACTTGTCGCACTTTCTTCCAAGCGACGACGGCGGGAGGCATACTGGCATTAATAAACATGAGTAAACGCAAGGGACCGCAATGCATGCGGAAAAACGGAAACTGGAAAAGAGACTTAATTGATTTTGAAAACTTTTGCCACTCCTTCCTCCCTTTTGTCGATTCCTTTCGTCCGACCGGTGCGGAATTAATATACCGAAACTCACGGGAATGGGGGGGCCGTGCTGTTTGCGGATTGTTTCGTCAGTTTCGATCGGGTCCGAATGAGGCGGCAAAACGGACCCACTTTGGGACGATGAATTGGAGGGGTTAAAAATTCAAATTGCGTCTCTACTCAGGGATGTAAACGGGCGCGCGTGGGGTGGGAATTTCTATAAGTTTTTTTGTTTTAGGTTTTGCTCGTAGGCTCAGCACCGGTTTCCCTTTTTCCCGGATCCCTTTTTGTGGGAAACTTTGATTGAACACCGCTCCGTCTACCGGAGCGTGGTGTTGGGTAAAGTTTTATTTACGTTTGACACCCGATTGTCCCGAGTCGGTTCTCGAGCGACTGATCGCGTGCTGGAGGGAATCGAGGAACTTTCCCAACATGAAACACATTCGTGTTTCGCGGGTGGATATTAGAAAATAAGGACAAGGGAATTAGCCCAGCTGTGACCGAATGCTAGCGGACACGCGCTACAGCTGCGTGTCCTGTTTTCCGTATCGAAGTTTATGACAGCTTTATTTAATTTCCACCCCACACTCCCCCTCCACTTTGGGGTTGAGCAGGTTAAGCTTTCGTGAATTAATTCCACCGGAGACATTTCCACCGAGAAGACAATCAAGCGAACCCCAGGTACGAATGCCATTTCCGAGTTTCTCATCCCGACTTACCTGATTTTGAAGCGTCGTGGCCAGGGAAATTCCTTTTCCGTAACGAACATTCCGGAGGAAAACATCCTCAAATTTATGATCCGAAACCGCTTTACGTCAGCGGCGTTAATCCGGTCTCCCGCAATTATAAACTTTGCTCACCGCAGGATCGCAACGGAAGTCATGCCGGTGTCCATCGCTTTGCGAAAGAAACTAACCCTCACCAACGCTTGGTGGTGAGGAAAGGATGCCTAGCGAGGGAAGTCAAACCGCGTCGAAAGTTGTCCGGATGGTTTTCCCGACCGAGCGAAGGTATTCAAAAAACTAAACTAAGTCCGAAAGTGGTCTTAGTTGGATTATTAGAATCGTGTTCGGTTCTGGAGAATGTTTTCCGGTACGGTGACGGTTGTCCTTAGGCGTGCATTGTGTACAAGTTTTAACAACGTGCTTCAACGCCGCTGTCGTAGTTCTACAACGGGAACTAATTTAAACTTTTAACCGTTCCTAGCGATCCGGGGACAGGTTTGAGTGGATGGTTTTGTTATAATTTTCGTTTGAACTCACCTTTTGAGGCAGAATCCGACAACATTTAGTTTATGTTTTTGTTTCATAAAATTATCAGAACCGTTTATGTCTAAACCAATGTTTATTAAACCTTGTTATAATTCAAAAGAAGAAATGTTGGATGCATGTGGTAGCGCCACAAATTTAATGAACTTTATTGGTTGAACTATAACTTGCAAAAAAGGGTACTAAAATTGCCCCAATTTATAGACCTAAATTTATAGCGCTTTATGGCTCTACCTAGCTATTGATAATACCTTGGAGGTGTCAACCCTGGTTTGTTTTTAATCGTCACAAACCTTATGTAGCTAAAGAAGAGAAAATCCTAAGACACGATTTTCAAATAAAACTAAACATTAAAAATCAATAGTACTTTTTCACTACCTATTTTATTCAGACCAATGTATTTTGCTTAGAAAATATAGTTTTTTAAGTCTCTACCTTCTATTTTTAAATCGAATGTGCTTTATTTACGAGTCGTTATTTTTAACTAGAATTATTCACCACATTCTTTTCAAGGATCACACTCTTTCAAATCAATAAGATGCAATCGTGAACACCATTTAATAGAATATCAATGTGTGTAGTGTTGTACACATAAGTAAACTTACAATGATAAGTAAGTAAAATTTATTTCGCCTATTTTACCTAACCATCATGCAATGCGTTGCCATAATTTCGTCGATGTGAGCGGTTCAACCTTCGCGGCTCTTCACGAAGGGTACTTAAACCTTGCTTGTGTACTTACAAAGTTGTCTGTGCGAAGAACTCTTACGGTGAAGTCCGATGACGAAGCTGAGCCACATGTTCCCCACGCCTGTGCTGTCCAACACATGCATGCGTATGGTGATCATCGTTCCAGCGGAGATGTTTCCGAGACGGTTGTTTTTGACCAACTCTCCCGAATTTTGTCCGGATCGCGATCGGTCGGCCTTGAGTTGGTCGGTTGGTCATCTGCGGTTGTTTGTTCGTTCCCGCGAGTGTACGTCTCTATCCGGACTGCAGATCATCAACGGCTCGCGGGTGGTGAGCACAGAGAGCCAGCAAAAAAAATAAAAAAGGAATAAAGAAGGTTCCCTCCTGTTATCGGAAGATCGAGAGGCGCTCGCGAATCGTGATGATGCTTTTCGGTTCACACATTTTCTTGCCACCGACTGGGACGACTTCTTCGCGCGCTTCTCAGCTTCGATCGGCGGGGCATTGGTGAGAGCGCGTTAAAATATCTTCGATGATCGATAATCGAGCTCAAAGCGCCGGGTCCGCCCTGTGTGAACCTCTGCCAAGCATCACCACCTTTCCGCCCGAGGCGAAGGCGGGTGGTTGCATCGTGCTGTCACTGGCACTAAATGGCAGTTCGTTCGGTTATTTCGGATCGTTAGGTGAACGTGTTAATTTTACCAAAACTGACGGGGAACGCCTGTCGTCGTCGTCGTCGGGCTCTCTCTCTAGGTTCAACCAAGTGGGGTACCTTCCACGGGTCCGCCATCGCCACCTCATGGCCAGGTGATGTGATGTACAAGAGAGGGAGACAGAGAGAGGTAGCAGGGGGGTGCGAGTTTTTGTCGTCCGAGGTTAGGGGTGATTGCCGATCCGATTGCCGTCCACCGTCGAAGGCAAACGGGTTTCGTCGGGCGCTCTTTCTTTCAGCTTTGCTTGGTGGTGTTGTGACTGACAGCTTCTTCTTGATGCCCGCTGCTCGGTTGAAGTTGAGCTGTCACTTTTTGGGATTCGTTTCCGCCAGGGAACGCACTGGGGACAGTAAGTATTACTATTTTCGTGCACGAACGAAAATGGTAATAGATACTACACACGGTACAGGTTGAATATTAGTAAATAATCTTTTCGAGTTCGTCCTTCGCAAACAAACCATGCCTACATAGCTCCGGACGAGACGCGCAAACTTCGAAGCATTAAACTTTGTCGCCTAGATACGAACTTACGAGGCCTACTGTTTGTTCCGAAATAAATGTCATCTAATATCCTTCCCTACCGATTGTCAGTTTAAATCAACGTAAACAGTTGGTGCTTCGTTGCCAAAAATTAATAAAAAAAGAGTGTGCTGCGTGTGTTGTGCATCGTGGAAAAGTGAAGCCACTTGTATAAAGCAGGCGTTGTTCAAAAGGTGCGACAGGAGAAAAACGTTGTCCACCCGGGCGCGCGCACACCTTGTAGTGTGCACTCATAAATGTGCAGCATAAGTGAAGTGCAGTGCAGTGCCGGGATAAGTATATACACCGAGTGAGAAAGTGAGTGTCACAGCCGAAAATTATGACACAGCGATTCATTTTTATCAAGTGTTGCAACCGAGTATGGTCGTGATTTGCATAAGCGTGTAAATTATACCCACCGCATGTTTACGTGTCCATCGTGGGGGTCAACATAACGCGGCGAGAGCATAAAACTAGTGAGCGCAACATCTGCTGTGCAACGCTTGCAGTAGAAATTAACACGTGTCCTATTGTGTTGGTGTGTGCGTGTGTGTGTAAGTGCACTGGTTTTTCCATGTTTTCACACTTCACGGTGCGCTACCGGGTAGCTTTAAGCTGGTGCATTTTTATGATGTCACGAAGCAACGCGTGAAGGAAGTCTTTTTTCCGCTGATAATGTAGAAAACGCGACTAAGGGTGTCCGGTGCTAAATCAGTGGAGGATGTTTTGTTCCACCGTTCAAGTATTACTGAAGATGCTCCTTGTTAAACCGATTTGCTGCGATCGCTAGAACCACAAAAGGGAAGGTTTGATTGATTTAACGATGAATGAACCGCACCATAATCAATCGGTGGATTGAATGAAACCGTGCGGCTATCTTGAACCATTCGTTGGTCCTGTCCAAGCGCAGAAAATTGTGTCAAACTGGAAGAAGCATAATTGGTTCCATTATACAACAACTGCAGCATAGTTGTTCTACCTTTCCCGTAAGGTAGTGAGCAAGAGAGTTCCGGAAGAAGACGTTCCATCCTCCACCGCATCGTGTCCATTACCATCAGCGTGCTGTGTGAGTGTGTGTGTGTGTGCGAGGAGCGCCGGAGGGGTGTGAGTGAGACACGGGAACCGGGGCGAAAGGCAGCACCTTAAAAAAGCCGTCAAGGTGGCCGCGACGAAGAGATCCCGCGGGACCTCGGCGTCCGAAGGTCGCCTGGCGACGGCAACAACGGCGGCGTCGGCGGAAAACACTAGCGCCACGACGGGCGGCGCCGGCGACACCAGCACCATCAACAACACCGCCCTCTCCTCCTCCTCCTCCAGCGCCCCCGCCGCAGGCCCGGTCGATCCTTCTGGCGGTAGCCTCCGGTCGTCGCAGCACTCCCGCCAAGGATCGGTCGATGGCGTGATGCAACGATGCGGCCTCTGCTCCATCATCTCGAGCCTGCTGCGGCGCGCCATGTGCGTCGGGTCGCGACGTGGTAGCGGGGAATCGTACTACCAGGAGCTAGCGGAAACCAATGTAAGTAACCAGCGAGGTCCAGGTGGACGGGGAAATCGGGAGTTGCGCGGGTGCTTTCACGAACAACCAGGCGCCTCCATTAGTCCGGCAAAGAATTGGAAAATTGTATTTTCATGTGTATAACACCTCCGTTTTCATCCACAATCTTATGTGTTGAATAGCATAAATGGTTCTTTACTCTGGTTTTAGTTTTGTAGTGGGTTTTTCGAACCGATTTATTTTTTACCATTAGTTTAAACTTTTCAGAGGGGGTTGATTTTGAATGAATATAATTAGCTCAAAAACACTATATCAATCGTTTTTGTTTGATAGACCGGGAGATGCCAGACTTGGGATTCTATGGTTTGGTGTTTTCTACTGCTACCGTTGCGCCATGGGTACCACCTTTATCATGAAACTATTGATAAGAATAACAGTACCGAGTGTATAAAGTGTACAACTAGCAGCGAGCAGCCTTATTAGATTTGTGTGTATATGTTTTAATCTAATTCAATTATATTATACAGTACCAGGTAGTCAATGTCAGTCACCTGAAAACCGGATAGTCTTTAAGTTTCACTGTCTTCTTTTCCAAAACTGATAACAATGAGAAATTTTGCAAGTAAATTTTCATATCTTTTCTCCATACTTATGTGAAGAAATAATTAGTGGAAACGATTTACTTGCGGAAATAATGAGAAGATAGTGATAAAAGACTGGCAACTCTCCAAAAAAACGTTTTTCTCAAAAAAAAAAATAAATAAATAAATAAAATGTAACTGTAGTAACTAATGAACAGTAGCGAAGGACAAAAACTATTTTTTTTATTAGTTGTGTGGTGTCCGACTGCCCCGAATGCCTGCTTCCACAAAAACACTTGATTGATTCGTTTCCCGTTATTTTTTCAAATAAAGCTTTTTCGAGCATCTTTCTTAAATGTTCTTAGAGCGGAAAGATAAAAGAAATTCCCTACGAAGTTTCGTGTCGTTAGCAACTGCGAGGAGAAAGATAACTTAACTCAAAGTAAAACGATTGTCCCATTTTTGAGCGTCTGATTTGACTGCCTGCCACTGTATATGAACTGCAAAGAAATATTTTTAAAGTGAAAAGAGCTGTTGTAGATTAAATTTTTTTATTGAAATCAATTTTTATCATTATGTACGTGATTTGATATTTGACAAAACTTTTTATAAATAGTATGTTAACTATCGGAAGGAGGCATCAAATTCAACTATGTCACATATATGGCTTCACATTGGCACGAATGTGTAGTTGTTCTGCTAGTTTTAACTCCACAAAAAGCAACTGATGATGTTAAAAATATTGTAGCAAAGAAACGAAAACAAGCCGACAATTTGCGCTTAAGTTGACTCATCAGGTGTAAAACCGACGATTTGTCACTATTTCAATACGTCTATATTTAGCATTCCCGTTAACCACAAACGAAAGGGAATCTCCAAAACTTGCCAATCTTAAGATTCCAGATAGATCCGCTAATTGAATGATAATCGGACGCCGTTAAAGTCGTTGAGATTACTGCCACGTAGTGACGTTTTAGCGACGATTTTAGCACATGGCATCGTCTCCAAACTGGTTCGTTTTTGGATGAAAAAGAAAAAGGACAAGCAATAATAATCAACCGTTAATTAACACTCAACCGGTATCTGTTGTCACACGTAACGTGTGATTTGCAACCAGTTCTGGGTTGATTGTTTATCTCTGAGATGTTGTTGAAGGTGTGGAGACGATTTTTATTTTTCCAAAAATTGTATGCTAATTTGTCTTTGTAACTAGAAGAGAGGATGCTTCGTTTGAAGCTCTTTTCAAACCATTTTTTTTGTCTATCTACTGACACAGAAGTGTTTGAAGCAAGTGGCTTCTCGGATGAGTAACTTGTCTTTTCGATTTAACACGTCTCCAGTTTAACATTTAAGAGGGTGTACATAGTATTTATGTTTTCGTTATGTTGGTGTTTTATGTTTTCGTTTGCTACTGATACTCGCCGGCTCGCTTTCTTCGCGGTTGATTTTTCCTAGTATTTCTTTTTATGTAACAAGTTTTGCAGATGCTCGTCTGGTAAACCTTCTTGCGCCATTTATCACAAATGAATTGCCTCGGGCAAGGCAGCTCCATACCGATGGTCCCAATCGATTGGGTTTCCTTCCGCGGCCAATCTTTTATCCCTTCTAGCTTAAGGGACAAATACGCTCGACCCCAACTAATCCCCGCGAGGTGAATAAAATATAATTTGGTTACTGGAGAGAAAAGTTTGCTGCGGAACATTTTCCACAAAATATGGAAAATCCTTCGGCGCGTCCGATTTGACTAGCTTTACGGCTGGAAAGCCATAAAGAATCTTGATCTATATGTTGCGATAAGAAGTTAGTAGGAAGACGAAGGTTGTGAAAATCCTTTTCGGTGTGAAGCCCATCTTCTCGCTCTCTTCCCTTCGCCCCCGTAATTCGACGAGCCTTTCTATTCAATTTCGCATCCGTCCGTGGCAAGAATGGCCGGCATACAAACACGACCCGCTATTCCCTTCCCGGGGGAGGAGCCAAGGAGTTGGGGGGCGGCGTTGGGGTGTTCGATTCGCCAAGTCGTTGGCTTTTGGCGGCTTTGCCTTTGGCTTTCGCTACTTTGCGCTGGAGATTAGATTGTTTAACAACGCAAACGGTGCAATCCCCGAAGGCAACCGACCTTTGATGAAGGCGCTCTCGGGCGGCTCCGGCAGGGGATTAAGGAAGCACCGGGCGGATCGGACGACGACAGCGAGTGCCGAGGGTTTGCGATGTTTATTTACACGGTGCAAATATGCATAACGTCCGATTAAGTACTGTAAACAGCACTCTCGGGCAACACGGCCGGCTGAAGACGGTCCCACCGGGGGTGGCTCGGGTTAAATGGCGTCTCCTAGCCGCTTCGCCTCCCGAACCCGCAGACAATGCGGAAGCAGGGAGTGACTTAAAGTCGTTGCGTTATTACGAAGGGGGCTGTATCGTAATGCAATGTCATTTTGTTTGTTTTTTCGACTTACTTTTTTCAGATCTAGCAAATGTTTGGCATTTGTTTCTCACTCAGTGAAATTCTGATTTGAAAAGTCTTCGCAATTGAAAATGTATTGTAGCTGTCGTCGTATTATTAAGTATTTGTTATATTTTAAATGACGTTTTGAAAACATTGTGTCATAGCTAAAGTAATTATATTTTTTGCTCCCATTTTATAACAAAAGTACTTCACTCAGCGCAAAAATGGCAGATGAAACCCGTTGTTTTGCTTGCGTTTCATCCATCTGCCGCCTTGAAGATGATTTTAAGTGTGGTACGAAGTGTAGCATCGCACCACAAGGCAGTGCAAATAAACAGTAAAACCCCTTCGTTTGTTCCGCGAAACATGCCTTCTCATGCCAACACATAATACTCATTTGGCAAAATAAACCAAGACATTTCGGGTGGGAAGTAAAAGAATTGTGCAATGAGTAAAAAAAACAACAATAAAAACACCCAACTCCCTTCTCCCCAATCGCATCCTCGACCCATCAGCTTAGTGTATGTGTGACGCGGGGATGCGAAACAGATGGACTGCTGGACTCTGCGCAAAGGATTGGTAGGGATTTTCATCTCCATCCGTGCCGCGACTAAAAATCAATAAACTTTTCTCGACTTTCAGCACGTAGCGAAGGGAGGACGGAAAAAGGTAAAGATACGGGAGGGAGGGCGTGTTCTGAAGGGCTTAGCCCCATCGGCAATAAAAGTTGTCAGAAGTAAAGACACATTCATCGCCTTGGATTGGTCAAGGGATTAATAAAAAATAAATCCCGTAACTGGAGCGCCCAATATATCGATTTTCAAGCTTAACTTATTGCTTCCAGTATAAAGAGGTATCATGAGAAGGAATTTGGGGTTCATTCATTTTGGTTTGTTGTTTTTTTTATGTTACCGACTATTTAAACAATTCTTCCTTCTTGTCCTAAAAATATGATTTAGTTTAAAAGGTTCATGTTCATATTCATTTAAATTTACTGGAACTGCACATTATATTGGAAATAACGGTTGCAAAATCCGTATCGCGGGAATTCACACGGAGCAATAAAACCCCGCCATCATTTACTACCAAAAGGTAGTTAGACACCCACGGGAAGCCCCATTGTATCGACCATTTAGTGATCTTTCGAACCCGTTGAACCACCGTCATTTATCCCACGATGGACGCACCAGAAAAAAGATATTCCTTCCCGCCAATCGAACCATTAGCAAACGCAAATGGAAATGGGTTGTAAAAGTGCTTCCACCCGCCGTCACCGGCGATTGATGGGCAAACACATCTACTCGCCGTTGTAGGTTTTTTCCCCCTTCCCTTCATTACACTCCTCCTTCTACACACTTTTCTAATCCCTCCGATCCGGTAGCTGTTTCACCAAACGGTGCTGATGGAAGGGTCCGGTGGTGCGCGCGGGATGAAGCAAATGTTGCCTTTTGCGAATGTATCGACGCGCGATGTTTTCCAGTGTAATTATTTATAGTTTAATAAACAAACTGAAGCTCAGCACTGGCTGGCAAAGGCATGGGGTTGCACGAACCGATCGGCAAGACCGGGACGATAGGCGGTCGCGGTTTGTTTACATCACGCAAATGTTTCTTACGCCCAAACCGCCAACCGCGTTCCCCCTCTTTTTGCCCGATGATGATCTTTACTACGATGGCCATACACGGAACACTGGAGGGCCGTGTGGAATGGAGGGGTGGATAGAGTGGAAAAATAGTAGGTGGTCAGCTGTACGAAAAGATATCGGGACGTAACCTGTGGTGTGGAATTGGTTCGGATTTCGTAATCCTTCGTTCTTCTTCGATACTCTTTTTGGGAGCGGGGGATGACGGTGACGGTGAGTGACTACCGAAATCTAAATCCCCGTTCTGGAGTTGAGAACCGGCCGTGGTTTTGCTGTGCGTTTATTTGTTTATGCAGTGAGCCGGTCGGATTCTTACACAAACGCGCGCGCAGCTCATGATGCAACCAGTTCCTGCACCTGTTGAGTTTTGTTTTTTCTTTTATTTTTTCTTTTTCCTTTTTCCAGTGTGAACCCCCAGGCCGTATTTTTATCAGACACTTATAGCAATTCTATATGGGTATTTCTTCATACGATCCTCCTCTAACACTTTGTTGTTTCTTTCCCCGACGTAACGGTCAACGCTGGTCAACTTTACAGAGATTAATTATCTGTGTTTGAATAATAAAAAAGAAGTAGAAAAAACACGTCAAACTAGTTAAAAGACTTCGTGTGGGGTTTTGCAATGTGTCCTAGTCTCTGATGTCGTCTGCATGTCCCTTTGACATGTCTAATAAACTTTTTTTTTCTTCTCTCCTTTGATTTCATTACTTTGAACAACTTTTTCTTTTACCTCACAGCAAAGCAACTGTCGAAGCGATAAGAAAGAATGTCCAACAAACGGTTCAGCACTAGCTGGGAGGTTATTACTTTGTACTCTCGTTTCTCTACTGCTACTGCACCCTTTGAAAAGCTTGGGTGGCGTTTCTAAGCCTTTCCACTGCGGAACATTAGCAAGTCATGGGACGAACTATTATTTTCCCAATGGAACTCTACTAGTAATACTTTTACTTTTACTACGTTAGTGTTGGAAGAGAACTGGTGACTGCGCTGGACTGTCCTGTTCGACCCGGGGTAAACATCCATCAAAGATTGTCGCCCATTGGTGTTTGTTTATCGCCTAACAGGTTTCTTTCTTCGCAACACTCTTTCGATTTGTTGTCGCCAGAGCAAAGATCCACCTGCTGCTGGAGTGGAATGAGTCAGACAATGTATTCTTACAATGTTGACAAATTGATTTCTCATTCACGAAGAGTAAGTGCAATGCTTACTGATGGCTTTGCTTGAAATCACAAAAGACAGTTTTTACATTATTATTCCCAAGCATAGATTTGATTCCAAAATGGTTATGGTTATACCTATTTTAATAATGTTTGTTGTAGCTCTCAAATAACACAAGGAGTTTCATAGCCTAATTTAGTGTCTGTCGCCTTCAAACATTCAAAAGCTTTCAACAGGAAATCGACAAACTTCATATATCAGACCCTACTCGTAAAACATTGCTCATTTTTTCAAGTACTAGATAGTAAGACGTAGACTTTGTTTTCGTCTAATCCCAGAATCAGGCGTAACAACGGAAATGGTGTCTGATTGTCTCGCACCTTCGCTGATAGTGCGCTGATCACTTGTGTGTGGTTTTTGTCCACCTCCACCACGATTATCGACGCTAAGACACAAGAAACCACATAAAACGGATTGATAATGCTGGAAGAATTCTCAGATTGTGTACGCCTTCGTTTATCTGCGTCGTTCCAAAAACCAAGCCAACGAAGGATAGCGTGAGGGGCAATCGAGGATTTCGCTACAATCCGGGGGTTTTGGGTTTGAGGAACGAGAACAGACACAAACACAAATAGATTGATGAAGACGATATTCGATGTGTTTTTGCGCGGATAGTCCGGTTTTTCCCGAGTGACAAAGGTTACGCGCAAAGTTTTCGTTCATTCATCCAACATTAGCTCATCCTCTCTATCGGCAGGACTTCGGCGTTAGTTCTCCCATCCCCTCGTTTTGGTTTCCCTGCCCCATCCATCTTTTTATCAACCGTTATCAATTGTGTTAATTACTACCAGTTGATGAAATCGATATTCGTAAGCATCGCACGGCGAGCTCCCACCCCCTTAAGGTAACGAATCAAGGGGAGGGCAAACAGTTCAGTTTCTTAAGACGCTGACGTCCGAAGAGAAAACAAAACACACGCATTCACACGCACACACCAGCATGACGATTTCATTTCGCGCGTTTGTTGATGTTTCTTTTTTCAATTATGCTGCAGTTGATAAGACGTACACCCTGTCCACACGCTTCACCCAACCCTACGAGTGGGGTTGGTGGACAAGGGCCGCTATCTAGCTGTTGGTCGGTCCGGGGATGGCTGGATAGATGGATGGGCGAATGGGCAGACAGCCCAACCCCAGCAGAGTTGAATTACGTCCGGTTGGGGCTTTGCTGTGTTTGGCCGGTGGTTCTAGCGTTGGACCTCGATTGGGCGATGGCTGGGGGTGTTGTTTTGTAATTGGGTGTCTGCGTCAGATTACGCAAGCCAAAGCAGCAGCCCCCGTTTCGCGTCAAACACGTGCCACAAACGTGACCTTATTCTTTTGTAGGTCGGTGAGCCAGTCAGAATAAGGAGATCGTTCAGATCGCGAGTGAGCGGAGTGGACGGTTTTGCTCCATCTATTATCCGGCCAATCAGATAAGCTTTTGAATTAGATAGATTGCAGAAGTGAATACTTTTAAAATTCAAGTTAACTGCGTAAGCTTTCGAAACTCATGTTTTGGATTTCCTCACTTGATTACGTTGCCTCAGAGTAAATTTAAAATTTAAATTAAATTCACATTCCTCTCTTTCATTGCGAGTTACAATTTAGGTCGCAGTTCGGTCTTTTCACATTCAATTTTGTTTTATTGCCGTTTGATTAATTCTCCCCCTTTTCCACCCTCCCTCTCTCCCCAATGGGGGTATTGTTGACGTTTCACGCTCGGGCGCAACCTTTCGTTAGCGAAATCGTCGGCCGAAAATCGTGCCGACGGTACGCAAACGAAATAAGCGTGTCCCATTAATCCAATCTCTTTGATAATACTGCGCGCTGATGTTCGGGCAGATAGCGGCTCGGCTGGACTGGACACACGGGGCAAGATTTGTGTTGTTATCAAAATCACGGACCTGTTAGCAACGGTTCGTGTTGTCGCACGGGTCGGCTCTTGCGTGACACTCCCCGCGGTTGTATGTTTTTTTCTTGTTTTTTGGTATCAAACCAATCAACGCAACACCTCTCAATCAAGCGATTAGAGAAAATCGCTCCCGGGTCGCGCAAGGCGGTGTAAAATGTCTGGCAGAACGCCAGTGGTCGTCGAAGTTTTGCCACCATTTGTGCAGACCTTTTTTCGATTTGTCTTTGCAACTTATTTTTGCGACTTACTTCACTTTCATCCATTCGGTGTGTTTTTAAAACGTCTTGAACCCAAACGAGTGCGGCATGTGTCGTTTGCCAAGACCACCGGGTTGGGATTAACAACAAGCCGTTGCAATTGCAAATTGAAGTGGTTGTGGGCCACTTCACCAGCGAACCGACCATAACGCCCCCACCACACGGTAGCCGTTTTGGGCGCCCTCCGGGATGAGGTGAATTACGACGCACTGGCCACTGAACATGAGCGCTCTGAAGTGGGTCAAGCCCGATGAAATCCTTTCGCCACCGATCGAAGATTTGTTTGTGCGCCTGCACACTTCACACAATAAGCTGGAATAATGGTTTGCGCTTCTTCTTCTTCTTCTTGGACACGGGGGTACTCGAACTTTGGAAGTTCGATTTAAATGTTCCTATAAGGCGGACAGAAAAATGTCCATCTACTATTTGTTTTTATTTATTTCATCTTCGCAATTAATAAAACAAATTCTTTAGTGGAAAATACTTAAAAATACTATTTCCATTTTTCAATATGCCAATCATAAACTATGGAGCTTTTCCTTCTCCATCGGAATCGTTCAACTGTTGGAAACTTTTCAATCCACTCGTCCAAAAACCGGCGCTGAGTTTGGTTCGACCACGGTTTGGATCGCTGGCGCAATCGTTTTCTGCGCCCGTCCGTATGCGGTACGGTATGCGATTCAAATTAAATTGTTGACTTTACGACACGTAGCGTTGCCCCATAAAGTCCCCCTTCCTGCAGCCTCTTCATCCCGGCGCTCCTGTCAGCGACGACGACGATTGGACCATAAAGATATGTGCCTCCGGCGAAGCCCGCCACTTCACGAGTGCTGCTCCACGTGTGTGTGTGTGTGTTTTAAGGGCTGGGTTGGGTGGACGAAATACCAAGCCCCCCCGTTTTCTTGGGCGGTGCGTACAAGTGTTTGGCAAGTTATATGAATTGCATTTAATAGCGAGTGATTTTTATTTCTCTACTATTGCAAATACTGTACGTTTTTTAAGGAAAAGGAATGATAGGATAAACCTTGTTGATTCTTTTAAGGCACTACACAATATGTTGATTGATGTGCTAAAACTGTATATGATTGTTGTAAAATGTTCCTCCCCTTACTTCCACTCGTTCCAGCAACAGTTTAAGTATCATTAAAATGCGCTGAAGAATGTTTTCCTTTCGTTACTTTTTTCCTTTACAAGTTTGTATTGATAAATTTAGCTTGTACTCACCAAAAAGTATCTTATTTCGTTCGTTTTTTGCTTTAGCAAATTTGTTTTTATTTGCTTTGTTTCAATAAACTTAGCTTATACTCACCAAAAAATATTTTCGATTCGTTTATTTTTCCTTTAAGAAGTTTGTATTTATGTGCTTTGTTTCAATAAACTTAACTTGTACTCACCAAAAATCTCTTTCGTTTCGTTTGTTTTTTTCCTTTAACAAGTTTGTATTTATTTGATTTGTTTCAATAAACTTAAAATATTTTCATTTCGTTCGTTTTTCTTTAAACAAGTTTTTATTTATTTGCTTTGTTTCAACAAACTTAGCTTATATCCACCAACACCCTATACAGACGGAGTGTTTTGTTGTTATATCGTTTCATTTTGAGTTTCTCAAATAAGGTTCAATGTTTCCTTTTTACCCGTTGATTTGCCACTCTAGAAGCCGTGTTCATCGACCAGATGCGGTAAACAGCGCCAAAGCAAACACGTAGATTAAAATAAACATGAAAAAAGGAGAGAAACGGAACCCCTTCGGTGGTGGCAGCACCGATCGAACCGGGGAAACCGTTTGCCACCCGATCCGATATGCACAGCCCCACACCCGGTGTGTCGCATCGAATGCAACTGAACTTCGGCCTAGTGCAGGCGATCGGATGGTGTTGGTAGTGGTTGAAATAAAATTTGAGAAAAAAAATACCCATCCCTGACCGTTACCGTGCCAATTGCGAAACGGTGGTATCATGGCGTGGCGTAACGGGAGAGAACTTTGTGTTTCTTCCCACCCGCACACGGATCGACCGAGTGCCGGATCAAAAGGTGTGATTGTGATGGCATTTTTGCTTTTCGCGATTAGCCTTCAGACTAAACAGGAACTCGGAAGATTCTAATCGAATTTGGCTGGGACGTAGGAAAGTTCCGGACGATTTGAGTCGTATGTTTTTATTCTAGTTTTTAATTTAAAAAAATTGACAATGTATTAAATGACACTTTTGCTTTCCTAATACCTTTTTTAAATTTCCCAAAACAACTACTTTTAAATAAAATGCAATTCGCTATTAAAATTGCACACTCCACGTTGGTTCTACAAATTTCTCGTTTTTTTAAACACCCACCCTTATCTTCAACCCTGAAAGGGTCGATCAGACCCTCGAGCCGACGGTCGGCCAACAACAGGCGTCCTTTATTGGAACGGGTAATTTAAATCACCGTATCACCGGTGGTGGCCCCGTGCTCGCCTTCGTACTGGTGCAGCGCACAATTAGTGGCCCTTACGCAATCGAGGCGAATCGAAAATTGCCCTAGCGAAACCCATAACTCTCACTCGGCGCACAGAAACACACACACACACACGGCGCACGAAGCTGTACTTGAGCGAGGTGGTTGGGGGTTCTAATTTTCCAATTGGTGCGTTGTTGTCCTCGGAGTAAGGCGAGCCCCACGCTCATTACCATACGCAATCCGTACTTCCGAGCGGGCGGGAGCAGGTACGAGCAGGGTTGCGTGGGGGCCCTTAAATGGACGAAAAAATTGCCGAGGAAAAAGGACAAGGATCGGTGTGCGTGTGTGTGTGTGCTAACAGGGAGGTTATCTAGGTGGTCCTCTAGAAGTACGAAAGAAGTGAAAGAAAAAGCGAAAAGAATAACTCACGCCGGGCACACGTTAAGAAATAAAACCAAACTACTACTGCACGGTGTACTAAGAACAACATCGTCGTCGTCGCCGTCGTTCGCGCCACTGAACCGCGTGTCAAGATAAATAGAGATAAAGTGGGACAGGTTGATTGAGGTATGCAATTGATAAGTGTTTATTGTGGTTGATGAAGATAGACGGGTTTGCGATTGCGGGCGATACATCCCAACTATGGGCGAATAAGGGTCTGCGGTAAGGTCCGAAGCAGGGGGAGGGGGTTCCTAGAGATGTTGATCATAGTTTTATGCAAGTGTTGATCCACCAGCCGGCGGGTCGTGTCGGTAGCGCGGGACTCTTGCCGACATTTTGCGTGGCAAAAGCGGACGATGATGACGCGTGCGATGGGAGGGAGGGAGGGGCGGCTGGGGGTTGGTCAGCACGGGGTCAGATGAAAAGGGAGGAGGAGAAGGGTGCCCTCTCGTAAGGCACGATCGTAAGCAGCACTTTAGTTCCGAGCGCTGGCAACGATCGTGTGCCAGTTGAGCTTAGTTGAGCATGATTGATACTGATCTGAGCTCGTGGATGCCATTCTCGGCCGCTCGTCTATGACATGATCGCGCAAAAATGCCCAACAAATGCGATTTACCTTGTACATTTGCGTGCCCAGCGCCGTGTTTGACATTAGCCCGGTGCTCACATAACGATTAACAGTGGAAACTTAATGAGATCTTAGATAAAATGATTTTTTAGCTCTTTTTTCCACAACGAGTGTCTGAAGTGGTTTACACAAAATGTTAATGTTTGGTAAAAGATTATGGAACTTCATGTTTTGTTCAAACTTCTGCATTTTATGAAGAATTTTTTCATGTATACGAAAAGAGAAACGAGATAAGAGTGGCAGAACACAATTTCAAAAGAGAAGTAATGAAATAAACAATGAAGTTGCCAATAAGTAGTAAGTAACAGGTCAAGGTGAGTTTATGTGTTTGTAAAATACCTTTCCATCACTAACTTAACTTTTTTACATAAGTTCTTAGATTATCTTTGATAGGTTCTTCATCTAGGAAATCATTCCCAAAGATGTGAAGTATTCGATAATTAATCAAGAATACAAGAATCTTCAAATATTACCAATCTGGTATCTCCAAATCATAGAAAACAAATCATCATAGATAAGTAAAGAATGCAAAGGATGCAAGCAAAATATGATAAAATGCAAAATGCATAAAATGAAAGAAAATGAGAAAAAAAAAACATTTCCACCAAGCATAATTCTAGAATCTGGAACTACTAACCTCAGTGGCATTTCGAAATAATTCCTAGTTAAGGAGAATAAGAGTTTCTTGTTGAACAGATGTGCTTGTGAATATTTTTATTATCTTCATCCAGGATCCTATAAAGCCTATACAGCATTCTGTTTTTCCACCACCTCATGTACTCCATAAAAAAACAAAATACTAAAACATTCTGCAAAACAGTCCTACGGACCAATGTCGGGTTAAACTTTTACGTGGCTTAAACTAACGATCCATAAAACTCCAGCCTCACGGAGAATTTAAACCACCGGTACACTTTAGTGTTTCAAAAGCGGCTTTACGGCAGCAAGGAGTCGTCTTTCCTCCGCGCCGCACTGGGCATTAGTTACCCCCCGGCTCTGCATAATGTAATTCACTTGCCATCATAAGTTACCTTTGCACGGCACTCGGCGTGGGGTGTGTGAAAAATAAAGGTATTATAAAAATAAAGATGCTACCGGGAAAGTACAACCTAGGTCCTAGTTGAACCGGAGGTAGCACTTGAAGAAACTGCAAATGGGTGCTCTAGTGCATCGGCGAATGCATAGTGCAGCCACGGCCTGCATCAGCGCCCTAAGGGCTCGCGAATGGGTATGTCGTAAACTGTGCTTAAGAGAGCCTCCTCGCCCTGGTTACCCTTTTGCGCGCGGTACTAAAAAGCAACGGCTTCATCTAATCGAACGCGAAGTCGCAAGTTCTCCGGTGGTTGGCAAGGACGGTAAAGAGGTAGATTATTAAACTAAATTTTCTGATGAATCATTACAAAAGTTCCCGTATTCCCAGCATGTGGCTGCCTTGCTAGAGGACAACTCTTCTTGCCCCGCACTCCGGGTTGTGCCACTTCGCCCGAGCCCCCACTTTAAGCTGAACCGCTTTTATGCTCAAAAATGGCATCACCCACAAGGGGCCAACAATTGCGCGAGGATCGTGTGTATATAAGCGAGGAGGGGTGGAGTTCGTAACCTCGGCTTCGTACACGCCCGTGCTCCCAAACCCATTACCTTGCGGACATGCTGATGGCCGTAATGACGATGATGATGATTGGGATGATGATTGGGATGATGATTGGGATGATGTGGTCGGTGGTGTGCTGCTGGTAGGATCTGGTCCCTTCTCTCCGTGCGCTTTTGGGCTTTTGTGCAGATTCCAAACACACCTGGCGCGCACACTTTTGTCGGTGTACTGCCGAAGTGCTCCAACAGTAACTCGTTTCATTACGAATTAAGAGCATTTATAAGCGGCGTGGGAAGTTGTAAAATTTGCGTGCGGGTCTTAGATACATCCGTACGACGGTGGGCAGCTGTGTGTGGCCATATAAGTAAATCCCTTATGGTAACCCTTAACGGTCGGAAACATATAGTTTTTTTCTCGTAAGCTGTTGCTTCGTTAGTCCTGGTTTTCGTTACTTTCAA
Source organism: Anopheles sinensis (assembly GCA_000441895.2). Lineage (NCBI taxonomy): Eukaryota > Metazoa > Arthropoda > Insecta > Diptera > Culicidae > Anopheles > Anopheles sinensis. The sequence goes on from KE525349.1 coordinate 2,155,826, forward strand.
AATTCGCTTTGGCGCTCTGGATTTACGGAAGCAACCTGTTGTTTTCATTAAAGGACTATTGCAATACGCACGTAGAGTACATTATAGTGGTACATTTGATAATGGGAGGATTAACGAGGAGTTAAAATTGCTAAATAAAATATAACCAAACTTATATTTTAGCACTGTAACATATTGTGAAATAATTCGAAAAAGTCGGAAAGTTCACGGAAAAATTAAAAATCTAAGGATATGTGGCGCTTGTATATGACAAAGATAGTTAAATAGAGCATTTAAATAAGTTATATAGTCTCATAACGACCCAATTTTATAGTCTCATAACGTTGTCTCATTAAGTTTCAGTAATTTGTCGTGAATTTTCACGGTTTCAATTCTGGACGCTGGATAATTTCTATGGAACGAAATCCGCTTGTATTTACGCTTCATTCTGAAGTATAATAGCGGATACAGAGGTGGCACTCTTGCCCCAAACATGGAAGGCACTTTTGCCACATAAGTTGAATTTTTTTTAAAGCTAAGATTTTTGCCAAGAAAATTTATTAATATTTTTGACTAACCCCGTGAACCACTTTTACTTTTGCTCAACTCAACTTTCTTTCCCGCTTTTCTGTTTCCATGGTACAGATTATTTAATTTGGCGGAAATATTATAAGGTTACATTTGATGCGCAGCATAAAATATCTGACAAAAATGTAAAAATTGGACTGTTCTGCATGAAATTCGGTACGCTTTATCTAGTAAGATGGATAAAGTTATCTGTATACTACATTTGGTCATTTAATTACATTTTGTTTGAAAAATGCTAGGTGATTCTGTTACCTCTATGGCACACTTGCCCCAAATTCTGCTGCATTATAATGCTTAAAACTTTCTCTAAAACTAGAATTTTGAATGTGCTATTCTACTTTTCATTTCATCTTAAAGCATGCCTTCCGAACTGTGTAACCAATTAAACCGTTTAACAGAGGCTACAGACTTAAAACTACCTCTATTATCATGTCTGTCAAAGACATTTCCAACGGTTGTACCGATTGCCTCAAAGTAGTCTCGCCTCGCTAAACTAAACCGATGTCGGACATGTAATCTGCCACACGACGCGCCGATTATCTTCGCTCGACGGTAGAACTGTTGTAACTGTCATCGAAACACCTGTTCCTGATTGGAGAGTAATTCTTTTTTTTGTGTTATTCACCATCACGACGAGGTCTTTCAGAAAGCTGTTTCACGATTGCCAGAGACAACCAGCCGCCTCAATGAGTCTCAATGAGTAGGAAACCACCGAGACAAAGACAACAAAATTGTCTAAAAAAAAATTCACAACTAATCTAGCACGGCATTTCGAGGGGAACAGAGCATTTGTGTGGAGGTGCACGTGTGGAAAACTGATTACTTTTCCCCCAGTTTGACATTTGCTATGCGGTGAAGCAAATGGCGGCAGCAACTTTCTTACTTCTCCCCACCCTCCCCACGCTCCATTTGGAATTCTGCCTTACGTATGAATGTTGATTTTTGTCGAGCCATTTTTCACGAAAAACTCAACTTCGCGTTCCACGGTGACAGCAGTTGTTCAAATATGTTAAACAACCGCGAGGGCCGCCTTTTTCGAATCGCGAACGGGCGGCGGTTCCGTTTTGTTTCAGTAGCAAAACAACGCGGCTTCGGCAAACACGTCGCGTTCCTTCGTTTGTTAGGGTTTTCTTTTTCCCTACCGCTTCTCTGATACAACTCTTTCTCTTTTCTCTCGTTGCAGGTGAGTGAATGCGGAATGTTCTAAAAAACATGTGACCGGTGCACGGAGCGGGCATGCATATGTATGTGCGCGATTGGCTATGCTTTGGAAGTGGTGAGAACAAGATCAACAAACGGCAACACACAGGAACTTATCGAACATGTTAACGTTGAAGCATTTCGTCAATATTTGTTCGCCCTCTTGATATTTTCTTTGCTGATTTTTATTTATAAATTGATAAATACTTTAAACTTACCATTCCCAAACCGCATGTTCTAGGGGAGTAAATATTAGAAAGTTACCTTTTAGAATATTAAATATTTTTAAATTCAAAACACACTGCAGATGATGACCAAGGTGGACAAATCGACTTACGGTTTCGAAAAGGCCACAGTGTCATCTTCTACTCGGACAACTATTCCAGCGAACCTTATAGGTTCATTAATTGTCGAGTCGAGTGCCACGATACATCGCCGGAGGAGTGAGGGAAATTGATTAAAACGCGTTGGTGGACGGCGACAAGATAGCGATCTCGATCTCGGTGTCTATATGGTTGCGCCACAACTGCACAGCATTTGTTCTAAACCCGACGGTCATCTAACCCGTAGACGATCGGGAGTAGTTTAAACCGGCGGCGCATCGTTGGCGTCGTAGTCATCGGCAGTCATCACACGAGACCTTTTCGAGAGATGCCCATATTTACGCTGGTTGTGCTGCTGCAGTAGAAGCAAACGAAACGGTGTACGATTGAATAATTGATGTCTTTGATTGGATAGCGCAGTAATGGACACGAGGATGGAAGACGACGGTGGAGATTAAAAAGAATCGCCCAACGAGAAACTCGTCGTTCAGTCAGCCACCCTCACGACATTAAACGCGTTTGCTCTCTTAATGATCATTACCGATAGATTAATTCATTTGAATCGATCATTTGGCATACAGTTTTATGGTGCTTACGATATTTACCAGGAAGCACAAAGCGGAAAACATTATCAAGTTATCATTTTAAAGTAATCGCGGTAACAAATTATTGCCAACAAAATAAACACACTTTTATTTGTCATAAGCATTACTTAGGAAGGAATTATATTAGTTTAGATGTTATTTAAGTAGGGCCAAGTTGGTTAAAGTTTCAGTTTCAAACTATATTGAAATAGTGACTGCGTTTACCATGCCTTAAAGCCGCAACCCGGACACAATATCGCTCCTTAATGAGGTCCATTTGCATGCCAACGTTCACACGACGCACGTACCCCAAACTTCCACCCCGTTCGTTCGTCCTCGGTTGAAGGATTTATGAAACTTTGCCAGCTAATCCCGGGCTACTTTCATGGAATTCGTTTAGTTGCGGTAGAGTTTGCCATTATGCACCACCACCACTGACCGCCACCATCACCCCAAACCCTCGCTACCCGGTGCGATACTCTTTTCCCACATTTATGTATGTATGTTCGTGTTCGGGATTGAAAATCTTTTTTTTGTTCCGTTTTTTGCACAGTTTATAATTATGTTATCACTCGAGGGTTGTGGTGAAACAAAAAGGTATCCATACACCCGTGGGAGCCATGTTAGCGCCGACCGGTTGACATGCGTATTAATTTATGGTCGTGCTCTGATGACGTGCTTGTCCCGTTTTGCCTCGGGCATTATCATTCGGCTGCCTGCTTCGTTAATGCAATCCAATTAATGTATGCAACCGGCTGCCACGTTGGGTAAAATAGATTAATTTCAACTATTTACTGTTGCTTCGGTGTGGGGGTATGTGGTTACAGCAAAGTGGATGTTGAAAATCTGTCATTTAAAATGGTTGCTTAATGGAAAGTAAAAAACGATCTGGAAAGCTTTGACTGGCAAAAATAGGTGGGGAGATATAAATATCGGAACAAAATCATTAAATATCAAACAGATTGTAAATTATTTTAATTTACTTAACCCCATCGAGTAACAAGTTAATGAAAGATAGAAAATCAATTACCTTTTTCAACCGTTTCTGGATTGAAGACAGTAAGGTGTAGTAAAACATGCATTAATCTAGTTATATGCATCGGTTGACATAATAATTATCGTTAGAAAAATGGCTTGCGGTAAGGAAGTAGTGTGTATAATAAATTTATATCATTTCCCCTGTCCCATTTCTCATTTAATTATGTGTTCCTATCAATCATTTGCCCCCCCGGGAACGCCAACCCTTGCGGGAACTAGGTGTAATTTATGGAAACATTAAGGTATTGCACTGGATTTATTTAATCATCGGCAGCAACAGTAGCAGAGAGGAACCCCCACATGGTTTTCCCGTCTGACATTCGAACGAAGGAAGCGAAGGATCCTCGAATACTTTTCAAAACCTCAAACTAACCAATTTGCAAACTATCGATCGGTCGGTTTTTGGGAAGGAATTCCCGGGTAAGGGCACGCTTCGGTGCCGAAACATCCTTTAGCCCGAGCGCACATAACCGAGGCAGTCTGGCTAAGCTTCCGTCGGATGCCAATCCAAACCGTACTGAGGAAGCGAACGAACGAGAAAATGAGAGCAATTCCGTGGGCAATTTGAATTGCTCGTCTGCTGTGTGGGAAAGCACCGGAAAGTAGTCTTGGGAAGATAAGACATCTCGTCGCCTCGTTGGAGAATTACCCGAACGGTGGAAGTAGTCTGGTTGGTGGTTGCAGTAACTAACGGTTTCGAATAGCAACCGAAAATGTAGCGCACGATCAGCGGTTGTGCCCCGTTGGCAACGGTGATAATAATTAATTCCAAATATGCGCTCACGTGTCGACTAACAATGGGTGGCGAAGGGTATAAAGTTGGAGCCGGTTCAAGACGAAGTCTAGGTCTAACAAATTTGAGTCCGTATTTGATAGTAAGTTGTTAGCTTCACCGAAGCCGGAGGGAATGTATGAGAAGCTCGGGTAACTTTACAGATGTAACCGAATCTCGATATGTAATTTCATATTTAAACATCTTTGCATTTCACTAAAACTATTTAAAGCCATTTTATTCGAACATTGGAATCAATTTCCTTAGGAGACGTATGAGGTTTATTAAAGGCCGAGGCGTTTTCCGACGTTAACCATGGTTCAGTACCTTATTTGTTATAGAATTTCTGTTGCACGCCCCAAAACACCCTCGAACACAAACACACTACCACATATTTTAATCCATAACTACAACGTCAACGATTGTTGAACGCTCGAAGCTCTCAGGCCACGGTGAACAAAACCTTGAAAGTACGGTGAGCCATAAATCAAGCACCTAAGCTTCAGTTCGTGCTTTTCTCCATCAGCAAACCGACCGAGCATCGCATCATCACCACCACCCTTCCGTCGGGCATCCCGGCATTTTCCCGAGCGAGAAAAGCAACAAGAAGACGGGGTCGCATCCTGTGGATGTGGAGCGTAGCGCACACGGTGTCGTTATGCTGCGGAACTAACGCACGGGCGGAGGACATTTTCCTACCAGGTGGTGGGGGGCGCAAATGAGGAGGTGGAAAAATAAATTGGAAACGGAGAATATTCTAACTTAAATTTCATTATCGCTCCAGCAATTGAGCGCGTTGTGTTGATCAAGACGCAAGAGCAACCGAGAGTCATCAGCGCGCTGGGGAAAAGTACCAGTCGTGAAAAAGGCGCCATGCTCTGGGGTATCTGATTTTGTTCCCAAGTTGTTATGCCATCGGTAGAAAACAACGAGCCATGTAAAACTAGCGAATGTTTACCGGAGGATCGTGGAAGCGATACACGAACCAAGCCTTCCTTCTATGAACTCAATCTAGATACGGTTCCTTCTAGGAAACACACACACACACACATACGCAAGAACGTGCGTTGACGGTAACAAGGTCACGAAAATGCCATCTTTACCTTGGCGAATTCTAGTAGTTATCCCGCCGCTCAACTGTACGCCTCTTTGCTTTTCCCTGCAAAGTACACAACTTTCCGGCTCTCAAACGGCTCTCGATTGCTTGGGCGGGAAGTGACAGAAACTCGGTGAGCAATTCGGTATTGGAAAAGGACGACCACGACACGTCGAAGGGCAGGGCAGACTCCAATATTATCGGTTCGGAAAGTGTGTGTGTGTGTTGGTTTTTCGGTCGTCATCTTTGCCCGCTGCCATCATCATCGGATCGTCGGATCGAACGGATCGATGATCAAAACCAGGCCAAACAGCCACACCATTATTATGGCGCTCTTCCCAAGCTTCCTCACTCCCTGCGTAACTAACCCGCCTTTCCGCCGACGTCCAAGAAGAGGATGCTAGAGAACTACCGGGCGCCTCCATTTCCGCACGATACATAACCACAAATTACCGCTCTCGAAACGGAGCGGTATCTTTGGCGCTTCGGCAAGCGTTTTATTCCACGGTCACATTTTCCTTCTGCCCAATTTCCGCTCACTTCCCCGCTGAAGTGGAGAAGAATGTGAATTGTCGTCAAACCAGCTTTCCAGTTGCGCAATTTAGTAGTTTTGGCATCCCATTTTCATCGGTTCGCTTTTTCGCCTAATGAAGCAAATCTATGTTTCGTGTGCTGAAATATGTGTAATGATATCGCTTGGTGAGGAATTTTTATTCACACCATTTGCATCCGTAGCTCTCTCGGCTTCGATAGAACGAAAATCCACGCTAGATGGAAGCATCAGCAATTCTAAACCTGAGCCCAAAAAAACATGCTGATGCTAGCGATGCGCATCGGTGCGCAAAGAAGGTGTAGGTGCTGGCAAAAGATTTAATATTCTCTCCACCCTCACGATGGAGCACGAAACTGCCCGTGGCTACACCGGGGCGTGATCGTACACGTACGGTCGATCTCCACTATCGGGCGACGTGCGATACGTGACTGTAGAATGATCTATTTTTATTGTTTGTTTTCTTCCGTTCCCTGTAGTTGCTAAATGTTGGCAAATAATCAACCCGAGTGATGAGGGTTAAGGAATTTATGCACGTTTGTTGAACCTGTTTGTTAAAGTGAAGACGTAGGAAATTTGTTTGGACACTTTTAATGTAGCTTTTTTGTAAAACAATCTCTTTATTGATACCTTGCAATAAGAAAAAGAGAATAAATGAATAATAATGTCGCTTCAACCGTTTTGCTTTCCTATGAAATAAAATTAAATATAAAAGTCACATCTATTTCAAAAGAAATATATAATAATTGTAATGGCACTATTTTCTCGGAAATATCTCTCTAAGGATGTAAGTCTGTGCAAGCAATGAAACGTAACTGCAAAAACCCCCAATTTCTGTGGATTTCGACACAGCAAAACAAAAATGAGGTAGTTTTTATTTTTCTTCTCTTGTACTTGATTTAATGATATTACTCGATATGAAATTACTTCTTAATAAGATGATATGAATGTATGTTTACATCTTAAAAATTGTTTTCATGTAAACCGAGCATTTTGTACATATTTGGTGCGAAACTGAGTCAGTTTTAAAACGCAGTCAACGAACCCGACACGACTTGCCGAAAAATAGCCCAAACATGTCTCCTGCGAACGCAACCTCAAAGCAGTGCTCGATGTCTTCGACATTCGCGCGGTGACGCAATGTTCCGACGACGACCAAGTACGAATCGATGACGCGCAGCTTACGTGTGCCAAAAGAAGAATTATGTGTGTGGCTCCCGTCCGCGGTTTTTCGTTACAATCCCCAATCCAGAACGTTTCTCGTGTGCGACAATGCGGCGTGCCGTAATTTTGATAATTGTTTTGTTTTCGTGCACTTGTTTGGCTTGACGCGAACGGTATCAGGTTACGGCACAATACGGGCGAGGGGGAGGGAAAGGTAGGGCACATGGACCGTGAGGTCATGAGTAATGCATTTGTGCATAATATTGTAAGGTTTGTTTGAATCGTGTTAAACTGTTTTTCTGTAAATTGTGAACGGATGATTAGAAATGGTTTACAAACAGAAGTTAATTACCCGACAATCGAAATTTAATTGCATCGTCGTTTGTATCAATCGCTGGTAGAATGTATTGGAAGCAATTTACCTCTTCTTAATACTTCCTTGAAGAGACCCAATAATCGATTAAACTGCTGAATATTTCCTACTTCGTGCAAAATGCAGAGAGTGTAAGGTCAAATATAGGTAAAGATGGTTGCTTCCGCCAGTTCCAGCAGAGTGTTGTTCTTTTCAACGAACTTGTCCCCAAAACTCCCCCCCCCCCAACTTTCCCCCCACAAGTCCGCCAAGAAGAACACTGAGCACGTGCCTTTGTGTGGAGAACACTGCCCGGAAGCGGACCTTCGAATACGATAAACGATGAGCCCAGCAGAGTAAACTCTCCATGGTATGCCGGTGATGGATATGGTAGTCTGTGAGGAACGGGCCACCGCCCTTCGTCCTTCTTCCCATTTGTCGTCCCCCCCACAATGGGACATTTGTTTTCTGCCCAGGGCAGAAGGCGAAAGAAATTCCATTCGAATGGAGGAGAAAGATAGGAGAAAAAGCACACCCATACCAGGAGTCGTTCACTGCCCGATGGTGTGCCCGGCAGCTTCCTTTCGCCCGAGAGTAATAAGGATATATGGCGCAGACATCCTGAAGAGGAGGGGGTCGCTGTCGAGAGTCCTCCCGGGTGCGTCCTTCATTCCGCACGAAACCGAATGTGAAGGCGCACACAACCGGCTCACTTAGGACGTGCGCTTCATCTTCATTTTCCCGGCGGGAAGTCGCATAAAGCATACATCGAACGTAAAAATTTATTGATTTATCTTATCGGATCTGTGTGTATGTGGTCGTTGCTTTCGTTGGTCATTCTTTACCCCGCAAAAAGCCCGCCTCCGGCCGCCCTGGCATCCGGTTCGGTTCAGGAGTTCGGTGCCTATTCATCGGGATCTTTACTCTGTCAAGCTCTGGGATCGTTCGTCGTCTTGTGTTCGGGAAGGCTTTAAGGCTTCGTTGCCCCCTCCCCCGGGAGTGGTCGGCATTCGTGGGCAAGAGATCGGGAAGAGAAGCGGGCAGAAACGCTACTTATAACCTATAATAGAATTATTTATGTACACACCCACGAGAACCGGCTGTATTCAGCCGAAGCCGACCACCGACCGGAGCTCGTCGGTTTTCCGTCCGCCGTGGGTTTTGTGGGAATGGTTCGGGAAAAAGGAAGTGTACGGAAAACGCGACAATCGTACATTCTTCACTTCACCTATTGTGAAACGCCGCATTGTTCACCGACTCAAGACCGCCCGCTGTTTACGGTATAGGCCGGCACTGGTGGCTTGTACTGACATTCGGCAGTTAGTTTAGCCTTTCAGGACAATCGGTGAAGTTGTTGAATACAACAAATACTCTCCCACGGTGTACGCTTCCAACAAGGTTTGGAAAAATTGTCTCCGAGCAAAACAAAAGTTCAATTGGGTTTTTGGTATTTTCGTCATACATTTTTCCCTTCGTTTTATTGGCGGACATAAATCAAGCCTTCCAACAGGATTTTCCAGCCGTTGGCGAAAACGACGAATCCATCATTCGATCATTTAACCTCTGTTATGTGTTTTCGCGATATGTTTTGTTGTTTTTCGTCGGCACTTGTAAGCTGCTTACAAGGCTTCATAAATTTCTTTAGATGATTGGACAACGGTTGTTATTTTTGGACATTTTGAGCCTATGGTAGGTTTGTTATTTTGAGAAGAGCATCAATCTCGCTCGGCAGTCAAGGAGATCTTTTCAATCTAATCGACGCACATATCATATGGGAATATTTTTCTTATAAGGAGGAACCACAATTCCACCGGGAGTAGTTATCAATGACAGGCTAGCCTCTTCACAAGCAGCTTAAAAATGATCTTATATATAAATAGAACTTCTAATGATCAGTTTACCCTAAAAATGGTCCCTATTCTGAACTCTCTGTTGAGATTGTTTGTTTTCTGTATCTAAGTCTTGCAATTTACTTACAGCAAATTATTGAATTGAACATTCACAATTTTCCCCGTTGGTAGGTAAAAGCTTCCTTTTTCCTTTAGTTTTAATAGAAATATTGAATTCGCTAAATATGAATCGCGCATATCGGGAAATCGTTCACCTTGAACAAGCCAGCTGCGTTCGCACGCGTTGCGAGGAAAGTTCAATCAATCTTCGCAATTTCCATATGCTTCACTCGATCACCTAATCAGCGTCAGCACCTCCCCGCCCTCTACAGCCAACCCTCACTCGGGAACCAACTTCGGTGGCGCTTTGTCAAAAGAGGTTCCGTCATAACGGGGGAGGGCAAAAGTTTTCCACAAAGTTCGGGAGCCAATTTTCCGTCTGTCGATTGCTTATGCGCTACCTATGAGTAAGTTCGAGGAAGAAGGAAAAAAAGCATGAAGTAAGAGCTGACTTTCCCACGAGTGGAAAACGGAAAAAAACTTTCAGGCGGAAAATTGTATCGAGATCGTGTGTGTCAGTACCGACGTTAAAGTTCTCCCGGGGCCACCAGGCGGGCCCTTATATACCTTTCCAATTAGAGCCTTTTACTTCACTGTCACTGGTGCTGATTAGTTTCGGCTGGGGAGCGTGTACACTTCCCGTACTCTGAACCTTCGCGGGGAGAACCGGGTACCGCATCGGAGATTGATGTTTGCAGAAGTTGTGAATTTTTCTTCTCCTCACACAACATCTGCTAACGAACGTTTGATGTTTGCCCTTGTGGCTCTTTCCCGTCCGAAGTAACCGAAGTGAGTAACAAACTTTGTCCACCATCGTAGGGGACGCCTCCGTTTAACCGTGCCTGGGAAAAGAAAACAAAAACATATCAAAACGATGGGAATTGTTTTCGCTCTCCGAGGGGAAATATTTTCCCGCGTCGAGGTTTTCGTTTTGCGGTCGACTGTCATTCGCAAAATCCTTGCATTATTGTTCCTTGGAGCAAACACTCTATTTTTTTTTTACAAAGGAATGCCTGGAATGGACGTATTTTTGTATGTGAGTGTTTGTGTGAGTGTGACTTCATGGCAAAATCAATGCAATCACTCTGATTAACTTTTACTCGCACTCGCTTGGGTGGTGGGGGAGGAAGAGTTTTCCCTGGTTTTGGGGAAGCAATTTTTCCCTACGTAACTTTGACACCTTTTCAACACCTGGTGTTGAAATATGAAAATGAACTTCACTTTTTATCGACTTAGGGATCGAGTTTGCCGGCGTTGATTTAGTTATGTTTTTCCTGTAGGATGATTTTTGTTTTGTTTTTCACACGATATTGGATTAAAAAAAACAAGTATTTCCAAAATTCTATATAATATTACATCTTTAAATAATTTATCATATAAATTTATTTTCATACCCAGCATGTTAAATCTATTTCAAGAAAATAAGCTGTAATTGAAGCCGTGATGAGTAGGAAATATCAATAACAAAACCCATCATGTAATCATTACAATGGGAAACAGAGTTGAATTAAAAATATACGTTTTGCAGCGAATTAATTTCTCTTCCGCCAACGCCAGATGGATGTTTCGAAAATAGAACTAACTTTACGTAATGGAGCGAGATGGCTTGAAAAAAGGATCCACAACACACACACCCACCAAAACCACGAAAACCCGAAGACCTGCCCCCAATGCAACGGACTTGCTTGCACAATATGCTGTTACAAATGTTCTACAGATTCCCAGAGGCGGGAAAAAAACGAAGCGAGATGCGAGAAGAGAAAGGCTCGGCAAAGGTCTGGCAACGACTCGTGATTCGTGTAGGAAAATCAATCCGAACGTATCATTTGAATAGGTTTTCCCTGCGCCAAGTGGTTTTTTTTGCAGGTGCACGGGGTGAGGGGGAGGTGGCACAACAGGAAGTATACATACCGCTCCCGGGGACAATCGAAGCGAGAAGCGACAGCTCCTAATGGCCGTGGAAAAATGGTTCAACTTTTGCTCGTCTGCACTGACGTAACGACTGCAATTTAAACCGTTCCCGAGACATTGATCCCTGTTTGAGCATCGAGCCTGGTGGGAGAGAGGGTGGGATGGCTTAAGATAAAAATGGCACCATGCCAGCCGGAAAGTAGGGATTGCAGTCCGTCATCCATCTCCTCCCTGTCTGCGGTCTTTGTACAGAGAGCGGGTTTTGGTGTCCTGGTGGATGGCGAAAAATAAATCCTTCCTCGCAACGGCAATGAATCACTCGAACCTGCACCTCGAACTTTGCCTGTGGATTGAGGAAGAGTAAAGTTGCTGCTCCCCCTGCATGTGTGTGTGTGCATGTCACAATCCTTGAGTGAAAAGTCGAGGTAAAACAGCGACAATTCAGCGATCACCATTTTTGTCCCATTCCTCGGTCCGCAGTCCTGTTTTTCCACTTTTTCCACAGAACTCTATTGCCTTCCGTGTTCGGTTTCGCCCCATACTGGCTAGCACAACACAACGAAGCAAAAGAACGAAAAGCACATCCTGCCGCCTGCAGTCGTCGACCTAAAAAGCTTTTATTTCTAGCTCTCCCCCTTTCGGTCAGCGGCTGCAATATGATGTATAATCTTCCGTTTCCCTGGCGGGTGACGAAGAAACCGGGAGGTGGTGCGAGGTGAAGTTTGTTGGATTTTGCACCAAAAGCATGTGCGCGCCCGCCAGCATAATGGAGGAAGAAGAAAAATGCACAAGCGAATGATTGCTTCGCAGCTTTTCCGCAGCTGCAACTGGCCCGGGATGGTCTAGGGATCGATGACTTTCTTGGCTGCTGTTTGCCTTATCGTCCTTCGGTTTTCTCTCTCCAGTTCTTACGATAATTTTCTTTTCGTGACTTTGCAATTTTTTAAAAACCCGAAGCGTGAAAGTTTTGAGCATCTGCTTTTATCTTGCCAGTCTGAAATTCTTTTCTGTTCGGTTTTCATTAATTTATTCATTTTAGTTCGGTTTCCATTAATTTTTTATTTTGTTTGTTGGTCCTTTTTCCCAAAGATGGAAAAAACTTACCAAAAGCAAATTGTGGCATCTTGATTATTCATCACAAATACCGAAATAAAAAAAATCTATCCTTCTAGAAAAATTGTTTCCAGTTTCAATGTTTATCCATATGTGAAGCGTTAGTTATCTGATAGAAGCATGTATGTATGCTGAAATAGAGTCGCTACTCTGCCCGGTTGTGCTATCAGCATTTTGGTTGCCCCCGAGCCAGAGTTGGCATCAATAGTTCACCGAACAAACTGCTCCTTCCCTTCTATCAAAAATATCTCCATGGCGGAAATCAAATAAAAATGGCTCTGGGAGGAAAGCAAAACACTAAAAAAGAAGGGAAAATGAATGGAGCATGGGAAAAGCAAAACCCGGCTGTAGTCCGGCAATGCATTCTGGAACCAGGTCATCCGGTGAGGGGTGTGTCAGTGACGGTGGAAAAGGAGCTGGGGGAAACCGAAAGCTTGCAAACCGAAAGCCAGCTCCAGCCATTCCAACCATTCCGTGGTGTGTGCCATCCTGCTGCGGCCGGTACATCTCTCTCGTTGGTGCTCGGGAAAAATAGGCTAATGACCCGTTTGGAGCTACAAACGACCCCACCTCTCCTTCAAACCCCCTGCCCGAATGGCCCCCACTCGGATTGGATGGTTGCCCGTTGGTGCCTGGTATCGATTGCTTCGCCAGACTTCCGGTCTGCCAAATGCTGCAGGGAAAACCCATTGGCTTTGGACATCGTTGGGTGGGTTGGGGTGATGAAGGGGGTGGTCGTAGTCGTTAGGTTGTGGTTTTCGTTCGTCTCGCTTGCCTGCAGGAGGGTGTCGGACAGTTGTACGGGGTGGCGTGCTTTTTTATCAGGGTCTTTCGGGCGTTCCTTTTCCCAAACAAGAAAGTTGCACTTTGGAGTTGTGTTTTCTTTTCCCGCACCATCTTTTCCCTCGATTTGGTGTGTTTTTGCTGTTGAACATTTTATTTACCGAAAGAGGTCAGAAGCGCGTGAAACGAGAACCGTACGCAGATGGCACTTGCTCACTTCTTTTCGTCTGTGTGCGTGTGTGTGCTTGCGCTTCTAAAGATGGGCTATCAAACTTGCGATGGAAAAAAGCGGGCAATCGGTCACCGGGTCCCTTTTGGCGCTGGTGTGCACTATGACGCAACTGCCGTCACCCTAGTGAAGAGATGACGTAAAACGTCGAAATTTCTAATTAGGACACACGCCGTTTTTTCGATTGTGGTTGAGTTTCGTCAAAAGTTCTGTGAAATTATTCTTGATGATCTAATGATCAATGTGGGAAAGATACTTAATTGCTCAGAAATGAATTTATTTTGGTTTTCTATTTTACATGTGCTGCTTTTTTATTTTCATTTAATAGAAAATAAAATAGAAATACCTACAATAATAATAGACACAAAATTGAATATTCATATTAAAGCCACTGCCATAAAATTATTTTAAGTTGAACATATTTTCACGTTCTCAAATAGCCACAATTTCCAAAGCAAACCGATAAGCAAATAGAAACAGCCGCTCGGAAAAGGTTCCAGGTTACAATCCTTTTTCTTCTTCACAATATGCAACATACCAGCGTTGATGTAATGAAGGGAAATTCGACGAAGGTTCCAAATGAATTCACCAAATTCTTCCCTAACGCACTTGTTCGCTCGCAGTCCCAGTCCGGTAAAGGCCAGTTGGGGGCCAAGAATCGGTAAAGTTTTACTGCTGCCTCGTCGTCCTACGGTCCCGGTATGCTTACCCTAAGAAAACTTGCTGGCAAAGGGAAGCGTACGCTTTCGTCAAAATAGCGTAAACGCGATCGTTGCAAATTGCTTAAACGAAACGAGCAAATGCGCAGCCCACAACCAGTGGGGGAAACACGATGTGTTCGTAAAAGGAAAAAGGGTATAAGCCGTAGGCTGGGTCGTCCGTTCTCATGCAGATGATAGACAAGAAGGAATTGCGGGGGCTTGGGAAAAGCCCACTCCAGTCACGCAGACCGACCGCTTACATACGCCTGAATAATGTTTTCTTAGTGCACACACTGGGGCACTTTTGTCCGGGGGAAGAAAACGCAACAAGAAGTGTGTGGAGGGTTAGCCGATAGGAAAGCAGAAAAGGGCCGAAGAAAGCGGGACAACACGTTCCGGTGCGAGAGTGTAGCGGGTCGGAGTTGTGTCTAAGTTGAAAATTCTTCGCTACGAAAATGTGAATTAGAAGGCATTCCACCACTCCGAAATGCGTGCCCATTTGCATACCATCGTGTGTTTTCGGGAGGATGGAATTGTTGAAATTGTATCAACTCTTGCCTCTTTACTCGGAGCGATTTTCTCGTACCATGGTGGTGTGGTAGTGCTGGCGTTGGAAAGTAATGCCGAACGAGTGCTGTCATGCTTGATGATTCCATTTTCTGCCCACTGAATCAAGCACCCTTGATATACGGTGGAAACAAGTTTAATGTGTGTCGAAGTAAAACAAAACGAGGAACAAAGTAAACTTTACAAAACAAAACAATATCACTTCCCTTCGCCGGGAGATTTTGATTTATTTATAGCAACAACATGTGTATGTTGCCGTACTCAAATGGACTTAAACAAATGTGTGTTCGCCCAATGGAGGCGCCCGGTTTCCATGCCGCAGAGCCTTCGGCTCGAAAAGAATCCCCCAATCAATGACGTCATTAACGTCAATGATGCTCCAAGCTAACGCACGTTCGAGCGGGTGTTTGTCGCCACCCGAACAGACATGTCACCATATATCATGCCGGGATGAGCAGGCAAACTAGGGAAGATAAATTTCATTACATAAGCACCCCCGAACCCAACGAAGCCGAAGCGCCTTCGTCATCGTTTGGAAAGGATAGAAACGGTGCGATGGGAAAAACTCCCATGGAACGGGGCGAGAAAAGGGGAATCGAAGCGCGCAATAGAGCGTTGAATCACACGTCCTCGAGCGGGAAGAATCGGTTCCGATAAAAAGTGTGTGTGTGTGTGTCTGCTCCGCTTTCGAACCGGTTCACTCGAGATCGATCCAGTTTCGTGTTCCGATGGATAATTCGGTCGAGAGGGTGGAACGCGAAGGAAGGGGGAAAATCCGGAGGGTACACCTAAGAGCATCACCACGCTCGGGCACGAAGCGGTTAAGATTTTCCCACCCATATCGTAGATGTGCTGGTTTTGTCGTCGTGTATTTTGTTTTTCTTTCCCGGCCTTTTTTTTTTCTCCGGGACTCCTCCGGGAAGGGGAAATCTTCTGCGCTATCTCGAGTGTGCGAAGGCGCTGGTTACCAGCAGTTGGTGCTATTTTTAACGTCCTCCGGTGCCACTTGACATGTGACCGAAAATAGCACCCGACGACGAGTTCATAAGTGAACGAACACTTGCTCCGGCCGCCTCCGTTGGCCGCTTGGAACGCGGCGACACGTTGTTTTAATGGGTGGCTTTGCGTGTGTGTGTGTGTGTGTGTGCCAAGGTGCCTACGGTGTTTTTTTTTCTCAACATTATTGGAGAAAAGATGCAGCCGGAGATAAAATGCTTCCTTGCTTGGCACGGACATGAATATCGTAGACCGTAGCGTAGTTTTTGTTCGGAAGTTGGTCGCCAAAGTTGAGAGTGATCGTTGACAGATTGCATTTATTAAATGCTTGCTTGTCGCTTTAGAAAAGCTGAAAAAGGCTCGTTTCAAAAGTCTCGGTCCCTCAATAAAACGATGTGTTTAATTTGTGCGCCTAATGCATGGTTGCATTAAACATGGTGCACATAAAGATTAATTTATTCTCTTTCGCTCTCGGAAATGTTGTGGCCAATTTAAACTGTCCATAAAATATGCATGCAAATGTGGCTCGTATGAATTTCAAATTTATACATTCGTATTGTGATAACGTTTCAATTATGTTTCGCTCGGCTGATTGCATGCAAAGCGAGAACAATTTCACCAGACTTCGAAGGAGTAGAAACGGCCTATCGAATTTAATACATCCTGTTCTATTTTTATGAAATTTGTTTAAACAAAAAAGTTGATCTTATTACAACGTTCTTTGCCTTTAAACTGTATGTATTGCTATATTTCGATCTGGTTCTTCAAAAGGTAGACAGTTATACATTTCCTCAGGGAGATTAATTTAACATAAGCTATTACGTAAAGGTTATAGGTTTGAAGATTCTTTCCGGAGCTTCTATTTGCCTCACATACACCATAATGCAAGGTTCATGCCTGAGTATGTGCATTATTCATCGTGCTCATTTTTAATGTGCTTAACTTGTTGAGAAGAACAGAAAAGACGTACATGAGACGGATGATCATTTCTGAACAACATTTTTTGTGGGATACTTTTGAACACAATTTTTACGCTAATTGATTTGAAAACTCTCCAAAAGTGAAAGGAAAACTCTGATGCAGTACTTTTATTGATTATTTTAGAAAATTCCCGCACAATCTATAAATGTATGTAGTTCAGTAGTGTTTCGTTCGTTTGCCCACAGGGCACTATTTTGTTTTCGTGAACGAACGATAGGAAGCATCCACTGAATCATCGAATGACAGGATGCATCTATACATCATCACTCGTGGTAATTACATTTCCGGACCATTTCATTGCACTTCCACCGGTCGGATGCGTACGTCGACTGTGAAATGCATCCCGATGTATTTCTCTAGGTATCCTTACAACTTGAGACGTACGAAACAGAGAGATCGAGTGAGAAACGAATGATTGCCTGTGAAGGAAAGAGGACGTTCAAGAAGCGTTGCTCGGGGTAGCAACCCAACAAACCGACGGACGACACTGTTATCATTCACCGTAGAAACCAATTAAACGAGCGCATTCATCAAGGGACAATTTTCCTACCATTAATTTTTCCCATCCCCCGGGCACACCGAGGGTTCTCGACGGTCTTTTTCGTTCCGCAAGTTTCTTGATGTGATTTCCTGGGAATGTTGGCGGTCGCGTATGAATGCCCAGTTTCTGCTACCGTAATGTGTGCACTTACGTAACATCCATTTTTCTTAGTACATTTCCAATATTTTGCGTATATTTTTCACTTTCTTATGTAATGTTTTTTCTTTTCGCTTTTTTATTTCACAGGTAAGTGATCCTGACAATCTGCTTAAATCTCTTGGATTCGCGGTAGGTGGACAAAGAATAATCTGCGCGTCAAAAGGTTTCTTTGGCATGAAATTAATTTCCTCAACCAAACAATGACAGCTTTAATTAAAGGCGTCAAAGTACTTAACTATTTTCAGTTTTAAAATGAAAACTTTTCATAAAATTATTAGTATTTTCTGAACACAAAATCAAAATCAACTCCGCAGAAGAAATGGTTTTATCCAAAGACGTTCTAGCTTTTCGAAAGGATGATAAACTTGTGATTTTTCTACCCTCCGCTTTCCTTATCTGTCGCATCTAGCACCGCACAGAAGTCAATAAATTAGTTTACATCAGTCCGGCACGAACCCGATCGACAGATAGCGCGCAAATAATCATCCACTTTCCGAAACAACATGAAAAGCGTATCAGAAATCATATCGCACCTCGGACGCGATGCGGCGTTGCGCCACATTCCTGCTCGGATTGCTATCGAACGATGTCGATGCGCCGCTGGAGAGTGCGGCACGCCTTCCCCCCTCACCCCAGAAAGAAGGGGTGGGTGGGTCGTGTTAAGTGTGCTCGCGGTCGTGTGATAGTGATGATTGAACTTTCTAAAAATAAAATTTTATCACGCTAACCACCGGCGTCGGCTGACGTTTGGGCAGTCGTTATATCTAGACCATATACCATGATAAATGGCATCGGATTTGCGGACGGTGACAACGGTTTCGCTGGGTGGAAATGAACGAGGGGAAAAGAAATTCATGGTCACCAACCATCGCTTTTTTGGGGGCACGAAGGGAATCGTACGTACCCGTTACGTGGTCAACTAGGAAGCAAGTCCGATTGATGCGAGTCGATAGGTTGCGCTGGGTTTATAAATTGCAACGTTCCGGTAGGAAGGAAAAATGGAACGAAAATAATCGTCGCGGCGTCGACATGCAAGGAATGCGGTATGTGGCAGTTGGAATGTTTGGTTGCACAGCCACCGAAAAAGGGGAGCACCGAGGCGAATGAACACCAAAAGAAAAGGGAACCAGTTTATAGAGTTGTTCGACGGTACATATATACATTGACGTATGTTTATGATAGGCATATTTTCATGCGACGCGTGTGTCTCGGGACGGAAATATTTATACGACTTGATCGATGATTGACTTGCATGACACGTTTTCGGGTGTCGAATTAAAAATGTGTCGATGACGTCGAGAGTCGTTAAATACCGTTTGTTTGAACAATTTAAAAATCCACACCCAGCAAACAACGATAGTAGGACGTTGTGACGAAAGTAATTTTAGTAGTTCGAAATGAGGTTTTAATTTGCATTTAGTTAATCAACTTTTGCAAACCCTTTAGTTTTATTTATTTAATTCCTGTTAATGGCTGTTGCACCAGTTTTGAAATTCCTATTTTTATACAGTACCTATCTGTTACACCATATTATGACAAACGTTCCTGAAATAGATACGATTTCTGTCGACAGATCTGGGCAAACTGTTTGATCTGGTCCCTTTCCATCACTCGTGTTCCCGTGACTCACCCCACGTGCGGCCACCATGGACCATCGGGTTCGATCGATTTGCTTATCAGACGCATAGTAATGTGTGATACGCGTAACGGAATCCTGACTCACTAAACGCGCTATCTCATCATCAGGCCATACGAGGCACGGCATTTGGCATCAGGTGTTGCTCGGTGCGGTGTTTTTCGCCGTTTTGTTTTCCGATATGCATATTTTTGTACACACACACACACCGCTCTTTATCGTTCGGTGTCGGACCCGGCGTGGAAAATTGTGAGGCCACACCTTCTGCGCTCCCAGATGGCTCGCCGTTTTGCGCCCAAATGAAGCCCAATGTTCACCTTAAATGGCTTTCGTGACGCATCTCGCTTACGTTTTTTCCTCACCGGGAGGTCTCGGTGGGCTTTCGGTGTTGAATTTTTATAACCTCTGCTCCCGGCAACCATCGGGGATGCTTATTTTAACAAACAGTGAATAGAATGAACCCATCACTAGGTTGTCAGTTCGGTAGAATTTTGACAATGCATGCGCACACGCGTGTCAATGCAAACGACTATCGCCGGCGAAGGCGCACCCTAGGGCCTCGTTCGTGCGTATTATGTATGCGGAGCAAGCCGAGAGGGCAAAAAGTTTACAAAGCTTAACGGACAAAACTTCCCAAAGTAACATTGGAAATGAAGCGTCAAATTTTGCAAATGGGACATTACCTGAATGGTTAATTTTGCGGCGCGATGGTAATTGTTGCTCATCAAAAAGTACACTCACGTTCTAGGATCACTTAAAAGTTAGCTTTGAAGTTGAAAAACAGATTAATATACGTAGAAATGCTTTGTTGTACAAGACATGAATATGTACAAAAATCTTTCACCAATGAAATTAAATAATTTTGAATCCATAAAAATTGACGTCACTTTAAATGGCGAAACATTATGATTATCTGATAGCAACCAGAGTTACGGCAGCTTAATTAACGTTCCGTTCTTCATTTTGGCTTTGTCTCGTTACAATTTCGCACGCATAACGTGCTAGCTAAACGCCTTTCTCATCGTGCCAATAACTTTGGTGAAGGAAAATTGTCTACATCTCCGGTACGGCAGTATTTCTCCGGAAACAATACTCCTGAGCAGAAGCCCCTAACAGCAGCCAACGTTTCCCCTCGTAACTCCATCGGTCTCAAATGTCGCCCGTTCCGGCGGCACTGTCAAATGAAAACTCAATTATTAACGCCATATTCAATTTCCGTCGTATTTTGCACGCCAAATGAATGGCCATCGGGGTGCGTGGAGGCAAGTTTGAGGTTTGTTTTTGGATCGTCTAGAGGCGGGGAAGTACGGGTTTGCTGGGAGAATGCGTTCCCACGAAGCACCGTCTACCGGCTGGGAAGACATTAATTTTGGTATCGTTTTTGACACCATTTTATTAATTATTTATTGCAAGTTAACGAAATAATCGGAGTTGTATTGCGCCGGTGACTGGTCAATCATAAAATAAGACGTTAGAAAATAAAATGTTGCTCATGCTTGAGAGATACGTTTTCTTACAAATATTTTCAAATTTTTTAAATTCAAGTTTTAGATTTTTTTATTTAACAAACAATTTAACCCATTGCTTGTGACTTAGACCCCAATAAAACATTTGTGTTGAACAACAGAGACCAGAGACTTTCACCAGCTTTTCTATACCTTTTCCCTCTTCATGCATTTTATTGTCCCGGATGGAAGGAAAACGGTAACCTCGTTGTTGTATCCGGTCCGGAGCGGCTTCGACCGAATTTTCCAATCACAGCTTGATTGGCATCTTCGTCAGAAGAACAATCTCTCAACAGCAGCTCATTAGTGAATGTCGTCGGGCTACGGGAAAACGTTGTTGGTGTTTCTCGGGCGCGTCCTCTTCTCTGCGACTATCGTCGTTATCGTCTTCCAGGCCGAAGTTGCACCTAACATCCCAATCACAAAAGAGAGCACGAGGTGAAAAGTGGTGTGAAAAAGATTTCATCACCTTCGCCCGACCAAACCGCCCCCGGGGGATGCCTTTTTCGGGTGGTGTTGATGGTCGAATTTAATTTACTCGACCTTCTTTACGCTCTCAGCAGCGAGCCCCCTTAACTGTTCATCGATAGAATCGTGTTGCGGAAAGAAGGGTGTGGCACATGTCCAGCGAAAGTCTGAGGTGTGTTCTAATCTGGATAGCTTTGGAGAGTGGACAGAGATGAGAGGCCAAAAGTTTTACAGTTCGGGTCAGTTTAACATAAGTTTCTTGGGATTTCCATTTTTTTGGACAAAGATAAAGAAATGCAAGAGGGAACAGAAAAGATTCACTGAAGATCGACCCAAAGGTTGGCTAAAAAAAGTGAAGTCAATTTAGTTTTCCGAAGTTTTCGAGCAGGTACAAGGGTTTATGGATCATGTAATTGATTTAGAATCAATTTTGAAAGCGATTTTGTTTTCCTCTAGTATGGTGTGATGGTAAAACGAAGTTGAATAAGAATTTTCAGTTCAACTTGCAGTTCCTTATCTTTCTACCAATCGCCGATCAAGTAACAATATATTTTGTTTTTTGTTTGCATTACAAAGTTATATTGTTCATTATAAACTCTGGGTTTAATTAATGTTTTCGACGGATATTGTTAGCTCTTTGAGGTAACCATTTTGTCACACTGTATTAACGATCTCGTTGTTCGATACACCCTGCTTGGAAAGCCGAACAGTTGTTACTTTATTTCATTATTTGAGTTTCCCCAAATGGCACTTCTCCTGTGCACAATAAATCATTCATCCATGGTTTTGTGGTTAGCCTGTGGTGGATAACAACAGCTCGCTGCAGTGGAGTCGTTTTTTTTTGTTCGTTCGTTATTTTGTCCAACGACCAATTGCTGAACAATTTCCAATCGTCTCGAAACACGACCGTTTCCCCTGCTGTCGGATTCGTTGCAGGGAAAACAACTACAAAATGGCAACAAATACTGCATGAAGTGACCCCGAGACGGCAGAGGGAGGAACGAATCGAACGGGTGGACCGGGTGGGGTTAAAGCGATGGGAAAGTAATAAAAGCGCTACTCCAGCGCAATATTTCAAACACTTTACGAGCCGAGCACGGTTTGTTGTTTGGCGCGAAACGCGGAACGTCACCGGCAAACAGCGTAACGCAACAGTATTCTAGAAGGTGGAGGTAAAGGACCAGCACTTTTTTTGTCTTTTTAAGTCAACCCACCCTCCGAGAGACTGGCTTAACAAAGTTGTCTTGATGGGTTTTACTCTCTCCCTCTTCGTCAACTCACCCCCGCCACAACAGGGGTGGGCGGTGGGTGGTGGGTGGCTGTGGATGAAAGAATGAATGGCCATTTTTATGGCCCCGGGCAGTTTCTGCCCACCTGCCAAACATTACCGCGGCTGACATTTCACACGCACCGGGATTCGTGCGAATTCCGGGCCTTGTTTGGTTGGCTTCGGATCAATTGGCGAGGGTTTTGCAACGAGTGAGACGGGGGTGAGGGGGCAAGATTTACGAAGTGGAAAACGGGGTTTCCGGCTACCATTACGCGCCTCCGGAAAAGCACCAATTAAACGGTGCTAGTGCTATTTGAAGTGTGCGGACTAAGCTGATTCTGGACGCGATTCCGTTCGTTCATTTTCCCCGAATGTTCGAGCTGACACGGTGTTGCGTACTTAGTAATGAGTTCGTGAAATTAACTACCCCTAAAATACTTGTTTATTGAGCCGGGAAATTTTATTGGAAAACGAAGTATAAAGCAAAGCCAGAGGAAAATCGTGGGAGTGAGATAAAAATGATGCCATCAGTCACAGGATTACACATATTGAATGTAGAAGTAAGGATAAAGTAAACGATATAATTGGACGCTTTCTTCTTCAAATTTTTCTGCTTACTTGCACAATATTTCCAAATACATTTTGTTTTGATGAAAATGTAAATAACTTTTTCTACTTCTTTCTCAATAGTAATAATTCTTTCTTAGTATTTTTCAATGCGAAAAATCCATGAAAATTATGTGAAAAACTTATGTGCAAATCCGAGAAACATCTGTTTTATTTTTGAGGAAAGTACACTGAAACGCAAAGCACGCAATAGTGCGTATAAAACATGAAATGCCGTTTGCTGTTTTATATCCGATGATCTTTTATATTGTTCATGTATTCCCGTTTTATCACTTTACGTTTACATCATTGTCAACAGTGTCATCAAATGGGAAGCAATTCACGTCCTGATGCGGGTTGATTACAATGTTGACAACTCTGTGGATTGATGATTTTCATTCCTTCGAAGGGGGGAGGCCGGCTTCGAACATATTTTCGTGTCTTTCTGGGCCTACGCTATTGTTTCTACGGCTCGTTTCATCTCGTTTCCTTGTCTCGTTTCTTTTTGGTTTTGGGTCCGTCATTTCCAGTAGGCATTTTTCCATTCCACTTTCCACCGCCCATCGAGCTCGTTTCCAACCGTCGTCAGTGGTTTTTACAATTGAACAAAAACAAACAAACTATTTTATTACAACCATTTCGGAGTCGGGGTCGACACGAGAATGGATTTGCCGTCTCCTCTCGTTCGTTCGTCGCTGCCCGAGCGAAGAAGGCACCAACTAACGGGGCACAATCAAACCTCGCACATTAAAGTAGCTTAATTTGCGGGGGTACGATTGGCCGTTTGAAATTTTACAACCCGGTGACAATTTTATTCCCGATCGGTTTGGGATCCTTCGGCCCCCTGGCAAGTGTTAAGCGCTCGAAAAGAACATCATTAGCACGCAACGCAAAAGTGAAAGGAATGTTGTGGTTCTAAAATTGATGGTGCGGTGTGTTCGAGATAAATAAACCGAAATTACACGCGTGTTGGGTTTTTCGTAACACAATTTTTCTGTTGTGACAAATCCAATAAAATCTTTTTAGAACAATATGATGATGTTAGGACTGAAAGACGTGCGTTTTCTCATTAAACCAAGTTTCCATTAAAAAAACAAAGAACTCCATATTACTTTTTATTTCTTAATTTTATTTCTTTCTATAATTCGTTTTATTAACTTTCTACATAAGATTCCAAGCGAAAGTATCTAACAAAAGTGAGAGCGAATAATTCAAAAAGTTCTTAATACTTGATGAATTACTCACTTAACTCACTACTCACAAAACTTACCCTACCTTCTTTATCTAGTAGTGGTGTGATGAAATATTCACCGATCGTAATCGTAAATGAATCGATAACTCAAAAGGAACCCTTTTCACCAAATGGCCACCGATCAACGAACCTTGTTCATCTCGACGAATCTACAGATCTCCAGTTAGATAGCCGTTCTTGGTCGAAAGAAAACGGATGTAAGGTTTTTCTCATCATCAACTACAAGAGGTTTTCCAATTCATTTGCTCGGTCAATGGCGGTGCACACGAAGGTGAAGGACGAAAAAGGTTTGAAAATCCCGTTTTATTGTAGTGAACAAACGGCATTAAGAAACGATTTTGCTTCACGGCTGTCTTTCCGATTTTTTCTCACCTCCATTTTGGTTCAATTCTTCAATCTAATAGTCTCTTTAAACGATTGAAAGGAAGCTTTTTCAACCGTGAAATATAAAACTGTTAGATTATTTGCACGCAAACTAAAGAAGCATTTTGTTTCAATTGTTAATTTAATCTTCTCTCTCCTTTGAGAGTTTTGTGCAGCTTTTTGTGAATAGCAAAACTAAATCCATTTATAGTTCATCTGTTTCCATCCTCCAGCGCCTCCATTCTGCTTCTCTGTGAAAGCACGACCGGATTGGCAAATGTGCTCCTTTGCACGGGCGAAACCACTGGGAGCTGTTACTTTCAATTATAATGTCGCCACCTTTTCATCGGTTGCCTAACCTTCTGCGGTTAACCTTCGAGTGACAACGGTGTACCGCCAGTGCGGCGTTTGCTAAAGCATTGATTTTTATTATCCACTCGATGTTGCTTCGAGGACGTTCTGCATGTTAGATCAGTACCCGAATTCCTATCGGTGCGATGAAAATTTTAGTTATATTAATGACCGTTGGTGCATAAACAATTCTAATGAAACTAAAATTGTGCAAGTGCTTTTGAGAAATTCGCAATCTAGAATTTGTTTCTTGTGCTCCTGAAGCTATCAACATTTGCAAGAGTTTGTTTATGATTTCTTTGATGTATATTTGGACTACGTTTTCATATATTTTTGTACAATATTGGATTCTTAAGGATTTATACTTGCTTTAATTGGATTAAAAATCCTCCACTACAATAAACTTCTTATACGAAACATTAACACCTATTTCTGAGGTCGAAAAATTCACATACTGTACCAACTGAGAGATACAAGCATACTGCAAAATGTAACACTTAGACTCATTGATTCATCTAATGAAATGTTCATTAGGGGTTGACCACGGCATCCTGATAGGCTTGCAGAAATCCTTTTGCTCCAATCAGTTTACGAACTTCTATCAGCTGGAGAAGCATATCAAATCCGTTTCCCCACCATCAACTTGCTCAAATAATCATCTCCCCTCCCGTGAAACATCGCATCGTACACCAGCAGAGCGTTACCATCACATTACCCATTCCGGGGGGCCGGGGCACGCACCGCACTTTGTTGGGCAGATTTTCTCAAGCATCGTATTACTCGGGAGGAAAACAGTAACTAATTCTGCTGACGGATTGCATAAACTCAGCTGAACCTCAACACACCAAAGTAGCCGCTCGCGTTCCACCTTGGCTGTCTTCCCGGCCAACCGAACGGCGTAACGATGGGGGATGGGTGGCCAATATTTTAGCAGATCAGTTCCAATTAGATCCGGACCCGTTCCTCTTCCCGCAACGCACACGCATCCGCCGGCCATAAAGCATAGCCCCGTCATAAAGTTTGAGTGGTGCTGCTTTGGGTAATTAGGGCATTAGCCACATCATAAACTTTGACAGCTTTTCCACGCACTCTTTTCCTGTAGGGGGAGAAAACGGGAGGTATGGTGTTTGGTTCCACGTCTGTACGTGTGTGTGTGTGTGTGTACGTCGATAGGTAGTAGCCTAACCACGTACGTTATGGGTCAATTTTCTTCACAACAATGTTATGGGAAGAAAGAAAAACGAAACGAATTTAGACGAAGAGAATGAGAGATAGAGAGACAGAGGAAAACCTCAACTTGAAGCAAAAGTCAACGATAGAAAAGGGCCGCCCTTCGAACCATTGTTGCGCGAGATCATTCACCCCCACGTCCAGCGGAAGGTGCTTGTCTTCAAAAACTCGACACAAACCCGAAACCGTCTCTTCTACATCCGCTAATGAACACCCGGCTCTGGTTGTTCCGGCAACGGCGCTGCTGTAAACCGACTGAGCTGACGGAATAGAGTTGAGTAATAATCCCGAAAGATATGACAATATTTTATTGCACGTCGTCGGTCCCGCACGCTGTGTTGAAACACGATCGCCGACGCTTTCGGTCGGATTTGATCGCTTGAAATAAATGGCCCACCGCCCGGTTCCGTGATTCTCGAAAGGACTATTCCTCCTAGGACCCGACGTAAATACATAGTAAAGTTGTGTGTGTCGTGTGTCGTGTGGGCGAGTCAAAAATGGATGCCGGAGACCGGTTAATTAGGTGGGATAAAAATGAGGATTTCTCTTTTATGCGCTTTCACTGCGGAAAGTTCGTGACCAGCTTTATTTCTAGCTTGGACCGGTTGGAGAATGTCCTTTGATAAAGTGGGATGTTGTGTCATAAAAAGGCGAGTAGATTATTTTTATATATTAATTATCTCATTCAACATTTTTTACCGTTCGCTTCGTTCTTTTTTTGGGTTCAGTTGTCTGATTTGCGTGTTATCTGATGTGACACAATTTTAAACGTTTTATTTTGTTTGCATGACTTTGTGCCTGTAAGAAAACAAGATTATAAACGATAATTATAGAAACCACAAGGGCGGCTACCGTGTTATCTATGGTTTAAAATAAAGGATTCCACTGCGTTCATGTCGACTTAGAGATAATACTTATCGGTATTTAATCAATGCCTCAATTAAAGGATTAGTGATTCAATGCTGAGATATAGATCCATTGCAAAGAGGGCTGTCCCAGTGTTGCAGATAAAGTGTAATCACCTTACAGCCTTAGTCTACGTCAAACTTGAAAAACAAAAATGTGAGACGGTAAACAATGTAACCCTTAAAGTTCACCTCTTACGCAGGGACCAACATGAAATTGAAATTACGTTTTCATCACCGTTCCGCCATATGTTTTACGTGTAGGCCAGAAGAGAAGATTTCTCGGCTTATTTTCTGCGCGACGAAAAGAGTGTTTGGCGTGAAATTTCTTGGCCACATTTTCGTACCAGCTGTACGAAGCTGTTGGGAGGATGGCGTATCGCGATGGGCATATGCCGCTGCATGGCACGGTGAGTGCATTTGGAATGCCGTACGCTTAATGAAATCCGACACGGTCAATTGTAATGTCATCACACTTGACCGTGTACCGTTGACGGTTTCGTATTAACCGGAAAGTAAACGGAAGGTACGAATTATTGGCACGAAAAATAAGTGTGCATTTGGTTTTTGGTAGTCCACTGCCTTTTTTTTGTGTTTTGAAAATTTAAATCAGTGCAGTAAAGAAATATGTTGGTGTTGTATAAATTCACTTTGGCATTATTTTGATCATTTCTTTGAGAAAAAATTAACGAATGCAAATTTCATCACTTTCACGTGGATTACAAATGATTTCTACGAATATTTTATTTCTTTTTTCTTTGTGCTAAGAAATGTTGCATGTTGAGACAGCTCAATTTCCTTTCTGCATAAAACAATCCTCGCATTCAAGCAAAACATCGAAAACGGCACCTTGACGTGAAACACATTTAACGTGTCAGTTTATAAATCACTTCCCACAGTGAAGTAAGCAGAAGAACTTGCTTTCTCTCTAACTGCCAGCAATCAACATGCAGTGTGTGAGTGTGTCTGTTATGTTTCCTGTACCTGTCGTCATAAAATTCGCCTGCAAAACATCATCCAATGTCATGGGATTATTTTACGGACTTGCGGAAATAGATGTCTTCATCATCTTCGGCCGTGTTGTTACTGCATCAGGAAAAATCCATGCAAAAGTCCTTCAGCAAATGTGTAAACTAGCGCTTTCGGTAACATATTTTTCTGTCTGACTTCTGTCTTGGTGAGTGATTGGAAGAGCATAGGAAAAATAACATTTTCGCGTTGATTTGCCGCATAGCAAAAGTACCTGCAGCGTTCCGAAAAGGGAAACTGTGGAAAACCTGTCGATCAAATAACTTTTTCCCCTCTGTGGGACGGGGCGCGCCCGCTTCTATTTCTACCTTCCGAGCCGAATGGGAATTTCATTGTGCTTCGTGGCAAAACCACTCGCCACAGTTGTCGAAGTTTGACTAATAGTTTTCTATTTCCAGTGTGCCAACGGGATGTGCGGTACGTGAGGCTTAAGCAAACACCTGCCACCGGGTCGCAGAGGAAAAGCATGGCACTGAAATGATGCCACCGCTAGCAAACAGTGATATTGAAAATATCGATTAACATGTGTGTAGCAACATACATGTGTAGCTAGAGCATCATGCAAGGGACGGTAAAAGGCTCGTGGGAAGCGGTTGCAATCTAACCGAAAATGTATTGAATTTGGTTCGTGTTTTACCATTTTTTGATTCAAGGCCATTTTTAATGGGTAATAAGAAAACGATAATTACAATTAACAGAGAAATTCACATGAGAAATTTTGTAGCTCTTAACAGTGACATGAACACTTTTAACGTTCTCATTCGGTTGATCAATGACACTAAGCAATAAATCCAATTATTAAGTGCGAGAAAGATGAATTGAAGTAGAAGCTTCACTAAAGCGCTCCTAAATAAACCGACTGTGCAAGCCAACGAGGAGCAAAGTGGCTATTTTCACATCGGTAAAAAAGGAGAGTGTAGAAAACTGGCACGAGATGAATCATTTTCTTGCGTGACGGGATGCACTTTTGAAGCAATTTATCACGCCAGAAAAATGCATCCTTGGTGGCTGTTACTCTACTCGGGGGAGGGTCGTTGAATGTAGTGGTAACTCCCCATGCCAAGCGGCAGCCCTGACAAATGGTCCAAAATTTGGGAAAACGGACAGCTGCATTCGCTCGTGTGGCGATGAGATTCCTTTTTCCATCCTTCATGGAAAAGCGTGGGAAAAACATACGGGAGGTTACAGTTGCAGACCAAGAAGTGCAATCATCAATCAAGTAACCAAGCGTGCAAAGTTTATGGTCTCTCTTAGAAAACATCGACGTACATTTTGTGCGTACAAATATGCTTTAAATTAAATTAGTTTCGTAACCCACATTTCTTTCCACTACTTTTCATATTCACATAACGTCACAGAACAAACAATAATGAAATAAAATTATAAACATTCTATTCTTTGGGGCGATTCTGTTTGGGTACATCAAGTGAACATTAATGTTACGGAATACATTTTTATGTTTTCTTACAATTCGAAAAGGAAATTGTTTGAAGAAAAGCTCTTTGTCGCAACAAAAGTTATGTGTACGCTTCTTCGACTTTATTTCAAATCGTCACGAGATGGGAAGCCTGTTTAATTGTTTTTCCCTATAACTCGTGCTTACCACATTGTCAAGCATTTTATTTTAACTTACATACGAACGGGACTGCCTTTGCCATTGGAGTGCTTTCAAGAACTCCGCTCGCCCACGTTTTTGAGCGCGTGAAATCTGGTTGAGTCAGGGTTGGGGAGTTGGAAAAACAATCTACAAGCCGTATGTTTGTGCCATCGTCGTTACGTGGTTTCTGCTTCGAATGCTGTTGGCATAAAGAGTTTCTCTTTTCAGTTCCACCGGGAGTCGGGAGGAGGAGGAGGAAGGAAACATTGCCAAATATCAAATTTGGAAACCCATCTTTCATCGCCTGAAAACAGGGAAACCATCTTGGCTGCTCGCTCTTCCGCTCTCGAGCTTTTCGCAGCTCACATGTCGTGAGCTTTGTGTTTGGTGTTTCTTTTTTTTGTTTGTTATAATTTCTTTAACTCAGCCGAAGCATTCTCGGGAAATAAAACTCCGGGGAAATAAATCGATCCTAGCAAGAGTTTAAAGACTCCCTGGGTATATGGATGAAAATGGATGGTTTTAGGCTGCTGACACAATTTGTTACCCTGCCTTCCGCGTGGAAGCTGTATTTACCCTGCTCTGGCTCAAAAGATTGGAAAAATCAATAT
Source organism: Anopheles sinensis (assembly GCA_000441895.2). Classification (NCBI taxonomy): domain Eukaryota; kingdom Metazoa; phylum Arthropoda; class Insecta; order Diptera; family Culicidae; genus Anopheles; species Anopheles sinensis. Next base: position 2,186,225 of record KE525349.1, read on the forward strand.
ATTGCCTTGTTCTTTCAAGATTTTATTTTATTACTACCTCAAATGTACTTTTCCTTGATTTGTTTTTTTCATGCCAATATCATGCCTGTTTTATGACGAACAATTTGTCTCTTATTGCAGGTACGTCAATGTGTAAAATACAATGAATCTGCTACCGTGAGTATTTTTATCTTTAGCTGTTGTTTGCGGTTTAATCCATGAATCTACGTTGTTGTCTGAGAAAGAGAGTAGTTTTGAGGTTAAAAATAATGAAAATTTACAAGTATCAAATTACAAATAACACAAGTTTTATACATTCTATCATAGCACAGACATAGGAAAAAGAGATTAACAGAAAATTTAAATTTTCTATAAAAACAAGCATCAAACTATTATACTCCACCAGACGCTTACACTACCGAATGCCATTTCACTGGAATAGCAAATCTGTCAATATTAATTTGCTCTACCAACTGCCAGATGTTTGTCAATGAAAATTCATCTAAAAATAGATGTCCCTTGAAGTGTGTTGCGAAACAAAGGCAAAAAAAAACAGGAGCCCGTGTGAAGATGAAAGTAATGCGCGCTTTCGCCCATGCGCCGTTTGTCAATAATCAAACGAAAATTCATGACGCCATAAAATTTCCAGCCATCCCGGGGCCAGGCGAGACTCGGGGTTTCCCGAGGGCTAGCTACCGTCTTCGGAGCAGCGACCAAAAGTACATTTCCTTGTCCTCGTTCGATTTTGCGATGGCGCGCTGATGGTTCACTGGCTACTTGCCCGCCTGACTTGACGTCCGACACTTGTCCGTCCATCACATTAACGTTTGACCTTTTTCCGGGGAGGGCACTGAAAAAGCAAAAGAAAAGCTCCAGATGCCCGGTGGCGATTCAACTTTTCCGATGATGAACGAGAGTACCGAGAGATGTTCTTCACCATTCATCCGGTAATGGAGACGCACAAACGAATCGAATCGACGGCAGGCAAGAATGAAAATGAAATGAAATTGTTCGCTATTTCGACTCTGGTTTATGTCGCTTTCGGCGAGATTAATGAATGACGAAATGTGCGCCACGGTTTCGGGAGCGATTCGTTTTCTTCCATGTGTCAACTTTTGATAGGCCATTTATTCGTTTTTCTTTACTTTTGATGTTGATGATAATTTCTTCCCAACTTAGCTACGCCCTTTCCGTAATCTGTGCATCAAAGCGGAGACTGACCATCTTTGAGCCCGGACTAAAATTTGATTTGGTTGAAGTTGAAGGTAAATTTGGCTAACTTTGATTCCAGATTTATCTGACATTTTAGCGGTCGATGGATGAACTTTGTTTTGGCGTTGTACGTCACAAAATGGCCAGCACGTGGGAAAACTAGCTGCAAGTGGGTGAGGGTGGTACTGGAATACAAAAAAAACGTTTTATTCGACATTCAAATTTCATTAAACGAACCAAACGAAGGAAGAAGCGCTCGTCCTGTCCTCATGTTATTACCCTCTCTCACTCTTTCCGTCTCCCGGATGCTGCCCGGTCGTCCTTCGATCGATCAAACGTCAGTTCCGGTTTATTCTCTTACCGCTTTCCTTCCTTCAATTTTCTTTAGTCGAAGTTTTGCTACTTCGGGAGCCCACGTTGGCCGTGGTGAAAATTAGATTAATATACCAACCAGCTTCGTTCGATCTGGCGGGGAAAACAAACGTGTTTCGGAAAGCAATTGGATTATCGGATCAATGAACCGATTTTCTACGTATTTCATAGTTAAAGCAACTTCTATTTTGAATCGTTAGAGGGTAAAGAAATTGTAAAGGATTGCTAAAGTTGGGTATGTTCTATCGCTGGTATTAAAAATCAAATGAATATTCACGCGAGCTGTTTAAAAATACATCATGAATATAGTTTGATGCGAAATGTGCAACCCCGTTCCAACTCTTTTTTTTTTTAATTTTACTTCAATTCAGATTCACGTTCTCATTCTTCACCTCACTGAACGCTGTTTGAGTCATGAACGGCCGCGCGCGACCCATAAATGACTCCGTTTTGTACTGCCGTGATGGAAAACATGGCGCCCTCAATTCCGTCACGTGAAAGCGGCACTGCATCAGCTCGCGGGCTTGCAGCGCTCCCTGAAGGGTGTTTTATTAGGTGCGCAAATAAAAACGGCCGTTTTTTCATAAGTTTATTTTTACTCGTGGCATTTTTATTTGTGGAAATAGGGTCAATCAAAGTATTGGCCATTATTATTTAACACTTTCTTCCACCTTTCGGGTAATTCGCGGATTCCTTTTCTGAAAAATGATTCGTTTTTCGACGCAATCCAGGTTTCCAACCAATTCTGGATCTCTTCATAGGAGAAGAATTGCTGGTTAGCCAATCCATGTGCCATGGATCGGAACAGATGGAAATCCGATGGTGCCAGATCCGGTGAATACGGCGGGTGCGGTAAAACATCCCATTTGATGGTATTGAGGTAGTTTTTTACAGGTTGCGCAACATGTGGCCGAGCATTGTCATGCAGCAGAATAACTTTGTCGTGGCGTGATGAGTATCTGATCGTTTTTCACGCAGTGCTTGGCTTAAACTCATCAATTGCTTCCGGTAGCGTTCAGCAGTGATTGTTTCTCCCGGTTTAAGAAGTTCGTAGTAGATGACACCGAGCTGGTCCCACCAAATACTCAGCATAACTTTCGAGCTATGGATGTTCGGCCGAGCTGATGATGTTGGGGTATGACCGGGGGATCCCCATGATTTTTTGCGCTTGGGATTGCTGAACAAAATCCACTTCTCGTCTCCCGTCACGATTCTGTGCAGGAACCCCTTTCTGTTGTGCCGCTGGACCAGCAGTTCACACATGACGAGTCTGCGTTCGATGTCCCGCGGCTTCAACTCGTGTGGTATCCATTTGCCCTCCTTCTGTATCATGCCTAACGCCTTCAGCCGTGATGATATGGCCTGACGAGTTACACCAAGCACGGCTGCAAGCTCTTCTTGCGTTTGACAGTGATTTTCCTCCAGTAAAGCCGTCAATTCTTCGTCTGCGAACGTTTTGGGCCTTCCTTCACGTTGAGTATCCTCCACGGCGAAATCACCGCTTCGAAAGCGTCGAAACCAATCCCGACACCTTGTTTCGCTTAAAGCAGCATCGCCGTAAACATTCGAAAGCTCTCGATGCGCTTCGGCTGCCGTTTTCTTCGCCCGAAACAAAAAGAGCAACACCTCCCGCATATGGCGCTTTTCCGGCACAAAATCAGACATTTTCAACAACCAGTAACTTTTACCCGCGCGAAATAATCACTAATCTGTTTACACAGTTTGATAATGTCATTCCCGAGCTTGGTTTATGACGTTTGTAAACATCAAAATCGCGCCACTAGTCCACAGTGGTCCCATCGATTTCAAAACGGCCGTTACTTATTTGCGGACCTAATAATTAAACATGCATAAATTTATAGCACCAATCGCCGCCAGTAGTGCCCTATTTACACTCCATTCACTACGTTCGTTTCTACCTTCTCACTTCCGGCTTTTGGTGTTGAGGAAGGTTTTGATTTTTATTGCTTTACCTCCCTCGCGCCCTCCCCCTTCAACCCCCTATGCAGAACACCATAAACCACGCAACAAACGGGCCCACTAAACGTGTGCGAGTGCTCTAATTAGTTTTGGACATAATAATAATCGGCTCCCGGTACCGGAACACACGCAGCACACACCTACACACACGTCACACGAGAATACATACTCGCGGGTGCAAATATCACACCGCTCGTGATAGTTAAATTTAGAAACCCCGGAATACCACAGGTTCCATTAAAAGCCCCACCCGTCCAGCGTCACCATGTTTCCCTTCCGGTAAAATTCAACCCCGGCAAAAGTGGGTGTGCTAATCCATCGCTAGTTGTGTGGTTTGCAAAAGCTGCCCATTGTCGAGGAAGGTCAGGGAAAGGGAGCGAAAAAAGACATGCGGTGCATGGGTTTAGGTACGTGGTTAGCAAGAGTAATTAAATCGTATATGATTTATAGAAACAAAATGAAAACATAAAAATGACAATGGCCTGGCGAGGGAGGCCTCATAAAAAGTGCACTCGATGCAGCATCGGTCGGCAGCACTTTCACACAACCAAACACCGCTTCTGTTATGCTCGGAAAGGATAAAAAACAAACGACCCAACCACAGACAGGCCTAACGAGGACAAAATGCCTGCCTCGTTACATTGTATGATGGTCTGAAAATGGGTTTTGTGTAGAGCTTAAAACTATATTTTTTCTCCCGCCTTTGAAAGCGGAGGCACACGCGCAAACCACGAAGTCTTTATGCATTTGAGTGCTTTGCGATATGCATTATGTGCTAGTGGTTGTCTTTCTTTTATTTTTTTATGTTTTTGTTTCAACCATTCTAATTTCAACCCATTCAAACGAAAAACAAATGAACAAGACGAAATGGAGTGTTTCGCTACCGATTTTATGCACTTTTTGCTTTTTCCAAATGCTTTTTCAGAAAAGAGTAAACATTTATGTGCATTTTTAATTACTCCATGGTGGAGTAGTTGTAGTGATATCGTTTGAATTTGTAATTTCAAGCTCCTTGAAAGAGTTATATCGTTTTTATTCTTTTGACTATGCGAAGGATCAATTGTCATATTTTTTAAAACAAAAACTCGATCAAAAGTGTAAGACAAATAATAACAAAACTCCATTATTTTGTTTCATACAGTACACCAAACTCTTTCTTTACGCCACACAACGGACAACTTTGGTCACACTACACCTTATTGTGAAAATGAACTTCTGTCCTCTAACCGCTGCTTGCATAAACTATAGTCTGCTTTCTGGAAAGTTTGTTTTTTTTGTTCATCCACTTTCAAGATTTGTTTTTGTATTGTATACTTTCAAAAGAAAAACTTATCGACCTTTCACGAATACAGGGGTACGCTTGAAGTTTGCAACAGGTGCTACAGTAGGTAACAGGGGGTTTTCTCTCTAATAGTTAAACTCTGAAGAAGCTCTACAGTCAAGTTGAAGATTTTGATATTTATCTACCCCCTCTGGAATAAGTTTATTTTCACACTGACACCTAACTCAGCTGACAACATAATTTAATCTTTTTGCTAAAAACTGAGATTTTTCACTTATCAGGGGTGCAATTTGATTTTCAGACACTCGGTTTTCAACGTTGGTCGGTTCTACACCGCAATATCGAAAACCACCATAAATGACCAGGCGTCTCCATCGATTTGCCGATGAGCCACCAGGCGCCTCCATTCATCCTTACCAACACTATCTCACCAAGGCCTACCATGAATAACCGATACATGTACCGAATCCTTTCTAAGGCTTGCTGAAACGATTCACCTGTTCGCTGACGTCACAAATACTGCGTCACTTGAACGGTTGCGTACGCAAACGCTGTGGGTGAAACGGCTCCATTACGCCGTGATTGCTGGTTCACGTGTGAATCCACATAGCTTCGGTTCAATCAAGGGAAACCTATTCGTTACACAAAGTAACGCATTTTCGTCGTTACGGAATCAAAGACCTACATACAGTTTGAGTCGACAATTTATCTTAGAACATCGAAATGAAAAATAAAATCAAACACAAAAAAATATTTGTTTGAATGCAAATAAACACAGAAAACATGCTGTTCTGTTCCCATCAGCCCTAAGTAATTGCCTACCGTACTATGACGTAACGAAAGTGGAACAGTCTTTTTTGCCTGTACGCCTGAGTGTTAGTCTACACCGCCGAGGCGCTGGTAGAAGAAAACGTTGCAAAACAAACGACAACAAAAAATAAATAAAAACTGCATTTAAGCAAAACGGAAACACTGCCCTGGTACGGAAGCGCAGGAAAAATACTCCCTCGAAGCCGGGAAGTCTGGGGCCAAATGGCGTCAGTCAGTGCTGGGCTGGTGATTTACGTTTACGGTGGCATAACGGATCACTTTGCCGTTCGCGTTCGGTCGAAAGTGTTTCTCGGCATGACCGGTGCCTCGCGTCCCCTGCCCCCCCTTTGCCCATTCACCCTTTCTCCGTTCGCGCATATTTCTGATGTCTTTAGCAGACGGCGACGTCGGACGGATGATTGCAAGACAAATAGACGTCTTCGTTCCTTCGTGCGCGCAAACCCCTCTCCTTCCCCCTTCCCTTCAGCACAGGGTGACGTTGCGTGGAAAACCTCAAACGAGGAAAAACCCCCCGTGTGTCCGCTCGGCCAAGCGCCGGTTGTTTATCGAGGGGATTAGGAGCAAATTCATCAATATCGACTTCCGGCACGAACCGACGATTTGTCTTAGCCACCGCTGCGTAGGCAGAAGGACCGTCCGGTCGGTCCGATGTCGGTCTACAGGGTTCTAGTGGTAGCAACAAGTGATTGAAAATTTGCATATTATCTAGCGCAGCAGATAGGCCACCACGGTGGACTTGAAACCCGGTCAACATGTAATCCGGTGGTTTAGAATTCATTTATCGCACTTTTAAGGCACAGGCCTGCCGTGTAAAGCGCAACGATTAGCTTAGGTCAGTATGATTATCGCTGGTTCTAAGAAATAATTATCATTAAGAAACATTATGCTTCCTCAGTTTACCAAAGCGATATTTCTTAAACAGGAAATAGACAAATTTTGGAATATGCAAATATTCGTTGGGTCGCCCTGTGGATAAAAAAGGAACATGTTCTTCTCATTTCTGCACAGCACGTACAAGTCGAGAAGGAATCGAAAGGGAAAAACAACTTCATAAAACAAAGAACAGATGAAAACAAAGCAAACGACAGCCCGTCCACACAAATCGTCACCCGTCGGCGCGTCATGTGTCGGTTCAGGCACTCGGTGTTGTGTGTTTCTTTGCCTCCACCGCTGCTTCTGCTGTTCCTTAAGTGGAAACGCAAATATCCAAACACATCAAACCACACACGTACGGTCCCACCCGCATCTGCACATACACACACACGCACACGCACAAGAAGCGTGCAAATATTACAGCATCATTGCCGGCTTTCTTCGCGCGCCGCCCACGAACCCAGAACCGTTTGCGTGGCGATGGTCAGTGACACACGGAATGGGGTGTCGAACTGCCTTTAACGTTGGCCTCCCGAAGGTCTGTTCACTACTGGTGCGTGTGTTGGTGTGTGAAGGAACGCGTTTATGGGCAAAATGCTTGTGCACAAAAATCACGTTCCACCCGAAAACTGAGAGTGGCGGGGAGAGGGTGACGGGTTTGGTGCCGTCGAGGTCAGGTGGATGTCGGCCTCGAGGTTCGATCGACGGAAGGTTCTGAAACACACGACCTTCGTCTTCGTCGGCATTGTCGGCGGGGGGGGAAGTGTTGGTTTGCTTGCTGCTCTTCGCACGATGACGTCAATACCGATTACATATTTTGAAACGGCGCTAGCAATCTGAGCGAAAATGTTCCTTTTCCACTCATTGTTTCACATGTCTAGCACATTGTTGTTCTATACCTGTATATGTATTTTTTTTTATTTTCATTGTGGTTCTATTCATGCGGAATTTATTTGACAGTCTTTTGCTACTTATGTTTCTTCTGTAAAATTATCCCAGACGATGGGAGGTTATTAAGAAAATTAAAAATATAGTACAAGAGCCATCATATGGTCTCAATTGTTGTCTGAGAGGCATCACTTATGCCAAGCCTGTATTTATTTATCTTTTTCTTATAGTGATTTTATAGCATTAAATCCTATTTTGATACCCGTAAAAAGAAATACTTAAACGAGAAAATGGACATCTTAAAATAAGCTTTAGTGCTAGTACAGACATAAAAAAAACAACTATAACCTTTACCTTACAGAATATAACTCTCCAAAAAGGAACTTATTTTACCAACCAGCGATATGAACAAATAATGGTTTACACTGTTCCTAACAAGAAGAGAAGAGAAGAATAGGGCAACTTGAATGGTACGAGCAAAATACAACAAAACCATACGCCCAACGGAGCTATTCTTTCCCCGAGCGAAACAAGGAAACCCCACACGCGCGACGACATTGAAGGAAAATCTTGACCCTTTTGACTCAACCCGCGTGCAACTGACCGGACAAGAACCAATCGTGCATGGGGTGGATTTTCCAAGTGGTCGAACGCGAACACTTGTACCCGCTGTCGGTTTGCGGGCGGGATACGCGAGGGTGGTGTGGTGCGTTCCCTCTACCCCATCGTTCTGGTTTCCCTTCGCGTTGGCTGTCATCAGAATCGTTCGTTATGCGTTTGTCGCCACGATCGGATGGAATTCAATTTTTAATAAACTTAATAATCGTCTCCTTGGCTGAGTTCATCGCCCATTTGCTCCTGCTGGGTCCGGTTTGGTGGGAGGGAAGGAAAAGATTGAGGAAAGGGTGTGAAAATGTTGTACAAACCGTCTGTTTGTGCTTTTGGAGTGAGCTGGCCCCCGGGAGAAAATACCGAGCGGCAAATGGATTGTCCCGGCGAACTCGATAATTGACGGGATAAATGAAGTGCTGTGCGACTGTTTCAAAGCTTGTAAATATTTGCTATGATGAGCAGTTCGTGCTATTCCGATTGTTTTTTATTAGTCACTTACAGTAAGCAGGAGAATGTGTGAGAAGGAAATTTCACAGTTGCGTCCTAAAAGATGTCTTTTTAGTTTATTGCAAACAAAAGCTATTTTTCTTTTTATTGAGGATGGGTTTTCCTTACGATATAAGGTAATCTAAAACGGTTTGACAGTCATTGACGGCTGCGATAGTGATGTAACTCAATAGGAGGGCTAGTATGAGCTAATCATTTCGCTTTCTCAGTGCCAGCAGCAGACGTTTCAATGACACATCGGAAACGTCAAATACGTCATGAATCTGTTTGATCAGTCATTTCTGACATATTATAAAACGTTCTCGTCAAAGCGATAAGTTTTTTTTCTTTGCAGTAAAAGGAATACAGACAATTCTCGTATCTAACAAAGAGAAGAACGACGCTCGTGCAAACACGCAAAGACACAACGTTCAGTGATATCTGCCCGCTCGAGGCCCGGTTCACACCACGCCACTTGACTTTCCATCGATAACGCGCATCGAATGTTTGACTCATGCATGCATCCGTTCAAGTGGAAAACATAAAATTTTCCGATAGATTTTCGCTCCGGAGGTACCACTTTCCAGACTCTCTTTCCTGCCTCACAACGCCGACAACGATGGAAAGGCAGTGGCAGCAGATGCGAACGATGACGATTACGGAAAACCAAGATGACGATTACGATGTCGTTTCTGTAATAGACAATTTCCCTGCTACCGTGCCTCCTCAACCATGGGCAGGTTCCGAGACGCTCTGCGAAAGAAAGGCTGTAGTTTTTTTTGGCTTTGCAAAAGATTGTATCTTATCCTGCCTTGACACCTGCAGTGAGATATGCTATCCATTTTGCACGAACATCCTTTTGACCAGCGTTTTCATAGTGGGAATGGGTTGGCTATCTAAAGGACGCTTGTCTTGCTATGAATTTTAAAAACACCTACCTCTGACTCTACTAAAAGGCGCTGGCTTTGACCGGAGAGTGGTGACGGGGAAATCCTATCTCAGCTCGGACTCAATCCGGACGATCCGGACGATAATCTGATTAGTGATTAAAACTCTTGAATGGAGTTACGGATTCACTCCGACTCCTCCCTTTTGAAGCTGCATTCTAATGTTTCATTGAATCAGGATTGCTCCGGTTGAGTCCGGTTTACTCCTTATTTACAATTGTAGTTCCAATGGGAACTTTTTTGCTTCTTCTTTTTCGACCTTTTGGACTTGCTCGTATTGCTTATGCAATAAAGTGTTATTGGATTGTTATTCACTTTCCGAATAACTTGCGCTATCCGGGGAAAGCCATATCCCTGCTGTGACAGGTGGCAGATGAGAGCTATATACTCGCTCACAGACAAGGCTCTGAATCCTGACTATTCATGTAGATTAAAAAAAAGTTGAAATATGGGATCTGGGTCCCAAGGGAGTAGAATCCGGAATATGAATTTGTATCCATATCTCAAAGATCTAATCCATTTGAGATCAACTCCACGTCGATCCGATTGTAGATTGAGTCCCAGAATTCCACCATTTCCCAACACTAGTTGTGCGCTCCGTTCGGAATGCTTATCGTTCAAAAAGGAGTAAGAGGTTATAGGATTACACACATGGCGTCCTTCCATCCGGTGGGCGATATGTGGGTTGCCTGTTGTTCGTCATCTTTCGCCCACTTTGTCGTCCTTTCTTCCCGAGCCAGCTGGTGAGAAGACGTTCAGTGAAAGGATGAATTATTGGTACTAACGAGAAACGGTCTCGTCTGTGCAGAGAACTGAACCCATCGCTTACCCCTAAGATATCATGACAGTTCCAGTTTCCGCCTGGAAAAAGGCGATGAGTAATGCTATGCATTTCGAAGGTAAAAGGTGCATTCCGGCATCGCATCGCTGTGCTTGTCTTCTAAGGCAAAAGCATAAGGCAGAAGGCAAACTCTCCCTCTCTGTCCCGAAAGAAAGCGGTAAGGATGGTGGAGCGCTGAAATATCAATTACTTTGTGCACTTCCGCCGTGCCTTAAGCCGTTGCTCTCTGGACGGAACGAACACGGTCCACAGCAAATGGCTCTCCAGTGTTCCAATCTGCCAGCGGGTGCTGATCGGATGACAAACTACCCCCGGATGGGTTGTGCGAACAATGCTATGATGGGTTCCAATGGCAATCGAGCCTGACCGAAAACCGATGTATCATACAGAAACGGTAGCATGCACACACACACCATTCAGTGCGAATGTAAATCAAGAATCTCGCCCAAGCACGTCCCCCGAGCGAGGTACAGGCAAGATTCAGCGCTCCCTGATTATGATCGTGAGTGGGAGCTGGATTTCGAGGCTGGATTGATGGGTCACCACTTGGGTCATCGTTGAAAGCAACTCGATTATCGTTATCGATCAAAGCATTTCCGAGGCTGCCTCTATCATTTGTTCCCCACGAAGTTCACCGAAAAGGAAGCAGCCGGTCTTTCGATCCTTTTGGAGAGAAAATGCTCCAGCTTGCAGGAGTGCCGAATCCTTCAGATCGTAAGATTCGTGGCGCTACTCATGACACAAAAGCCAACTAGGCATTAGATCGATCGAGTGTTGCTGGGCCCTTGTAAGAACTGCCCTCTTTTCGTAGTTGTTTGTTGAGAGTAAGTTGATTAAACAAGAAACCCGGCAAAAGCAGAGTAACAACAAAACCAAACCTATGAACTGTGCAAATTAAATGAGTTCAAACGGTGACAAAAGTTGCAGTCGTCGATGGGTCGGTGCGCTGCAACCCCGTTGAACTGAAAAGTTTACGCTATTTGACCTTTTCACCAACCCGTTCCGTAACGAAGGGAAAAACTCGTTCACCTTTCAGTTGAAAACTTTCCCTGCGAAGGGGTCGGTAAGTTGCTCCGTAGTTCGTATTTATTTGTTTGTTGTTAGTTGGTTTTCGTTTTGTTGTAATATTATTTCATTAATTGGTACACCTCCGAGTTTTCTCAAAAGCCGTGAGTGCACTCGTCTCACGGTGAGGAAATATTTCCCGTTTCACTTACCTGGCGATGTGCTTTTGCTTGCGGTCGCTTTGACAACCGACTCCGCTCTGAAGTAGTTCTTTTTCATCATTTATGTTGATAATTTTCTCGTCCACTTCCAGTTGAAAAAAAAGGAGATAAAACTTTCTCCACTCGGTGCAAGCTGTGGCAATTTGTACAATCCGAGAAAGTGCAAACTTTTCCCCGGCCACGGCCGTTGCTCGTGCGCTCGGTTTAGTGCTTTCCGCACTGCTGAAGACGTGAAGCTGAAGCGCTTCCGGTTACAGCCGGCAACCGTGTTGTTACGTTTTGACTTCGGTTTTAATTAGTGGAATTGAAGTGGTGACGTTCTAATGACGTTTTCCTCTTCCCAGGAAAAAAACGATAAAGCACATCGAAACGGGAGGCTCTTTTGTGTGGAAGTAGTGTAATTAGTAGTTTAAATGAGGATAAATCTCTGTGGAATAGTTTTTGATCGTAATGAGATATGTGCAGAAGGCATGTTTTCCCTTTAGTATATTTAATTAATTTTATGATGCTTGCATAGATCACATGTACCACTCACTCTGCAGATGTTTATCCATTTCTTCCCTCATTTTCAACGCGCAAAACGCATCTCATGAATTAAAAATATCTTCATGCTTTTTAATAAATACTCTTTGCATACCCACTTCGTGCTTGTAGAAAATAACCAGACCATTTAGCCGGACAGTAATGAAGAATTAAAATTACCTGCTGCGGTTATTTCGTTCCTAACTTTTTTTTCCTTTTACTCATCATCAACCTGTTCGTAATCCGGTGGAAAAGCTGGCGTGCTTGTTTTTCTTCTGTTTTTTTTATCAAAAGAAGAATTAATTTGTGGAAATTCTCGGCGAGCGCCCGGCAGCCGGAAATGCAATCAGTGGGATTACAGCGGATTGCACCAATCGTTTCCCTTCGCCAAGGGAGAACGCATCCACGCTGGTGATGATGCGATCCTTGAGATTCGTAATAGGAGAACGCGAGGATGGTACGCTTTTCCACAACGCAACGTCGAGTGGTGGGGCGCGATGGAAATAGCTGTTTTCTTGTTGAATTTGCTCGATGAGATTGTTTCGGCTTCCGCCGTTCTGCGAATCGTACATTCGATACACGAACACTAGCAAGCAAGAGGGTGGACGCGTTCGGTCTTCCACGACGCAAAAAGTTTGGTGGGGGGGAAAGTCCTGAAAATGCAGCGATGTAGAAAAAAATGATTGGAATGCTGTTTTCCGAGCGCGCGCCAACCCAAGAAATTCGAAAGAGAGAGGGAAAAAGGAAAGAAAACCGGTGCAAAACCGAAACGAAGCACGGTGGAAATTCTCGGACAGAGATGGGCGCGGATGATGTGTCGTGGATGTGAAAAAGGCCGGTTCCGGGAAGCGAGAGTTTATATTCAAATCACTGGGCGAGCAGAGAGTGCAAAGTTCACGTAACGGGATTATCTTGCCGTGACCGGAAAGCGATGTCCGATGAGCGGAAGCTGGAGTGGTTTCGGTTCGATTTTTTCCCATGCTTCCCACTCGTGTCTTTCACTCGCACTCGAACACTGATCCCATAGGTAAGCCTTCATTCTTTCGCTCGATTGCGAACGGAAAGCGCCAATGGAGACGCCTGGTCGCCGATGGCGGAAATATTGACGGAACGAACCCATGCATGTTGATCCTCGGATGCTGTTGTCGCTAGTTGTCTGAGCTCATAATTTTTTTCCTTCGCTTCCCCTCCGGGTTCATCCATGATGGAAGCGTGCCCCGGCCTGTGAGTGTGAAAAATAGCTGATGTCGACAGAGATGGATACCAGAATTTATGATAATTTAATCAATCATTGGTCTTGTGTCACGGTGGATTGGATGGAACGCTACGCCGAAGCCGGCTGGGGCGGAAAAGTCTGGACGTGGCATTCGATTCATGCTGTTTCTCCTCACTCGTGAAAATTCCCCTTCCTTCTCCGCCCTCCCTGGGGAGCTATCGCCTCCAAGTGGGGAATGTTGCGACAGGGTTGTTGTGGAAGCGCGCGTGGAAATTGTTACAAGCGGCTTTGGGAAAGGCAGGGAAATAATGAGAAGCAAGAGCACGAGAGAGCGCCATCAGAGGAGAACGAGAGGAAGCGGAAACGGGGAAAGAGTTTTCCCCGGTTGATAGATGGGTTCTTGAAAGTACATTAGAAAGTCAAGAGGCACCGTTTGAGATCGTTTGACAATCTGTGGCTGGCGTGTTTGGTCCACTTAGCCAAACAGAATGGATAGCTCGGGCGTGCCGTGATTCCGGGGAGCCTGGTATATGCGTTTAACTTTTCCCCTCCCTTGGCTGGGAAATGAATTTGTCCGCAGATCTTGGGTTTCAATTTTCAACCGAACCGAACCACAGCTGATTTGACCGCGCGGTAAAATCGGCTCGCCGAACGCGGTGGAGAGAAATGTTAAGCTTGAATTGAATCGGGGCGAAAGACGATCGATAGGTTCCTATGTTTGGTGTACGGTGATATTTTTGTGTCACTTTCGTTTGGTTTGTAATTTGATTTATTGGACGTTTAATGTCTGGTTTCAGAGCAGAGCGTCGGTTTGGCAGTTCACTTTGTGTGCACCCGAACAATCCATCAAAATAAACCCAAAAGAGAGTTACCTTTTTTGACAAGATACTTCTGCTTTATGAATCAAAACTGTTTTGAGGGATTGAATAACAAAACCAATGTCTAATTGCTCTTCAATTTATATCAAACTTCAATACATATTTAGCTACTAAAACACCATTTATGTTTTGAATAAAACATCGCCCTATGTAAGGAAATTCAGAGCAGTATCTAACCCTCCTGTTAAATTTTTCTTTACGGCGATTGTAAAAAGCCACGTAACAAAAAAATAACCGCTCTTGGAACCGATTTCACTACTGATCATATCTCACACACAAGAAACTGACCGGACTTCTTTTCCTGCCAACCCGGCAGCACCAATGGATGGGTAGGATCGGTTTTGCGTGGTTGGTGGTCGTAAAATTCTACACCACAGCGCTCGACACCATGTCGATGGCGATAACACACGCTGCCCGGAACAACCATTGACTGATGATGGGGTCGTTTACATCGACAAGAACAGGAACCCGCAGTACTGCTCTACGTGAGTACGTACGTCCTGGTGGGGTTGGTTGGACAGGAAGAAAACAAAAAACTAGTAGATATCGACATGTTTGAGTCCACCGTTTGGAAACCACCTGCGTTTAGCAAGACACGACTTCGTCACAAGGGAAACTCACCGTGAATTGAATAATGTGCTGGTGGCGTGCGGTAATGTGAAAAACCCAAATGTGAACGGCTTCGTATACTTCACGAGGAGAGTTTTCTTATGAAACCGACCGTCAACGACCGATAATTAGATTTGTAAAAAAATATTACCTCACTGAGTCGAGCGTTGTGTGCGTATCAGTCGTGTTAACCATGCTGTTAGTGCAGGTTGGGCTATCATTAGTGCTTGGCCTTATGAATTTTCATATGCCATTAGAGTCCTTGGGCGTGAAATTTGAGTTATACCAACAAATTCAACCAGACGGACAAATTTATGGTAAAGCATACAGGTTACAAAATAAGCACTCATTTTTAAGTTTAATTGTTATTCATTGCAAATATTTAAACAAGTCACAACTACACTGTAAATTCGCTTCATTAAACCTCTTTCGTTTGCAAAGGTGGTTCCATTCGCTGAAAATATGCTTATACCTCCCGCCACGAGACGACGATGGTATAGAAGGTCGGAACGATTTGCGATTAGATCACTCTAAACACACCGAGTAAACGATACACCTCCAAAGTCGATTACCGTTCGATTATCGGGATAGCCCTCGCTCTCGCGCGCGCTGATCGGATGATGAGAAAATCCCTCCCACGGCACGGCTGAGCTGTCAATGTCTCAAATGTGCGCCTTCAGGCTGTCAACTTTGGGTGAAAGCCACCGTGATGAGCTCTACTAGCTGCGCGTCACCCTTCCTACGGGCAATCACGGGCGGAAATTATACCGAGATTGATTCCAAAGATGTTGCTTCGGGTGGAAGCAGCAGCAACTGCTGTACGATTGCTGACGTAATTCCGGACCAAGTCGAGTCACTCGCCAGCCGCCCGAAGGTGTTTCTCGGAACGCGCGGACGAAGTGGAAACGTGACTAGGTAATGGTCGGAAGGATGCTCGAGGGTAGATGTTAAAAGGTAGGAATGGGATACCTACTTCAAAACGCTATTAGTTTTCTAATTGAAAATTATCAACGGGTGTCAGTTTACTTAAACTGATCAATCTGGAATTGTGTCATGTGATATCTCTGTTGTAACAAATGCGACGATCCCTCGAGACTTTTATGCTCTTCATCTTATCAACCTTGTTCTCTGATTTCCTGCTTTTGTTTCCGAAACCTTCGTTTGAAGAGTGAATAATTCCATCAATCACCCACTAATCTGCGTTCACCTTTCGACTGAAAATAAAAGTTTAAACGTAAACTATTCACTCGCTAAAGGGCAAACACTCTCAACGTCATGTTGATATTGACACTGGGAAGTAAATGCACTTGCTGCGGTTGGCGGTAGCGGCCTACTGTGTCAACCGAAAGTATCACCTACTTTTGTGTACCGACGAAAGACGGTTTGCTGCGTTTCGGTAGAAGAAAAGTGCATGCATAAACGCAGAATCAATATTCGCCTTCCCCCGTTTGTCAGTTCCGACACGCGACATTCGCGCTCATTCAAAATCCCAGAGACGAACACACACAAACACAGGCGTGTCACACACATATCGTGAGTTTGTTTCTACAGCTTTTGCCGCCCATCAACAATCAGCGTCATCGCATTTCCCTGAACCGCCGGTGCCCGTAGCGTAAAATCCACATGTCTTTTTCCGTCCACCGAGGCCACCGCGCACCCTCCTTCACATGCAAAACTGCAACCCAGGGGTGGAATTGCATCGGCAGGCGGGCGGGCGTATATGTGTAAAATGCACCAGTGCGCACTGATTCAGTAGTACGGTATCGTTGTCTCGTTGCAGATCGCGGACGTCGCCACGATGGAAACGACGGACAGTTCGAGCTACAAACGACTGATATGTAAGTACCTTTTGAACCTTCGCTTTTCCTTCCAATCAGTTTTGCGTCGCTTCAATGTTTTCCCTATTCGATTTACTCATCAAGAGTTTATGTTCAACTGAGTGATTTTCTAAAGTAAAAGTGAAAATGTGATATTACTATGGAAACCTGTGCAATGCAAGAATGTGCGGCCTTAAAGCGTTTATACCCGACGGTTTCTTAGCGTTCGCACCCTGTGGCAGAACTTTGACGGCTTTACACAGACGCCTTGGTGTAGGTGCGCAATAGTGTGTTTTTATTTTTCCTTTTATTTTCCTGTCGATGAATTAATGCGAGCAATGTCACCTACTTTAGGCAGTAGATCATGGTTTAACTTATTTTTTCTACTTGTTTGTGTGCGTCGCGCGAATAGTTGAACATTAAAGTGTTTTTTTTCTTCTTCTAATATTATCTATTCGCTGCGCTTCGTTACGGCTTGGTGCACTTGGCATACGCGAATGCTAACGGCAATGAGCACATATCGACCTTTGTATAATTGGTAGGGTCTAATAGTTTGTGTGTCGGTCTGTGTGCTAAGTGGGTTACCGTGGTGTGCAGTACAAAATGCTACGAAAAAAGTGGTACAATAGCGAAGGAGTGTTATTTGTATCGCCAATGTTTTTTTTAAATGGATATACAAATTGAAACCGTTTATTTGCTCTAAACTGAGATTTGAAATCATATTGCATGCTTCGAAGACTGACCTAGATCATACAAACAGACAACATTGTTTACAAATCATCTTCGAACTAGTTTACTCACTGAAGCGTGCATATGCGATCCAACACTTGCGGTAATAACTTCTTCGAACCACGCTCTTCTCTCGGGCACGCATAATTTCCCCATTGTTTCAAAATTATGCTTCGAACCGAAAGTGCATTCCGCCCGACTTGCCTTACGCTGGAAACGCTGGTCAGTCGTAAATTCCGTAGCCCACGAACATGCCGTAATAATTTTGCTCCCCCGAGCATCCTCGAAGCCGTTGATCCGCCCAACTCCCATGCGCACCACGCAAACGAGTTTTCCCTCGCGCCACGGAAAATGTCCACCATCGATGATTGTTCCGTAAACCTTCGTCGGTGGTTTGCTGGAAGGATGGAAATTCCAAAATTTCCCAACGAACACAAACACACAATCTTGGACTGGTAAGCCTTGCCTGCCGATGCCCGGAGGATGGCGCAGGGTTTTTGTGCGGATTATTCGGAGAATAGAAATTAGCCTTCGAAATGAACCGCTTTCCCGGAGGCATTCTGGTTTCGATCAACTACCAGGAATTTGTCGAACACGCCCCATTCTGTGGAAGCCACCTAACCAGGGCGAGGGGAAATTTCGTGGCATCAACGTTTTGTAAAATTACCACGCCACCTCCAGGACCCCCCAAAATCCACCCTCCCGCGCAGTGGATCGAGCGCGAGCGGAACAATCGCAAGCAAATCAAGCTAATCGGTACCATCGGTGGTATGTCCATTTTCCGTTCTAAAGCAATCGAAAGACGAGCGCTCAGCATCGAATGATCCCAAACGAATGGGTTATGTTGCTGCTGGACGGAACGGATGGGTATCTTATTTATCGAACCTCGCCGCCATCGTTCCGGGAAACAGCACCCTCGCACATTCGGTAGCATTCCCAACGCTCGGGTTTGAATCGTGGGAAAACGAAATCCTTTAATTAACGTTAATGAACTCCCGACGCAGAGCTGCGAAGGAGCGCGGTTTGCCATTGTATATCGGGCACAAGGTCCCAACGAGCTCGCAGTTTCGGAGAAAACCAACTCCACTACTCCAGTGGCGTCGAATAAAGGAAGTTTATTTTGTTAGAATTTGTTTTTATTTTCCATTTCGATATTTTTTCTGTCCAAGCGCTCTCGAGATTTTATTTCCGCAGGGCGGGACAATTAATCCTAGCTAATTAGAAATAGCTCTTCTTGGAGTTGCTTCACCGTTTCATTTTTGTTTTTTCCTATCTTAATTTCCCCAGCAATGAGGAAATGAATCGATTAGCTTTTAAATAAATTGTAACGAGCCGAACTGAATCAGTGCAAGTAAATTGTAATTAGATTGCGAGCGGTTCATTTTTTCGCAGATTTTTTTGCCAGTTTATCTCCCTGTATGACAACCTGTCCTTCCCTTTAATGACACATCTCGTTCAGATAAGATGCAAATACCTTGACGCGTTGCTAAAACACCCATCGGGTGAGCGGTGGGTTTAGTTTTTTTTTAGCACTTCAGTGTTACAATGGATGCAGCACAAACGTCGTCAAACTGGACGTTACGATAGACTTTTGTATCGCGCTCGCGGGATACCTGCATCGGTAATGTGTTAAGCTGTTGAGTAATTATTTTAATTGCACGCTTGAACTTGACCCGCGGTCGATCTGCTGCCGGCCACGAGCGCACAGAAAAATTCTATCAGTTTTAAACAACAGACACACGCGCCTTAAACGGTATGCAAAAAAGTAATAAAATGGTTGAAAATGAGATAAATATGCATTCGATGGTCAATCTTGGCATCATTAAAAATGTAAAGTGGTCTGCCTCGTTCTAAGATGAAATTGTTTAAGATGAAGTGTAACGAGTTTAGCCGGGAAGCAATATTATATTTTAAAATATTTATTCTCTACTGACTGGAAGAATTTGACCTATAACAAAATGTAGTTGAAAAAAAAATAAAATAAAATAATAACGGCATAGTAGTATTACTATTAACCGATGGATAAAGAAACTATACTACGGTTGGCACAAGTTAGCTAAACCACAAACGTTTGCCTTGGAAAAGGTACGATTCACATTGTATTTTACGCTCTTCGGGGACTTCGACGTTGTCGTCTCTTCGAAGCACTGGATGAACCATAAAACATGGCACGAAGCATTCAAGCAGTCGAGACGAACCGACGTAACTGTCTCCAGCAAGCGCAGCTCGACCACGTCGTTACGAGCAGATAATTACGGTGCTGCTGCTGGTGTTACTGACCGGGAAAGCGGGCTGGGAAGCTGCTCACCAGCCAGAGTGCATTTTACCACCGACCAACCGACCGGTTTAGGGCAATCCTCCCGACGATGTGCCGGCAAACTCCCGGGCGGAAATTAACCAATCCAGTGGTGCGTTCGATACTTTGATTGCCACTTTACGAAAGCACTTAATTGAGTTTACTCCCGGATAAAACGGGTTTGGAGAGGCGGTAGGAGCAGGCTCCATGCTGGAGAGACGCTTTTTCTCGTCTTCCCTTGTGCACACTCCACATCGCCAAGCCTTGACCTTTCTGCGGAGAGCACGTTACCCTCCCCAGGCAGACTGGTTGGTGCATTTTCCCTCCGTCAATGTGCATCAGTTCCCAGTCCGGGTCGGGGTTTTCCGATGCAATCAACCGAGAGGCAGACGAACGCAAAACATAAACTTGCAATTCCGATGCGTGCTAAAAACGACCAGAACAAGTCGGCCAGGACATTCCTGTCCGTGTTCGACTGTGAACCACATTCCGGTAACCGTGTCGTTGTTGGTTCCTGCCACCCGTCATCCTTTCCTTCGCCGTGAAATGGAAAAATGCACACTCGACATCTGTTTGCGATTGCGAACGATTTTCGCATAGGCTGCCATTCGAATGCCACATCGGTTGAAAGAGAGGACAAAACGTTCCAGTTTGCGTTTTCACACGATCCAATTTGATGTTGCATCGTTTTGGAACTTACTTCAAATGGTTAAAATTTAATCCAACCGATTATGGTCCACCCAGATTTAAAAAGATTTCTAATAAAACCTTAATATGTATAGTTTTAACACACTTTATTTTTAATCGTATTTTTAAAACATTTGCTACCCTAATTTGTAGTACTCCAAGACATATCTAACGTCATCTATTATGTCAAATAATATTGCGTCTACGGTTTCGCCCGGTTTCCCCCGGTTTTTTTTTTCTTTATTTTTGGGTCGATGCCAGTGTGCGGTTTTTGATAAATCGTCCCATTAGGGGAACCCTTCCTTTCAACGCCCCACTTAGTGAAGCGTCGTTAAAAGTGACTAAAAATGTAGCCCGCCTTTGCCAGATTTTCTAACGCTTGCAAAATAATTTGCTGCAATTAATCATACTTCTCGCACAGATGGAAAAACATATTCCGACTCATTAAGGGCAAAAGGTGAATGTGTGATGCAATAGTCATAATTTTTATTTGGTAGTTTTTTGTATAGAAGATCTTTCTAAAAATAATTTATCGGACGAAATAAAAACTGTGTTTCGTAGGGTCTGAAAAAGGGTAGATTCCTCACACATCTCACATTTATTCATATTTAAAAGTAGCTGTCTTAATACAGCAAGTCTCATGCACCAATTACATATTATCGAATTTCGCACTCCGCCCGGCAGCAGTTTGTTAACTAATTACTGCGCAAAACAGGAAACTAATCAGGCAATTGCATTAACGGTCAACCAGCAACGTACGGCCGCTGGAGCGCATCCGCTTCTATCGGAAATCGATCGATTGACTCACTCGATGCGCTTTTAGCCACCAATCGGCGACTACCCGTTCCACCACGGCCAACTTCTTCATTGGGGAGCCTCGCCCATTTTTTATCAGCAAACTCCCCAGTGCTTCCTCAATCCAAACAAACGCTAATCGAAACGATAGAATATGCATGTAGCAACATTTCTTTCTCTTTTTGCTTTATCTAGCTATATGCTCACTGACCTTCCACCACCCTCACAACTGTGAAAGGTTTTCCGTGCGCCAGGCGTGGCAATGAAAACTCGCTTTTTCCCTTCCGGGGTCCGGCCCAGGAAAGCTCCTGCACACACACACACACACACACACACACCCAAGCAGTGAAACTTCGCACAATCAAATACCAATTTCCGTTCGGCGCGATAAACAAAGCGCGTCCTGCATTTGCAACGGAAGAAGTTCGTAAAAGGCGTCGTCCGCGAATAGAATAGAAAGAAGAAGAAAAAGAAGGCAAACAAAACAATACCCGTTGCCAAAACTATCGCAGCCGTGGAAAAGTCGAATGGAAATGGTCGTCCACCGAGGAGGAGGAGGAGGCACAGAGGGAGCGGGTGTTGACGCTTACCAAACGCGCGCGCCATATTGCAACCCTTTTCTCTGCTTTCCACCGCGTCGAGTGGAATGGAGGGAAGGCTCGAGTTGAGGTTATGTAGTCACGCGATAACAGCGACAACTTACAGGCCATCAACGTTCGATGAGTTTCTCGTACCCGTACCATCCGTCTGCCGCTTTCCTTCCCTTTGTCCTTCGGTTTCCTTTCCACTTTCTCTCTCTCGCCTTCGATCCTTTCTCTCTGTTTCTCTCTCTCTCTCTCTCTCTGTCTTCTGTAAGGTGACGCTCGCACCGCCAGATACCGGATGGTGGTCTGTCGCCATTTTCATAACCTTATCTATGGGCAAATATTTGCGTAGGAGAACGGTAAATAACTGGTGCATTGGAATGAACTTTAGCTTCCGTTCCAGGCAGCTGCCGAGGGGGCTACATTAGAATCGAGAGAAGAGAAAGAGATGCAGGGCAAGATAGAGTGAATAGTATAGCAGCGTGCAGGATGGGATTGATCTTGAACTTGGCATGAAATTTTATCATTACACAAACTGCACCACCGTGCGTGGTGTGGATGGTTTTCATATTCATATTTCATATTTCAGTTGCCAGTTCTAGAGTATTTACTTTTCGTAAAACGACATGAACCTTCCCAACCAATGGTTTAACACTAGAATCCAAATTGGGGTCATTTTGACCCAAACGCGACTTTAACATTTAATATCTCAAAAACGGCTGAATCTTTTTTAAAAAAAAAAGACTTGTCTTATAATCCAAAGTAGGACCTAAGAAAAATAATTTCAGATTTTTTTGTTGGACCAATTCCGAGAACCAACTTTGACTGTCCCTAGAATGCTTTTTAGGCTTGACCCCTGTTTTTCAACACGCTGTAACTTCGTCAGTTTTCTAGATTTTTTAATTCCGTAAACGGCTACTTTTTAGTCTATATGTTTGCTATCTTTTGGCGTTTTTAGTTTTTTTATCCACCTTACCCTTTCTCCGCTAGTTCGGTGCGTAGTAAAAAAGGAACGGGATTTCGCGAATGTCAAAAACTGAAAAAGGGCAATTTCTTGCGGGAAATTTTTTTGGAAGTATAAAAAGATGTGCGCTTGAAATCTTATACATTAAACCACCTTTAAAAATAATTTCATATTTTTGAGAAAGCAAATGAGGAAGCACAACATAACCACTAAGGTACAACATAACGCCAATTTCCATAGTACCGCATCCCGCATAACGCGTCGTAACGCTCGCGTACGGAATATTGGAGCAAAGTAGAGGAATCAATCTTTTTTGCTTCACACCGAGCTAGCAGAATGATGAAGGAGTGCATAAAAAATATTCAAACGTAAAATGATAGTCTACAAATATACTTAAAAGTTGTCGTTTACGGATTTAAAAAATCTTGAACACTGACGAAGTTACAGCGTGTTGAAAAACATGGGTTAAAATGACCCCCAAAAAGCATTCGGTCAAGTTTTCAAATCAATGTATTCTATTGTTAATCTTATGTTTGTACTGTGAAGTCATACTTTTAGTTTATTCTCCAAGCTAATGTTAACGTACCAACGATGGTAGTGATCGGCATTTGTTTGCATCTTTGAAGAAAACGTAATTAAACCCTTACCAAACCTTTTTCTGTTTTGGTCGAAAATAGTTTTGTCGAGAAGTTAAACTAATCTTTCATTAAGATATCATCCATAGAAAACGCGTAGAAGAAATTCGTCGATCCCCCTTCCTCGCCGAGGCGTCGTGTTTAATTAATTCCATCCGATGATCGTAGCCATTGACTCAATTTACTCTAAGCTATCCTTTTTAACCCGCCATCCAAAGCATCACAGGCAGGCGAACCTTCCTCGCTTTAATGTTGAGCTTTATTTCGATTGGATTTCCTTTCCTTATCACCTCGAACGGTCACGTACGATGCAAGAAGCCCAGTTGTTAGAGCATGGAGCTTAAGCGAAGGCGCTGTTCCCGGACGTTGATAAAATAATACTAACCCCTCAACGGGGAAACGGAAGACCGGACTCGCATGTTGAACGGGGACAAATATTTGCATACTATTCCCACACCTCAAGGCGTTTCGGCTAAAGCCGCCCACTTTCAGCCTGGTGCGAATCCGTATGCAGTTCATCGGTGACGACAAGCAAGTAAGCGTCGCGGCAGGATGTCGTTTTCCTAAGGGACAGCCGGGGTTGGTCCGGACCGGAGCGAGGACCGTGCGGGACACATCGCGCGCCATCCTGTATTAAGTGATTAATGTAACGTTTTTCTACGTCCATTAAATCGGAACCAGCCCAAAATCAAAACGGACGCCTGCTCCGCCCGTCCCAGTTGATGTCTCCATCTCGAGCCGGATGTTCGAAATGCTCTTCGGGGAATTTTCCATCACTCTTACTTTTCCTTTTCCCGCTTCACCTCTCCTTCTCTCTCTCTTTCTTTCTCACTCTCTACCATCATTCAAAACCAACGGTATATCTGTCCGATCATGTAAACACAACTTTGTTCAGGGAGAGGTGTGCGTGTGTCCGCTGTGTGTATGTGTGCTACTGTTTTTGTATCGCTTTCCATCGAATGCCCCGGGGCCATCGCTCGCTCGCCCGGCATCAGCACGGTTGGTTCAAAATAAATGTTAAGCTAATTAATTGGTTCACTTCGGGCGAGCGGACAAACGAACGACCGGACGAAACTGAATCCCTGACCGGAAGTGGGGTCGTGAAACGGAAAGGTCGATAGGTTGCTGCTGGGTTCGGTTGCTGCCCAGGCTCATCTGGCTACCGCACGTTCGCTTGAGCACACATCGCTCCTTCCCCGGTAAAAAGAATGCTTGAATGCTGACGATGAAGTCCTTTCGATCCCGTGATGTTTTTTTTTTTGCAATCGCTTTTACTCGCCCTGGACTCGAGTGGAGAATGCTGGTGGAGCGTTAAAGGAAATTAAATTATCTGCATCATGGCAGAACATGAAAAAAGGGCTAAGGATTTTCCCAAATGTTTCCTTTCCCTAGCAACGGCAAATGTTCGTATCGAACTTGAATGATAGCTCGAAGCTTTTCTCTTTAGCTTAGAAATTAACACCAGAATCATAATCTCTTTTAACAAAATAATCATCTCCTAGCAAAACTAATTACTCATTGCATAAGCTTGTGTTGATTTGGCGAACTTCGTCTGAATGTTACTTTTCTTTTCTTTAAAAAATGTGGCCGGCTGTCAAACTAAATCGTTTCCATGCCAACGTTCGTTAGGGAAAACCCCATTTTGTTGTAAGCCTTTCCATCGGATGCGACTGCTCAACTTTGCGCACGGAAACAGAAGTTGTCCTTTCCGCTGAGCTCAATTCCTCAGATAGGAAACTCCGAACCCCTGCCTGAACTTAAACAAACGTTTAAAGCACAGTTTAACTCAAAAGGTTTTGACATAAAGTTCCGCCCCTTATGCGAAGGAGCAGTCCCTTGGCCCAACACCCTTGGTGGTGGTGAGCTTTTGAACGTAATGCGGCCCCAAAAATAGACCACCGGTGGACGAAGTTGATTCGAGTAGGCCGGCTTGGACTTTGACAATTAAAAAGTTTTGCCATCTTTGCTCGACCCCGCGCGTCGCTAGAGAAATAGCATCTCTCGTTTGTTTATTTCTTTTTTTTGCAAAGAAGACTGTCAATAAACGGACAGCTCTTGATGGAAAAATTTGTGCTCTACCTTTGGTGGTCTTGAGAAACTGTCTTGTGGAAGATAAAATTTACCGCTTGTTCAAAAGTTCTTCCTTTTATTGGTTCCGGTTTTATCTCTCCACCGCAGCGAGAGATGGAAAACAAATTTGATCCTACTAACACCAAATAGAGATAAGTTTGTTCTTCACAATCTTACAACTGCATTTTATGCCCCATGAAGGTAGCCACCGAAACCGCCATTATCGTCAAACAACGTACCCAAACACGCGACCGATGGAGGCGCCCAGTGATTTATCCATTTTCAATCACCATTCATTATTATTTGCACCGAGCGAGAAACATTGTCGAAGTTTGATGCTAAAAATGCTTCACTTTATCCGTTTTCACATTTTCCCACCCTATAACGGAGCACATTCCGCGTTGAGGACAAAAAAAAGCAACCAGATAGTCCCGAGACCCCCGCCGCGTCTCCGAGGCGGTAAGACAACGCTTCGAGAATGAATATTTTATCCCGAGCATGATAATGCTTCTGCCAAAGTACATCAAACGACCATTTGGTGAAATTTTCTTTTTGTTTTTTACTCGCTAATTGTGGTATCTTCGAATCAAAATTTATTGCCCCTCCACAATGGACGACCGTCTCTCCGTCGAGAATCCCGTCGCCGAAGTGGAGCAGTTCGTTAATGCACCCGGAATGAACACGAGGCGAACGAAAGGGACGAGAGCTGCCCGAGGTCAAGAGTTTCGCACTCCGGTACGTTGCCTCGTTTTGGCGCTCGTCGATCGACAGAATTGATGGAGCTGCAATATATCACAATTAATGTCAGACGCAATACAGAGAACACAAATGCACACTTCAACTTTTTTGACGACTAAAGATGATAAAATGTGGGTGGGAAAATGTGACATTCCGGTGCATTAGGAGAGGAAAAATGTATCATTTAAAGTTATTATTTGTGACCTGCCTGTGTGAACGTGGAAATGTGTGAAAAAAGATTATTTTCCAAAACAGTTTTCAATTTTCCACAAATTAGTGGCATATGAGAAATCAGTACTTTACATTGGGTACAATATTTCGAGTTTTGCTGACTCATAAAAACATCCTGCTTTACTGGGGGAAAATAAATGAGTCACACGCACCAAATGTTGCCATGCAAACCATTTCTTTCATTGTTTACTCGCCAAAGTCTACGTTTATTTCCAAAACCCTGCTAATAGGGAAATTATTAGTTTTTTTCCTAATTCAGCTCCACCGAGAACCGAATACTTCAAAGAGTTATTTTTGTGTCAAAAAATTCCCTTATGGGACAATGCCAACCCAAACCCGTCGTTTGGTTCTTGTTTGCCGTCACTGTTACTCGACGATACATTCAACAGGCTTCCACAACTAGTGTGTTCTGGAGCTGGTCAAAATGGAAACGGCTCCGAAAAAGGCTCTGAACACAAACGAACAGTCGTATTCCCCATTGTGGCATACGCGATCGAGACAACGAACAACAGAGCGGGGCAAGAATGGGGAGAAAATTACCCCAAAATTAGACTGGGAATTGCACGGATTTGGCTGGTAACCCACCCTCCCCTCGGTCTCCCGGGGGGGAAACAGATTTACTCGGCAAATAGATGTGCCTGGCATGTTGTGATTGAGCATGTGCAGACTAAAACTAGCCCATTTAACGAATGTCCGGCGCTCACCGGGTTTTTGGAAACAAACAAGAAAAACTTCACATGGTTCGGATGGTACATGGATTAAAGCCGAAATTGGCTTTTTTGTCATTTCGACGGCACAGTTTGGCTGTTCCCTTTCTCTTCAGATGGGAGTGATTAGTTTTCACAATGTGCCTAAGTTTTCAGCAGCTGTTTTTTTTTCTTCTTTGAAAGTAAGCTTACTTAATCAGCAAAAAAATACTGCCGTACAATCTTTACCGTAATGAGAAGTTTGTGACGGGTATAAATCCTGTTTACCGTCTCTTAAGCTTTTAGACACTGTCGTTAACAAAGCTTACCAAGGGTTTCGTAAAATGATTGCTCCCGGTGTAAGGCAACCCTCCCATCCATCGTTCGAGGGATAAAGAAGGCCCCCCGGAAAAGGAAAAGTGCCATAAACATTTCATCAATTACCGCCACGAAATGGAGGTACATCGTTAGTGTCGACCGGGCCGGGGAAGGATTTTCATACGCGCATAATTTTTAATGTCCCTATCCAAAGAAAATGGCCTACATTGGAGGCGGTGTAGTTTGGTGGAATTAATACCTGAAAGGTGGAATGAAAGTTGTGTGTCTCTGTATGTTTTGTGGAACCCTCGGAACTACTCCATCATCCATTGGTTGGTGAATTTTTCATCATATACACATAACTTACTTGCCAAGCTTCGTGCTGTTTGAATTTATTCCCTTTTTATTGCTTCACTCTCATGTCAACCACTTTTCGAGGAGGTTTTTCTTGCTTTTTACCTTGTGAAGTACGGTCAGTGCAGTGCCTACCACACAAAACCGTATGAAAAATAAAACTTCATAAACTGATGCTCCTCCTGTGCGGTTTACCTTCTCCCGTTCGAGTTCGTTTCTTTACGGAGGTCTTTACGAGAGCACATCATGGACGGTCGAAAAATAGTCCTTTTTTATTCTCTCGCTCGGCAACGAACAAGCTTCAAGTTTTGTCGGGAATGTGATAGGATGAGGAATGCACGGGCTACCCGGCGCGTCCATCGTCCAACGAAGCAGGCAAATTCAGCCTCGATACCAATTCCCAACCGAACTACGCATCCTTGTTGCCATGCCTTTAAACCGTCCAGCCCCCTTTCCGGCCTCGGATCTAGCAAATCCCCGTCGGTTGAATGCGAGCAAAATGTTTGCCAGAAAGGATACCGTTTCCCACCAGCCCAGCCTAAACGCCTCCTCCGCTCTTGCTCAAACACACCAGACCGGTTTTGGGGTCGGTTTTGAGCTTTTGGGGCTTCGTACCGAGGCCCAGCCCAGGCTGGGCTTTTCCCCGGCATAGCTCGGGCCAAGTGTGTGTACGTGTTGCCCAACCCAGTGGAAGCTGCTCGGGCGTAGGGGTTTATGATCAAAGGATAACGGTACGTTTTGTCCCGGAGACGATGAAGTCGTTACCCGACACGACAAATCCAGAGGAGGTTTCATTGGTTTCGAAATTCATTTATGCATACCTGAGATGGTAGGAATGGTTCTGCCCGGCGGCCACACCCGCCCTCATTCGTGTTTTCTTCACCTGCAACCGCTCATCCGTCCCTCCCAACCCAGCGTTGATGTGTCAAATGGTGGGGAAGTGTTTCTTTTTTCTTCCTCGCCCGCTTTTCACGCGTCTCAAACTCGAGTGTCCGGGAAAACTACAAGTTAATACGGGCTCGTACCCCGTGCCTAACCGGATCAAACTGCATACTCAAGATTCCTTACACCGCAATGGAGACGCCACTGGGGGTGACAGAATTTGTAATATTTTAAGAATGTGTCAATACTAGAATCGACTAACGTTAGACCGTATAGGAAAAAGAGAATCTTCCTTGAAATGCCAAACATATTTATGTAATAATATTTAAAAAAATATCATCGGTTTTGCTCCAGCCTTACACTGAAACCGTTAGTCCATTAATTCCATTTAGGGTTTAAAGGTCAATTAGCAAACACGTGTCCTTTACATTAATTTTTGCGATACCAAATTAATTCACTTTCCTTCTAATAAATGTTTTACCTTTTCTTTCTTCACTTATTTCACTGAACGGGTAAATGGTGGCCAGCAAAGATAAAATTTGACAAAACTACTATCGCTTTTAAAATATTCAATTACAAAAAAATGCTTCTGAAAGGCCTAATGAGCGACATCAAAAGGAAGATCCCAAAGTGTGTGTCGAAATGAAAATAAAACGTAAGTGAACTAACCCCTGCCGATGGGGAAAAAGGGACGATCATAATGTGGTGTGGCTGGAAGGGCTTGGCAGAGAGTGTGGAGACGTTTTCACTATTGCTATCGAAGTGCTGCATAATTAAATGATAATTAGATGCAAATCCTTTAGAGACAGCATCGTTGGTAAAAAACCGAAATACGGTGGTTTTCAACAGTCGCGTGAGTGGTGGACTGTTTATCGTCAAATTCATTTTGGCACAAGTTTTCCTTTTTTTACTCTCCTTTTCTCCTCTCTTTTAAGCCGACAAACTCCCTTCCGGTAAAGTACTAAGCTTTACTTTGGCAAAAGAGTGGTGAAATAGAAACCACTCACCCGAATCACCAATCACCGTTAAACTGCCGTTCAATTACAGCCCGGGGCAAAAACGATAAGGAACAAAAATATCTGTCCAACGTTTAATTGGCCCCTGTTTCTTGTCGCTTAAAAGGAAAAATTGAATTGGTCGGAAAAACGGATCAGGAATAACTTACCCGTTCAAGCGGAACAGTTTCGGGTTAGTTCCATTTTCTATCCACGACGCTGGAGGGTCGAATTTTTCTTTTTCTTATGTTTCAGCCGGAAGGGTTTTTTGTGTTTTGGTTGAGTATGTCTTTTGTATGTCTATTTCCGGTACAACTAATGGTTATATAAGTACATAAATCCGTGTGTATACGGTTTTAACATAAACAAAAAGGTCACCGAAAAAAGGATAAAGATTTCGAAGTACAAATAATACGAAATAAAACGGAAAAGTCTGTTATGTTCTTGTTTTAGATGAAATGTTGTTAGCTTTGATTCATTTGGACGTCTTACACATTCCCAATACATTCCCTGTTTTGATCGAAAGTAACGGTTTTTATTCATTTTGGATCTATTTGAAAATAACGATAAACACATTGAAATGATTCTCACTAACTGCAAGCGTTTTGAGAGTTGCTATTAGTTTTAATCCTTGCTGAAATGTTGGAACGAAACCACAAAAAAAACAACCAACTGTTTAATTCTGGTTTGCATTCAGGCACTTTTGCCGGTGGTTACCTTCCTCCCCAAACTTGCCAAATATCCCACCTTTCGTTACCCATCGTCCATTTCAATCCAACTCAGTGCCGTTCAGAGAAGAGAGAAAAAAAGGGTTGAACATTTCGTCACACCGAGAACATACTTTGTTGCGAAGCATATTCCATTTAGTAGCAATTGTCAGGTCCGGTTCTGACAGTTTGTGACTTGGTTGGTTTTTAAGAAACCGGGCGACACATTCACATGAACATAGGCACGCAGAATTTACCTGCTGGAATAGAAAATAACTCCCTCTCACGTCTGCAACCCGTCAACTTGTGCGTTGGCCAATGGAGAATAATGCTAGCCCGGTACCCGGTATTTTACCTTTACCACGCACAACTGCATCCTCAGAGGTAAGATTGCTACTCGGTTTGAAATATTTTCCCCGTTTACCCTCGCCCCAACCCCAAGCCCGTGTCGTGGTTCAGCATTTCCGAAGTCAAATGCGACTACTTTCCTTTACTTTGGTGTGGAAATTAAATTAGCTTAAGTGGATTTCAGTATCTCGAGCTGTCGGAACCAGGCCAGTGAAATAGATAATAAAGAAAAAGTAGAAACAAAGATATATCCAGTGCCCAAGTGAAGGAAACGTAGCTCGTTCGAATGCCGCTAGCTTTGGGCGGGTAGAAGTTTCATGCAAATCAAAAGCGAAGGGTTGCGTACCCGATGGATTTAGCAACAAAAACCAGTGACAACAATCGTGTACCGTTGTTGAGTGCATGAAAAATGCTATCTAATGAAAAGCCCAGCTTTCCACTCCACAGGCAAATTGGAGGATAGGAAACGTGTCGCCGCAAACGACTCTCCTGCTCGATGTGCACCACCACGCTGAATTGAAGTGCAAATTGTAAAGCCAAATTAAAAAGTTCACTTTCCGATGCAATGAATTTGCGCACCTTCGGGTTTGCACTTTCGAGTTTTCGTGGAAAGTAAATTGGTTGGAGGGCTGCCTTCCCGACCTGCCGCGAAAGGATAAAGTCAATTAGACTTTCTCGGAGAAAAGTTTCCGGACTTACTTCCTCCCGAGCACACAGCAGGAAAGAAGTTGAAGTGTAGCCAACCTGAGAGGTTGGCGATAGAATGTTGCAAATTGAGTTTAAATTAAACGAGAAATGAGCGTTGCACTTCAATTTGCAAATTAGAGGCGAAACTATTACAATTTATTTATGTTTTAGTTCATACACGATGTCAATTCGTTCTACATTATTCTTCATTAATTTTCTTTTTAATGGAAAAACGAATGATTCACATCATGATTCTAAGTCATAGAAACAAAGTGAAGTGAATATTCACATCTTGACAATGGATTCCCCATCCACTTTGTGATAATAAAATGAATGCATGTTAGTCTGAGGCGTCATGCGGAAATGATGCACATTTATGCATTGTGCAAACTCTGGCACCATGCAGAAAGCTCCCCAAGCCATTCATTGGAGACTGTTTAAATGGTGGCTGCACCTGACAGCTAAATCTTGCTTCGGGTGGCTTAGGGAAGGATAGAACAGAGACCTTTTCAATCGTTGTCAGTGCACATGTACACGTAGCTGGGATAATAAAATAAGCCGGCGATCGAAGATAGGATGAGCTGTGTCCGGAACAATTGTCTGAGTGGCCTTCAGCACTCAAACTTGAGTATTCCACTGGTAATGTGCTTCTTACTGGTCTTCGGGATGATTAAATTCTAAGCAATATCCATAAGTAGAAGATTCTACTTTGACGCAAAGAAGCTTTATTCCCGGAGCATACATTAAATTTTATTTCCCTACGATTGCAAACCACGCTGAAGGTGGATGGAGATTTCCACTAGCTGCTCGGATTTTCCACACACTGCCGAGAGGAGGATGAAAAGTCGCCCACGTTGCATATTTCGCAAATGAATCCAATGAAATGGTTTCCACAAAGAATGCGTTTCCCTGGTCGGGATGCTTGTATTAAATTAAATTACCTGAGAAATGCCAGTTTGCAAAATAAAGGCATGACGAGGATGATGATGATGATCGTAAATTACTTCTTTAATGGATCCTTTCTACTAATTTCAGTAAAGCACTTTCTGGATGAGTTTTCATCAATTTGTTGAATAACAAATAGTCAAGTTTCTATTACTTTTTACATTTATTTTCAAAATTTAAGACAAATCCTTCTTGACAACTATTTTTACACGTTATATACCAATGTTTTTCGTACTTTTTCGTTGTGTTTCGTTGTATGTGTTTCTTTGTAATGGTACCTATAAAGATGCCTTTTATGTGTGAAAGCGGATTATTAAAGGCTTTAATTGTTGGATTCGTGATCTGGCCAAACATTAAATTTTCGCCTGAAACCAACTACGAATTATTACTGTCCAAAGTGTGGAAATAAGTGACATAAAACACGCACATACGAACACACACACCCACTCATTTGAAAAACCAAACATACAATTTGCATAGCAACACTTCAAATCGCCACCTCTTGAAAATTCCCACGCAAATTCCTCCACGAACTGAGTTCGCTTCCGGTGCTGAATTTATTTAAAAAATTAAGTTCGCCCTGACTATGGCGCTATAGGGATTCCAAAAGGAGATGAGCATGTTTTCCCGGCGCCTCGAAGCTTCTGAACCAAAACTAACCGCTTTAAGCCCGCATGTTAAACGACAAATCATTCCATTCCGGCCACAACTGGACACAACTCCCGTGGAAAACCAACCGCACGCGCGTGTTCTGCGGCACAACCGGAGGGAATTACGGCAATCGTACAATTATTAATCAACGTCAAATCATATCACCATCACTATCGCGACCGACCACCGACGTCACCCAGTCCATTACAGTTGCCAGGACAACCTCCGGTACTCTCAATGCACTCGGATGCATCCATCGATGCATTTGTGTGTCCTCCATGAAATGCATCCATGGAGCGAACAGCACAACAAACAAACACATAATAAAAACAGGTACTGGCTGGTTCTTTTCCACTTCGCGAATTTTATGGGATTTCGTTGTTAACATGAAAATGGTGGTGGTTCGCTGTAACAAAGGAAAATTCAACCCATTGCCAGCGGGGAGCGATTTCCCATACAAGCCCTGAAGTGGTGAAGTGAATGCTCGCTGTTCCGTTTGGTTTATGCTATGTCGGGTTGTCGTTTTTCTCCCCCAACTCTCGCTGCCCTCCCTCTGCTCCGGAAGTGACCCGAGTCGAACTGCCGGCTGTTGATTTTCATCCACTTTAGTTGTATAATGCGCTTTAATTTGCTTTCACCGAGCCGCTCCGGGGATCGGTCGCGCTACGTTAATTTACTCGGTTTCATAAAACTGAAAAAACCGCTGAGAGCTGTGTGTGGTTCGCTCTCGGAACACTGGTATTTTATTTGGAACAATTTGTGATAGATAATTTGTTTCTCTTCGTTCAAGGTAATGTATAAAAATAGAGTAATTTTATCATAATTGAAATAAAATGTTGTCCTCGCCACGCAACACCCAAAAAGATGATTATAATAAATTCGCAATATTAATAGTAATCATCAGCTAAAGCAAGAAAAATTTGCCAACCATTAGCAACGGTAGCGTTATGATTACGTGTGCAAATGTGCGTGCGTGAGCCAAAAGCCAAATTCAGAAACATCATGCGTGTTCAACGTTACAACGTTTCCTAAATAAGACTAATGCCAGCGTTCGGAGCGGTTGTGTTACGGTGCGGGATAAGAGCCTTTCACCAACGCCATTTTATTCCTGTGATCGTCGGAGGACAATTGGATTAGTGGTTACAAATGCCTTCCGTGCATGCCTTCTGTGCACAGAGTATAGAAAAATCTTTTCAACACCAACGATGCTTGTGTGTTTTTTTTTTTTTTTCGCTATACCACACATTGCTAAATCATTTTATTATCTGCTTTAAAAAAAGGGAAACCCGTCCGTAAGGGTTCAAAAGAAAAGCTTCTTACCACCTTTCGAAAGCATCGTGTTGCGTTTGGGTTTCCCGAAATCGGGCATAAGGTATCCATCCAATCACACGACAATCACAACCTTAATCCGCTTAGTGAGAGTGTTTATTCGTGTTCCTGCGAATGCTGCTGCCGGCTCGAACACTTTAAGAAAAACTTCCAATCGCATGAAAGAGGTAATAGGAATCGATACGTTTTTTTAAGTAAAATTGTTCATTCAAACAGTTTTAACAGTAAAGTTATTACAAACTTGTGTGGAATTGATGATAAGAATTATAAATGCTTTGTATCAAAACGTTTACGTTCGGTTTTTTGATGACGAAAACAAAACAACCAATCTGGATCGTATTATAAATCTAATTAATCTTTATAGCTGTTTTGATTGGTTCGATGTTTGTTGTCGAACGCGTTCGGCTGCAATTCACGAACCCGATTCGACAATCCTTTGCCCAGAATCGGAATGAAAGTAAACTTTCTACCATTTCCGTTGAAACAGAGAGCGCGGGGAGGACCGTTTGGTCTTGTCATCGGTTTGTCATCGATAGGCGAGAGACCAGCTCGATCGGATGTCGCGAAACACTGCTGCGAAAATCCTTTCATGAATGCGTTTTGTTGATCTGCCAGCCATAAATTGACCTCCCATTTAGTAGCCACGTATCCGCCGGCTGCCATTATTGCGATGGAGAAACGAAAGAGGAAGAAGAACGAAGAGGAGAGGGGAACGCCAAGATCGGTCCAAACCGACGGAAAGCGACCGTGGCAAAGGGGGAATTTATTTCCGGTGATAACGAAGCAATTTGATGGGTTCTTCAATCGCGGCGACACTAAGCTTCGCCAGAGCTTTACCGGTTTTCATCGTCAACCGATGAAAAATCCCCCGAGAAATAATGGCGTCGGCAAAGGCGACGTGTAACGGGAAAGGCGAGGCAAAGATAATCGGGAAAGAAATAGAGCGGACGGTGTCCATCGTCCTGCCTCCCCGCCCGCCCCCTGGAAAGTGCCCGCACGGATCACCTTTTACCGAATCCAATTTCTTGGGATTAGATTTACGCCCGTCGGGCGGACGATTTTTCCCCGCTTTTTCTTTTTGGTGTCCCGGCACAATATCACACTTTTTCACCCTTGTGCGGCCAACCCACCTCTCCCCGGTCCTCGTGACCACCACCGTCCGAAGGCACAGAAATGAGACGATTATTCGTGATGTTATGAATACACGGGAACACGGAAAAGGCGGAACTCTTAACAGGATTATGGTGACCTTTAATTTTCCTTCCCAGCACAGGTGGAGAAATTGATTTCCTCCGCAAAAGCTCTTTCCTGCTTTGATTTGCTCGGGTTTATATTTTGTTCATTCTTCAAACATACTCCCTCCCAAAAGACGAAAAGGTTTAAAAGGGTGCCCTAACTCTACGCCTTTTTCATACCTATGAAAAATCGGCCCCAAAAAAGACGAACGTTAGGCACGTGCTTGCTCGTTTTAATGCCCGAAAACGTTCCTAGAAAATGTCCTGTGCGAAGAAATATCTCTGTGGACCTTTAAGAGCCCTTTTATTGGAGCTGGCAGTGTATCCCGATTACTAACATGAGCACATGATCGTCACAAAGAATTGTTCTGTTTCGTTGAAATGTGAAATCTTGGCGAACATAAAATAAAATTCTTTCCCTTTTTGTCCATCGACTTAATCCTTTTCAGACTTTTGAAATAGGTGTGATTCAATTATTTAAAAAAAATATATATAGCTGTTTTATTTTTTCCTTAAGAATGGAAGAGTGTTAAAGATAAATAAAACTATCACCCAAGAAAATACCGAGCTTATTTGGTTACAAGTTTCGATTCATCTCCCTGATCAATCTAAAAGCATTATCGGGTACGCCATGTTCCATTCAATGTGATTTTCCCTCAGAAGAACCCACCCTGCCGTGGTCACTTGTAGCTGGAAATCACGACACATCATCCCGAAGCCACATTATAGCGCATAAATCGAACGAGAAAAATCATTTAGGCCGCATGTTGTGCAAAGGGCACGCAACTGGGCCAAACATTTGGCGTCGGTTGTCGGACCACCTTCGGCGTTGGTTCTTCCGTTGCCGTTCTGCTGCCGTTCCGTTCCCTGATGCTAAATGATCTGAACATTGTCACCCTGACTCACAATAACGGTCGGCTCTCGCTGTCCTGTGGATTTTTAACACCGAAACGCCGCTTGACCTCGAGTGCCAGGTTGTTGGGGATGATAGTTTTCGCCAAGTTTCGGCTGTCGCTTCCAGCTTCCCGGGAGGTCAAACGATAATCGTAGAGTTGTAGTCAACCCCCGACCGAGTGAACAGGAAAACGATCTTTTCTTTCCGATTCAGTTCTCTACTTGTTCGTTGTGGTCATTTTTGATGATCATGGTTTATAAAATGGAGGATGTTGCATTACCTGCTTTCATTTCTAATAAACCTTTCATTGAATATACATAGTTTTTATTCGCTTCAAAACCGTTTGCTTTGTTAACTATTTAAAACCGAAAAACAAGTAAATGTTTTGTTTAAAATATTTTTTTAAATGCTACATTTAGGGAAAGTTTTCATGTACCACCGGCAGTCCATTTCGGTGTACGCATTAAAAAGAACTCCACTGCTTCGATTCGTAACATTCGCGATCGAAACAAATGCAGACATCATCCACTAAAAGGCACTGCTAGCCATTGTCGAGTGTACCAGCTGCGCTGTTCTCTTAATCTTCTATCGGCTTGCTTTTTTTTGGCGATTTTTCCCTCTCTCCTTTCCGGACGTCTAACACCACACCCCGTTCCGTTCTTCTCCCCATCTGTATTGTGTTTTCCGCTGAACGTCAACTTGTCATCACGCGCCAGCATCAACGATCATTGTGGACGGACGCCCGCTGCAGTCATTTTCGGTCGCCAGTAATGTGACGATTGTTTTATGGACAAGTGCTGACGACCGACCACCACCCATGCCCTCGGAGGCCAGGTCTTGCTCGAAAAATAAACGCGTTCGTCTTTAAGTGGCCCCCTCTTGCGAGTTCAACATCCGCCTCGATCATAACGCAATAGAAGGAGAGCGAGAAAAATGAAACAACAAAGGAGAATATTAAACGCTGCAGATTTTTCCACCTGCGTTCCTCGGAATGCCACCACGAATAGAGTGTCCGACCCCTCACCAAACGCCCTCCCCCACGCCCGAAACGAAAAGCTTTCCATTCGGGGTACGATTTCGTACCGAATTTCACCTGCAGGCAAAATACAATTTTTGCAAGTGTTTTCCTTTTGGTTATTTTTCCTCTGCGCACTTTTTGCTCCACTCGAAGCGCACGTAAGATAAACAGAGGGATTCAAATCGGATCCACTTTTCCTTTTTGGATGGAAAAAAAACATATCCAGTTGCGGTGGAAAGAAAAAAGAAAGGACGCAGGGTACAAAATCATCAGCAAAAAAACGTGGCACGCGTTCAAAATTCTGGCAACTGGATTTTTTATTCTTTTTGGTCGGGCGAGTGTTCGGATGAAGTGAAAAGTTTTCCTACGCGCGGGAAAAAAGGAGGAAAATCTTCGAAAAACTTTTAAGGTTACTTTTGCCACCAGGAATGACAAAACGTCGTTCGGTCGAATGTGGCTGAAGAAGCGGATACATAGAACCAAAAATCGTGGAACATGTTTGCCTTCTCGTCGCTGATGTGCATTGAAATGTTAGTTTTGGTTTTCAATTTTTACCCGCTATTTTTCTTTGGTCCTCTTGTGGTAGTCCTGCACGCGACATCAAATGAGCTTTCCCTTTGTTCATGGC
Organism: Anopheles sinensis; assembly: GCA_000441895.2. Classification (NCBI taxonomy): domain Eukaryota; kingdom Metazoa; phylum Arthropoda; class Insecta; order Diptera; family Culicidae; genus Anopheles; species Anopheles sinensis. The sequence goes on from KE525349.1 coordinate 2,224,203, forward strand.
TCACGAAAAAAGGAAAAAAATATCGTACACTTCACGACGGACCGCCTAGATGGCTAACTAACTCGCACTCCCCACTGGTGGCGGGTGTTGTTGGTCTTTTGTTAATTCTACACCGCGCAACGTTGGCCACCCACCCCTCGATCCGCCAGTTTCCATGTATGCGCACCGAGAAAAATAAAATGGCGAGCCAAAGGAATGCCGGTAGCTGCTCGTATGAAAACATCATTAAAAATTTAAACCAAACATCGAACGAACAAACGCGGCTGACAATGGTAGAGGAGAAAGCTTTTTCGTCTTCTGATTTCGTCTTTTGGTTTGCATTTTGCTTTACTTTATTATTTTTTCGCCTTGATTTTTCGCCCTACGCACGGTCGCTCTTGTTGCTGGCAAGGATCTTCGCCGTCGCCGTCGTTTGCCTCGTCTCCCCTGCCGGTGTGACGCTGGAGGTGACATTGCCGAGCATCTGCTGGTGAACACTGAAGGTTATGAAGTTACAAAAGCGATAAAACAAACTTTTGCCTTCTGTTCTAACACGCGCGCCCGGTGTTTCTGCGAATGAAATATGACGGGCGACCGGTCGGTTGCGACGGAGGGTGGTAAGGACCGGTGGCGGTGGTGTATAATTTGTCAAAGTTGGCAAGCATTTGCGCGGGGAACGCATCATAAAAAAAGCTGTTAGCTGCTGCACTCAACGCGAAGGAAAACATAACGTAACGGTGATGTTTCAATTAAACAATACAGAAACATTTCGGGCGGCTTTCGTAAAAAAGGTTATTTCAAAAATGACATCCTGATATAAAAGCGCATTTTGTGATGTCACAAAGTATTACAGACTCTAGCAAAATGAATAAACATCTTTATTACCAATATTATTTAGCATGGACATTATATTAAAAGTTTTTGGGGGAGGATTTTGATAAAGTAAACTCCCGATCATGGGACAGGAAATGAGGATTAATTTAAAACTTAAATAATTCATAGTTGCATTAGTCACTTTTTTGTAAATTAAGGAGAGCATGCGCGACTCTAAAACTTTAAATTTTTGGGATGAAATGCTTTCATAAAAACTTCTTTCGAGATTCATAAATTTAAAAAAATGCATAAATCTGAAAAAACCACATCAATTTCATGTATCGTTTGAGTTTTTCTAACTTACGATTTGAAGCATGTTAATTATATGAATCTTTAAAGGTCCATGAATCGTCATAATCATAAGTCCTTACCACAATTATCTAAAGCTAAATTACAGAGTCATGACCCAAATAGTCTTCTAGGATAAGCTTCAACACCGGTCACATCTCTTCTACAGTATGCCCCATAAAAAATGCGAAAGTTTTTAATGCTCATTTTTAGGTTCCTTAAAACATATTTTTTGCTGTTTCAATGTGAAGTTGTGATTAGTTTGGTCGCCTAAAAGTCCGCAAGACAAATTGTACCTTTGCGGGAACAAATTGAGGCGAAATCTTATCAAATCGATCCGAAAATTGCCTAAAGAAGCCTACATTTCAAAACCTACCATGCATTGGTTGGTCATAAATGACTTGAAATGTTCGTCCAGAGCAACAGTGAAGCGTCACCTTGTAATGGACCGAATCAAACAACTACGACTGGAGCTATCGTAACGTTATTGTCAACATTAAAAAAGAAACATACCATCATCTCATTCTCTGATGAGAGAAGTTTAACCATCGATTTCGTATCTAACACACGTACAGACAGGTTTATTACGTCGAAGAAGATTGTGAATGTTCCAAAGAATGTGAAATTCAACTTCACAACCAAACATACGCCGGAGTCATGGTTTCCGGGGCAGTTGCGCTCAACGGCTTGAAAATGCCTCCAACATTTATCAAAGCTGGATTGAGAGTTAATACAGAGGTTTTCATGAACATTTTGAAGGACTACATTCTGCCATGAAAGAAAACCAACTTTGGACTACACTAACACGTCATTTTCCAAAAGCTCGAAGCACCATGGCATACCTCAGAAAGGACACAAGCTGATTGAAGAAAAACATGGAATTTTGGGTAATTACATTTGGCTTCCCAGCAGCCCGGACTTGAATCCTTTGGATAATTCAATAGGGACATATATTTAGGTTTTGGCCTCTATATATATTAAGGCCTGTGAACATGCTCACCTCATTGTTGGCCCCCTGAAAGCTTCGATTGCCAAAGTATGGAACTCGATAACTAACTCATACATTAAGAAGGTATGCTTTCGATTCCGGCTCCGTTTGGAGAAGGTTATCGAGAAAAATTGTGTACATATTGGTTTCCTTAAATAAAATTATAATTGTTTATCAGTTTCTATGAAAAACGAGGTGACGATTTTCGCATTGTTTTTATGGGACATACTGTTGGATGTTCTCGTTTTTTTTTCTGAGAAGTTATTCAACAGACACTTTTAGGTATTTAATAAACTCATTACGATTCAATGATAATAAAACGGTACGCTATTTTTCTACTCTCCTCTTTAATCCAGCAACCACATCCAGCAACGTTCCACCGGTTGCGGCCGGGACGACGCAAGTGACGATCACCACCGCAACACCCACGGCCGACATGCTGATGCACGATCCCGACGACGACGAACGGCGCAGCCGAAGCAACAGTCTGAACGGTGCCCGTGGCGCCTCCCTGCGACGAATCTCCGAGCACGATCGGCCCCTCTTCGAGGCGCTGCTGGCGGAAGAGCGAGGCGAACTGCCCCGACGGCGGCACGCCTGTACCGGCCGCTTCCTCACCATGCACAAGCGCCGCAGGAAGAAGCTGCTAACACGCAGCCTCGCCCTCGACCAGGCCATCCTCGACGATGTGCTGCACGGGCAGGTGCAGTGCATTCTCGATCGCGTGAACCACTGGCGCTTCAACGCGTTCACCCTGGAGACCGTCACCGGTGGTAAGTGGCCATAGCGCTTTTCGAGCTCTCCAGCGTTTAAACATTCGATTCGTTTACTCCTTTTCCGCACTCTAGGGCGCTCACTGCCGGTACTATGTGTTCATCTGTTCCACTGGTACGGGCTTCTGGACCACTTCAACCTAGACGTAGTTAGGGTATGGAAATTGTTTAGCTTAATCGAGGAAGGCTACCACAGCACGAACCCGTACCACAACTCGATCCACGCGACGGACGTGACGCAGGCGATGCACTGCTTCCTGCAGGAGAAGCGCATCCTGGAGAATCTGAGCCCGCTCGAGATCATGGCTTCGCTGATCGGCGCGGTGACGCACGATCTCGACCACCCGGGCGTCAACCAGCCGTTCCTGATAGCGACCTCCAACCACCTAGCGGCGCTGTACGAGAACACGTCGGTGCTGGAGAACCACCACTGGCGGTCGGCGATCGGGTGTCTGCTCGAGAGCGGCGTCGCCGAGCAGGTGCACGACATCCGGCCCGAGCTGGAGAAACAGATAAGCTCTCTAATACTGGCGACCGACATCACGCGGCAGCAGGAGTTCATCGGCAGGTTCCGCGACTACCTGAGCCGCGACGCGCTCGACATGCGGGACACCGCGCACCGCCACTTCATACTGCAGATATCGCTCAAGTGCGCCGACATCTCGAACCCCTGCCGGCCGTGGGACATCAGCAAGAAGTGGAGCATGAAGGTGTGCGAGGAGTTCTTCCGGCAGGGCGACTACGAGCGGCAGCTCAACCTGCCGGTGACGTCGCTGTGCGACCGCCAGACGACGACGGTGCCGAAGATCCAGACCGGGTTCTTCAAGTTCGTCGTCACACCGCTGATGGACGAGTGGCACCGGTTTCTTCGGACCGATCTGTCCTACTCGATGATGCACCACCTGAAGTACAACCAGACGCAGTGGGAGAGCAAGCTGCAGGCGGAGATCAACGAGGAGACGCGCACCGAAATCTCCGACGCCGAACTGCTCGACGACGAGGATATCGAGGAGAATGGCGGTGCTGGTGGCCACGGCGACGACGATGAGTGTGACGCGGCACTCCAGCTGGCCGACCTTTCCGACAGCTCGGAGGTGCTCCTCCCGGCCATGGCAATGTCGAAGCTCGGCCGACGAAGTTCGCTACAGGTCGCCGCATCTAACCATGGGTTTGGTGGCAGGGCGCGGAACGATCGGCGCCTGTCCGTACCGGCCACGCACTGCATCCCGAGGATAATCCTCCCGGCGAAGGAACCGTCGTCCGGCAGTGGCCGCGGTGCGAGTGGCGGCGAGTACAGCCTGCCGCACGAATCGATCCAGGAGAGTGACGAGCACCGGTTCGACAACGACTCCCTGTCGATCTTCTCCTCCGACAGCGACAGCCTTCACCGGGGAGCCCGTGGTTCCTCGACCGGAAGCACCGCCGACCGGGAGCGACCACTGAGTGCAGAAAATCTCCTGCCCGATTGCAGCATCGCGTCGATGACGGATGGTGCGTGCGGCGATCGGATCAACCTCGTGATGCACGGTGCGGCCAGCATGGGCAACACGGCCAACCTGCTCTCGGTCGGCACCTCGAAGCACCTGATCCGGCAGCAAACGTTCCCACCGCTGCAACCGTACGTGCGCACGCGCTACATGTCCTCGCAGGCGGAACTCGGCGCCTGTCCGGAGGCGCTGCTCGAGTCGAACTCGTGCAGTAGCAACTCGAGCGGCAGCTCGACCACGCGCGCCCACCACTCGGATACGGTGGCGGCGCTCGGCTCGGGGGTGGAATCTCGTGGACGCATCCTTTCGTCAGCGCCCCGGAAGGACAGTGGCAAGCGGGAACAACAGCGAGACGAGGCGACCGGTTCGTCGCAGGCGGACGGTGGGGCGAACGGTGGCAAGATCAAGGTGCCGAAGCTGTCCCTCGGCCAGAAGGAGAACCTCGATCCGGTGATGCTGAAGCGCAGTCTCAGCAGGCGGCGCGGTTCAGCCCCGGTAACCGTGGCATTACCACCGAAGCAATCGGCCACGGCTGGGGCGACCGGAGATTCCGGTACCACCACCGCCACCGGAACGGGAAGTGGCATCGCGGGTGAGCCGGGCAAATCGTTCATCATCAAAACGTGCGATCTGATGCGCCGAGGATCGATGCCGGCCGATGTGCTATTCCGTAAGTTGAACAATTTTTACGTTGCTATGGAGTCGTTTTCCGTTGTGATGAAGCGTTCGCTTCCGAGCATTTTGACTACGGCTCCGGTTCCGGCTTAGTAAAACCCACGGTTCCGTCCGAGCCGTCTGGAACCGTCCGGAGTCGCTAGTCGACAGCCGGAAGCCGGAGCCTTCTGGAGCTATCATAGCCGCCCAGAGCCGGCCGGAGCCGGTCAGAGCCGCCCAGAGCCGGCCGGAGCCGGTCAGAGCCGCCCGGAGCCGCCCGGAGCCGCCCGGAGCCGGAGCCCTCTGGAGCTATCAGAGCAACCCGGAGCTGTCGGTCCAGTGACTCCGAAAGATTCCGACGGCTCCGATGGCTCCGGCTGGCTCCAACAGCCGACTAGCGACTCCGGACGGATCCGGACGGCTCCGTACGGCTCCAGATCCAGACGGCTCCGGCTGTCGACTAGCGGCTCCGGACGGCTCCGGACGGTTCCGCGCTCGGAGTATTGCACCTACCTTCCGGAGCTGCTTCCGAAATTGGTGGAGTCATTCGGAAGCGATTCCGATTTTTGGTCGACTATGCCCATCACTAGATTCTACTCTCAAGCTAATCGACTTCAATTTAATAAGTAGGTTTTGTTAATGCTCTGTAAAATAGTTTATTCAACTCAGCAATGCTCAAGCGATTCCCTACTTTTTATTTATATTAAAACATAGTAAATTGTAATTATTTATCCGTACTCTTTCCTCCCATCTGCAGATACGAGAGATCTTCCAGCGTCACAGGGTACGACCGGGGGCAATGGCGGAAACAGCTCCGTCCACCCGATCGCCACCCTGCCGAACAGCCTGATGGGACCACCGAGCAGCATTCAGCGCCGTGGATCGGTGCCCTGCGAGAGCAGCAACGTGTCCCTACGCAGCAGTTTCAGCATCAAACGTCGCAGCACGAAGAAAGCGATCCGTCGACGGTCGTCCGGTGGGGCGGAAATCCTCAGCCCAATCCTCTCGGAAGACGCCGGTGTCGACGGTGGCAACGGAGGCGGCAGTTCCTCATCGTCTTCCGCCTGGTACCGGATCAAGCGAGATGGCAATAGCGGTCACCGGCGCAGCGATAACGAAAGTCTGCTCTCTCGGCGTCGCGGTTCCTTGCCGGTAGAGGTCCTCGCGATCGGTTACTCCGGTGAGTAGAGGAAAACGTCAACCCCGCTAAGAACGATGTGCTTAGGGTGCTAGTCATAATTTATCGATTCCTTAAGGATGCCATTTTGCGTCCGGCCGAAAACTCTTCCAAAACCGGAAGTAGCTCGTAAAAATAATGTAACTCCCCATCCGGCGTGTGGTTCGGTGAAAGCCGCACAAAGAGGCGCAAAAAAAGCAGCAACATCCAACCCGTTCTTAGCAGCCCACCTTCTCGGTGGTCCCAGATTACCAATAATAAGTCTCGGCACCCGATTTCCCTTCTATCGACCTCCATCGGGGCCGTGCGTTCCGACGGTTCCTCTAGCGCTTCGATACCTTCCGGCACCACTGTTCATCTGGGCCGTGGGTGATAAAGTTGTCGATTCACGAGTTTGATCATATCTTTTTATGGCCAACCGTCGGGGGCTTTCTTCCCATCCGTTGCCATATTTCTCCGTTCGACCTCCAGAAGCGGACGTACGCGGGTTCGCGTCGTTCGCTCGGAAGGAAATCAGTATTCGCACCTTGGCAAATAATCCAATATAAAAACCTCAGCACCCCTTCCCACCGCAAGCCAGTTTCAGTACGTCGGAAAGTGAACGTACCGAAAGCAGCTGGTTTATTCCTTCGTAGCTGTGTTTATTTTCGTTTTCCTTTTGCCAGACAGAACAGGATACAGCCCTTCGAGAATCTGCTCCGCCATAGATTGTACGATTGCAGGTACTGAGATTTTTCCTTGCCCAGTTTTACCATTTTTTTTCGTTCGTACACCACACCACCGTACA